>PVIW01002560.1:0-211219 GCA_004026585.1 Noctilio leporinus
GCCATATAGAATTCCATTGTGTAAATGTACCAAAGTTTTTTGATCCAATCATCCACTGATGGGCACTTAGGCTGTTTCCAGCACCTGGCTATTGTAAATAGTGCCGCTATGAACATAGGTGTGCATAGGTTCTTATGAATTGGTGTCTCAGGCTTCTTTGGGTATAGTCCAAGTAGTGGAATTGCTGGATCAAAAGGCATGGAACAAGAGCTTTCTGTGTGCTTTACCTACTCACAAAGCTCATTAACGATAAGCTAAAGCTTAAAAAAAATTAACTACTGAGTTCTCTTTTCAGCATGATCTTCCCAGTTAGGAATTTATGATCAGATCTCCCTGTGAAGTTACTTTCCAAAGAACCCTCTTTTTTTCCCATTTATAGTTAATACCTTTACAATGCAAAAAATTCTAAAACTACAATAGTATTTTGGCAGCTTGCTACATGGACTGATAGAATCACTACTAATCAGGAAAAGAATAGTAAACATGGGTGCATTTTTTATGCAGATTTAAATCAGTGATTTCTCCATTAATAAGAGTTTCTGAAGTCATTCTTATCTTGGATGTAGAGAGACAGACGCCTTTACAAGTGGAGATTTCCCCTGTAGAGTCATGTGCCAACTAGGATACATTCTGAGAAAGATGTCTTTAGGCGATTTGCTCATTGTACAAATACCACAGAGTGCACTTACACTAGCCCAAGGACAAGAATTCTGAGGGTATATAAATATTTAGGTGAGAAATTAATACAAACATTTAATCAAAAGAGTGCCTATTTTCTTGTGCTTGTTGGCAATCCTGAACAACAAGCAAGTGTCTCTTGTATACTTTTCTATGGACCTGTGAGTCATCTTATTAATTAGTAATGATTCTATCATTACACGTAGCAAGCTGTCAAAATACTATGGCTGTTTTAGGTTTGTACCTAAATGTCACAGCCTACTTTTGTAATCGCATGTGCTAAGCTTTTACACAACAGGGAGTGCAGGAGGTGTGTGCACACCAGCATCATCACAAACATGTGAGTAACGTGTTGCACTGTGACTTCAGCCTTTATGCCAGATACAGTGTGTTAATGTAAGAAATGTTTAAACCCAGAGAGAATTTTTATAGGAATGTATTTGAGCCAAACAGACAACATATGCTAGGGAGCAAGATCTCAAATGATCCCAAGAATAACAGTTTTGCAGCTTCCTTTATGCATTTGAAATTAAGGAAGGAACGTAAGGAAGATTATATGGAGGTGGGAGAAAGCAGGGATTGGAATGTGGGATATTTAATAAGATGATGTGTTTCTCTTGAGGGTGGCTCATTTCAAAGGTATGTTAAGCTAGTTGCGCAGGAACAATGCACAGGGCTTAACACAAATGGTTACTCAGCATGACCTTCCCAGTGAGAAATTTATGATCAGATCACCATGTGAAGTTGCTTCTGTAGAACCCCGTTTTTCATCAACAAACACAACGAGGCCGTGAGAATTTTCAGCTCCATTATAGTCTTATCGGACCATTGTTGTATATTCGGTCTGTCATTGACTGAAATGTTAATGTTTGACACATGAATATAAATGTAAATGCTCATTACAGAAGGGTAATTTCTACTCTGGTTTTAGAGCTCTTCCTGTGGCTATTGTTTCTTAAAAATAATCAGCCCAAAAGGCCTATTTTGGGGTGGCATATTCTGTCTGCTACACTTTGGGGAGGAAAAGCAAATTAACATGTTGCAAAAGAATACACATAGGATCATACCATGTTTACAAAGTGTATAAATAAACAAGAGAATACATTATCTAAGTGAGGCAAAAGATGGACTAGGAATGAAGAAGTCCTAAGACACGGCAGCTGCTATTAGTCAGCATCCTGCTTCTCGAGAATCACCTTGTTGACACCTGTCAGGGAGCTGTGCTTGCACACCAGAGCGTTGGTTGTACCTTTGCCTCATTGTCCTAAATTAACATGTGGGTTCCTCCCTATGTGGACAATCAAGGAGAACTATGGGGCTCAATAAGGTCTGCACACTTTCGGCGGAAGTGAGCCATTCTCTGGTCAGATGTGGCCCGCTCCCATATCTCAGGAACTGTACTTCTGTTAATAAATCTCACTTGCTTTGCCTCTTGCTTCATGTACATCTGTTTGTGTAGTCTGTTCTTTCTTATTAATAACTAGTTAACTATTGTACTTACAGTAACACATAGGCAACAGTAAGAGTATCCTAATGTTGAGTAATCGGCTCATAAGCATTCATTTTGTATTGCATCTCATAACTTACACATACATTTTATTTATTGTTTTAAAGGTATAAAATGTTTCATTATGGTCTAATGGGAATAAAGAATTGAAAGGAGTTAGGGTGGAAAGCATATCTGCCTTAGTCCTCAGAGGACACCACAGGATGTTACTAGTAAATCCTTCCAGAAACATTCTATGCATACAGGGGTAGGCAAAAGTAGGTAAATAGAAATAATGATAATAATAATAGTAATACCAGAATAAACTCTGTTTCACATACTTACAACTATGAATATACTTTTGCCCATCCTTGTATACAGTTACAGATGTGTATATAGTTGACCCTTGAACAAGCAAGGGTTCGGGGTACCACCCATCCCACCAGAGTCAAAAATATGAGTATAACTTTTGCCTTCCCCAAAACTTAACAACTATTGTCCCTCAGTATCTGCATGGGATTGGTTCCAGAATCTTTCCCCACCACCCCATCACCCGCAGATACCAAAATCCTTGGATGCTCAAGTCCCTTATGTAAAATCACATGGAATGAAGTATACAGCAAGCCCTTTGCATCTGTGGGTTTCCAACCAGGAGTCAAAAATACTGTTTTTCATCACTGATTGATTGAATCTGCAGATGCAAAATTTGAGGAGTCAAAGGGCCAACTGTATATTTATTGAAAAATATCATATATAAGTGGATTCACATAGTTCAAACCCATTTATTCAAGAGTCAACTTTACACATCTTTTTACACAAATAGTTCCTTAAAACACAGCATTCTGCATTTCATTTTAGGTTGCTATATTATTGTGTATTAGACAGTTTTATTCTACATCCATCTCACTTTCCTATTGAGTTGCTGAACTTTTCCTCATTTATTTATAGAAGCTTCTTTTAATTTTCTAAATAGCTCTTTTCCATATTTGAATACATTTCCTTTAGTTTCTCCTTTATCTCTTGGTCTTATTTATGGTATTTTTCCATGCAAAAATTTTAAGTTTTAATATTGTGAATTTATCAAACTTTTTGTGGGGTTGTTTATGGTTTTCTTCATGTTTACAAAGGTCTTTGCCATTCTAAATTTTTAAAAATATTCTTACATTTTCTACTGGTATTTTTAATGGATGCTTTTTAATATTTAATATTTTATCCTCCTGCAATTTATTTTGATATGTAAAGTGAAATGGGGATAACATTTCTTTTTCTAGATGGCCATTTTTTCCCTAACAGTAAGCACCTAATAAGCCATATTTTCCCCAGCAATTTGATATGCTGCATTTTTCATGTAATAAATTCTGTATGTATCTAGATCTGTTGAGTCCATGCTTTCTCATCTGCTGGACCTCTTCTGTTGTCAAAGGCAACCTACGGCTTTGGAACACAAAACAAAGAAAACCTGATCATTTTATCTTTCATTGCCTCTTTGATGGCATTGCCAATGCAGCTAGTTCCAACTAACTAGTTCTTAATACAACTAGTTAAAAGTGTTTATTTGTTTTAAATATTTATAGATGTCCATGAAAAGGCCACCTAGAGATGGCCCAACTTCCTCCAGGTCCAGTTCATGATCATAAGAAAGCCCTTCCCAGGTTGGGTTTCAGTAATGCCCGGCACAGCCTGATGCTGGATTAACAATGCACATCCTGTGCAGGCAACCAAGTTGCTGTGGCATGCCAGCATTATTAGCATTTTTATCTATCAATGGGAATTTTGATCTCAGCCCTATGAGAACAGGACTTCACCAAACCAAGAACTCTTGCTTTGAACCAGATGTAAAAGAAGCATCTCCATTAACTAGACTCATCGAGAGAAAAAGAGAGGACCCAAATAAACAAAATCAGAAACAACTGAGGAGAAATCACAACTAATACCACAGAAATACAAAGGATTGTAAGAAATTACTACATACGACTATATGATAAGAAATTTGACAACCTGGGTGAAAAGGAAAAATTTCTAGAAATGTATAAATTACCAAAACTCAATCAAGAAGAAGCAGAAAGCCTGAATAGACTGATAATAACTAGTGAAATTGAAGAAATAATAAAAAAAAAAAAACTTCCCAGGACACAGGAGTCCTGACCAGATGGCTACACAGGGGAATTTTACCAAACATTTAGGGAAGAACTAACTCCTACCCTTCTCAAACTATTCCAGAAAATCCAAGAAGAGGGAAGACTCCCAAACTCTTTATTCTAATCCCAAAACCAGGTCAAGACCCAACAAAGAAAGAAATTACAGGCCAAAATCTCTGATGAACATAGATGTGAAAATTCTCAACAAACAATTGGTAAACCAGAGAAGCATCTCCTTCTTCCCTTGTCATGTGACTTAACTCAGGACCAATCTGAAAACTTTTTCAGAGTTTCTTGGAAAATTTTGCTTTTGGTTAAATTCTGTCACAGTTATTATTAAACTATCTTTCTCTGCCAAAGGACGTGACTAACCTTGAGAATTCAAAGCATGAATGTTAGGCATTCTTAGTATCACCAACTCCATTACATAGGTAGTACTCTGTACTGTGTAAAAGACGCTGTTCCAGGAGCTATGGAGACAACAGAAAAACTAAGGTGGCTTTGTACTATTCCTCAGAGGTGTTATATTGCACTGGATAAATAAATAATGATAGTACAAGTCATAGCATGATCATAACCATTTATGCAGGGGTAAGAAGTTGGCCAGAGTCTGTATAAAGTGTAACATGTCTTTCTGGGTCTCCTTTATCTCATCCGAAACACAGAATAAAAATCACACTTATATTGTAAATGAGAGGAATGGATGACACATATATGTAGAGAGTATGCTACAGTGACTGGTGCACTATGAGCCCTCAATAAAGTGAGCCATTCCTATCATTACAAAGTGCTAGGGGAGTAGGGGCCCATTCGTCATGTCTTGGGACTTCAAAAGAAATAAATTTCACAAAATGGTGACTTATAATTCAGCTAAAGGCAACTCCGGAGGTGCCTGAAGGGAGCACTGCCTTCCCAGGTCAGTCTGCAAAAGCATTAAGAACCAGAGAGGAGTTTAAAATATTGCGAATTTATCAAACTTTTCATGGGGTTGTTTATGGTTTTCTCCATGTTTACAAGGGTCTTTGCCTGATTAGTCACCCTGCCTGATCCCATGACTAAGAGGTCAGTTCCTGGATCCAGCCAGAGAGCTCAGCAACCAGCCTTGATGAGTAAGGAACACCTTTCTTTATTTAATGTAATCTCTTCCTTTGACACGTCATCCCTTGTGCTTGAAATAAGAGCATTTCCAGGGCTCCTCAGTCACTCCCTCTCCTTCCCAGGGGCATGATGCTACCCAGGTTTTCCTTAGAAAACCATTTACCAGCTTTCCATTTATTCAATAAATAGTAATATCCTCCTCCAGTCTGACATGGCAAGCAAATCACAGACACCTTGTTCTCCCAGCCACACAAATTTTATTTTGCTTCCTCTTTGAGCGACAGAGATTAAGAAAATACAATAAAAGTATACCTTAATTATGTTGTCAAAATGCACATTTTCTAAGGCATTTATCAAGCTTATCAGGGTGGAAGAGAACAAACATGGTGGAAAGTGATGTTCTCAAAGATTTAAAGATGTATAAATTCATTTTTAATAAGAAACAGATGTACTGTAACTAATTAGGGTGAAAGCCTTCTGGCATCACAGTCCTAATGGGAACCTGCCAGCAAGGTCAAGTTTTTGTTTTTGTTTTTGTTTTTGTTTTTAATTGATTTTAGCCCTGGGTGGTGGCTCAGTAGAAAGGTACCAGCCTGCAAAACCAAAGGTCGCTAGTTCAATTCCCAGTCAGGCCACATAACCAGGATGCAAGCCAGGTCTCCAGCCACATCCATAGCTGGAGGCAGGTGAAAGGCCACCATACATTGATGTTTCTCTCCTTATCTGCCTTCCTCCCTTCCCCTCTCTCTGAGAATAATAAATAAAATATTTTTTAAAAATTGATTTGAGAGAGAGAGAAAGGGAGAGACAGACAGATAGGCAGACAGAGACAGACATCAATTTGTTGTTTCACTTATTTATGCATTCATGGCTGATTCTTATGTGTACCCTGACCAGGGGGTTAAAACTGCAACCTTGGCATATTGGAATGATGCTCTAACTAACTGAGCTACCCAGCCAGGACTGCAATGGCAAGTTTAAAGTAAAGGGTGACATGGGCAAAAAATAAAATAAATGGGGACTGCTAGGGAAAAATACGGATCTGACCTTCTCCCATAACCAAGCAAGACAGAACCAATATTTAGAATTCATTGTGTTTGCATAACCTAATCAAAAGCAAAAGGTGGCCCTAGACACACATCTGCTCAGAAGAAATGGGTTTGGTTAATCTATTCTCAATAGAAAGCCAGAGTGATACTTTTAAAATGTAAGTCAAATTGTGTCATGTCCTAAAGGCCCCTCCCCAGTTCCTCTACACCTTTCTGACTTCATCTTCAACCCCTTTTTCACAGCTTTACCACCTTGGGCAACACACCTTCATGTTCCTGCCTTAGGGCATTTTTTATAGCTTTTCTCAGTCTGCTGATCACACTTCTGCCATGGTTCCCAACAAGGCTAAATGAAAACTGAAACAAGGCTTCCTACCTTTTTTTTTTTTTTTTTTTTAAGATTTTATTTATTATTTTTTAGAGAAAGGGGACGGGAAAGAGGCAAAGAGGGAAAGAGAGACATCAATGTATGGTTGCCTTTCACCTGCCTCCAGTTAAGGACCTGGCTGGAGGCCTGGCTTGCAACCTGGTTATGTGCCCTGGCTGGGAATCCAACCAGCGACCTTTGGGTTCGCAGGCTGGCGCCTTGTCCACTGTGCCACCAGCCAGAGCCTCTCCTGTCCTTTTTTTTATTGAGTAAAATCAGTTACTACAAAAGGTAAGCTTGTGAAGCAGATACTAGTGAAAAAGGAAAGAGGTTTTATTCAGGGGCTGTGCAATCTGGAAGAAGGGCAGACTTTGTCTCAAAACCCATCTCCATTGCAAGACCAAGACAAAAGGCAGTGTCCAGGGTTCCTGCTTCAGTTTAAAATACAGTTGTCGGAAGCCCACAGGTGGCTGCTAAGCTCTCATCCAGGTAAGCTGGCTTGCTCTCAGCTACTGTTCATTTCAGGCTCCCTCTTGCAGCCAGCAGATGGGCCCACACAGCTGCCAGGGTCACAAGGTTGCACAAATGCACTGGCCAGTGTGTCACCAGGTGAGCAAGAGAAAGTGAGAGAGGCCCCCTCTGGAGGCCATGGACCATGTGACTGCTAGAGCAGGTGACCCATGGAGACAAGAAGCCAGCTCACCAAGCACAGGTCACCAGCAAACAGAGCCATGAGTCAGAAAGTGCTGCAGGCAAGAGAGATTGTGTCTGTTCTCCTGGAATTACATTAGCTTGGGTGGGGGACCATAAAAAGATCAGATGCTTTCCCATAAAGGCAATTAACTTCCCAAACTTTTATACTCTGACTGGGAAACCAACCAGTGACTCTTGAGTTCGCAGGCCCACACCCAATCCACAGAGCCACACCAGCCAGGGCTTTTTTTTTTTTTTTTTTTTTTTTTTTTTTTACTGTGCTCTCCATCCCAGAAGCACACCCATGCTGTTCATTTCCCCTTCATCTTCCCCCTCAGGTGTGCATCTCGCAGGCCCTAAAAAACCACATAAAACTTGCAACCAGGGGAGCCATGTGCAGCAGCAGCTCATACTGGGCTTATCCCTAAACCTGTCCCCAAGGCCCCCTTTTTTCTGACTGTCCAGCAAGCTGACAGCAACCTTGCCAGGGTTCACTTATTTCCCATAACAGCTCTAGACAGCCAAAGCAACTCTGCCTAGTATCTCCTGCTGCTGCTTCTCTCCTAAGCCCTTCCTTGTTTCACCGTCCCCAGCTTTAATAAACATACTCTCAATATCAAAAAAAAGTCATCCTCCATAAATGCTGTAAGAATACTATAATGCATGCTTGTATGCCCCTCACCTAGATTCACCAATTGTTAACATTTTGCTACATTTACTTTTCTCATATATCTTCATTTGAGAATTTATTGTGGGCATCCAGACTTCACCTCTAAATCCACCAACATGTATTAGAATCCATAGCAGTGCGCTAAGGGGACAGCAAAGTTATTTGACCTTCTTTGAATTTATTGTCAAAGAAAAACTGTTACTAAAGGGAATAGTGTAGAGAGCTGCCGAAGGCTGAAACTAAGAGGGAACTAAGGGATCATCTGGCCCACCTCTTCCATTTTACAGACAAAGGAAACAAATCTCTAAAGTCAGGGATATCACACATGTCATTACAGGAGACTAACGTCAATCTGTAGGCATTGAGATGTGGGGAAAGCAGCAGAGGAGATAGAAAGAACATAATTCACACACAATCAGCCTTCGGCCAGGTCAAATAAGGCGCGGAACTCATTGTAGGACAACTACATGAGCGTGGAGGCTGAGTGCTTTTGCATACTTAAGGAACTGGAGTACTGAGTTGAGGAGTCATAGAAGAAAAAGGAGTATGAGAAAGGTGAAAACCACGCATATTTGGAGGGGTGTGTGTTGAATAGTATGAAAATTAATTTTAATATAAGGTGGTATAGTTTACAAAAGCTATTTTCTTGCTTGATTTTCCAAGATGAGAGTGAAGCACACAGGAGATCAAAGCAAAGTCATTTTAAAACACTTTTACTTAGGGAGTCAAGGGTGAGGCAAGTTGGCAGAAATCAGGTGGTTGTTGCTTGTTACCAGAAAGGCCCTATTCCAGTGGTCTCTTGGCAATCAATACCAAAGGTTTTAAGTAGCACAACAGGTGTCACAAATGGGCTTTCATTGGTAAACTTAGTAGGCTTACTAATCAGCATAAGAGTTGATTTATGCTGATATTAAAATTCATTTAAATATTCCAGGGACCCTACTCAACCAACCATTACACAAACAGAATGAAAGAATTTAGTAATATCTGTTGCCTACAGTCTTTGGGATCATGACCGGGGCTAAGTTCTAAGTGATCTGTGTCCCATCGCATATCAAATTGTACTTGTTGCCTGATGTCAACCATCAGTCAAACAGACTCCTACCTTTGGAGCTTTCTCAACTTCAGCACTATTATTATTTTAGCCCAGATAATTATTTTGGGAAGGCTGTCCTATCTATTTTAGGATGTTTAACCCACAAGATACTGACAGCACCCAAACTCTTCTTTTCCTTTACTTTAAAATTTTTATTTATTTACTTTTAGAGATAGGGGAAGGGAGGGAGAAAGAGAGGGAGAGAAAAATCCATGTGCAAGAAAAACATCAATGGGTTGCCTCTCCCACACCCCCAACCAGGGACCTGGCCCACAACCCAAACATGTGGCCTGACTGGGAATCGAACCAGCGACTGTTGGTTCATAGGCCTTCACTCAGTCCACTGAGCCACGCCAGCCAGGGCCAAACTCTTCTTTTGACAACCAAAACATCTCCAGATATTTGATAATTTTTTACCCCAGAATACAAAATTACTCTCTGGCTCGGTTCTTCAATAGCACTTTCTATGATGATAAAGGTGTTCTATATCTGCACAGATCCCACACAGTAGCCACTAGCCACATGTGCTTAACTGACCCTTGAAAAGTGGTTAATGTGCCTGAGGAAGTACATTTTTTATTTTATTTTATTTTATTTAAATCAATTCAATTTTAAATCTAAATGGCCACATGCAGTACAAGACTACCACATTGGATAACCCAGGCCTAGGTTATTATCACATCTGCCCTCATAAAAGATGGTGGTCAGATCGCAGAAGAAGAAGAGAGCTGGGACGTTATCAAAGTGTCAAAACAAATCGCGTGAACTATATTATGGTAGCTTGCTACCAAATGTTTGTTTTGTAGATTGAGAGGAAGAAGAAAAAACACTCCAACCAGCCCTGTTCAATTTCTCCATGTTAGTCACCTGTTTCCATCCAGTCTCACCCGACACGTAATCAGAATTCTGCACTGTTCTTTACATATACACAAATGGAGGAGGAGATGACTACAGATTTTTCTGAGATTTATCAGACCTTTTACCTAGAAATGAACCTAAACCTTGTTTTCCTCTAATATTCATAATTTTTTAATTTCACATTTAATCTATTCTTCATTATCTAAGCTTACTAAACTGTTGTGCCCCAAAGCAATAAAACTATGCTCTAGCTTCTCATCTTTCATCAAAATCATCTTTCAGTATATTCGAATAATTATGCCAGACAAGCATAGGTATCAAAACAATGCCTCAGAAAAAGTCTGAGTCCTCCAGGGCTAAGAAATTGATAAATAGATACATTTACCTCAGTCATTCTAGAACTTTGAAACAAGTGGTTCTAAAAGAGGAGGGAAGCCTGGCTGGTGGTACAGTGGATAGGCACCAGCCTACGAACCCAAAGGTCACTGGTTTGATTCCCAGCCAAGGCACATAACCAGGTTGCAAGACAGGTCTCCAGCCAGGTCCCCAGCTGGAGGCAGGTGAAAGGCAACTATATGTTGATGTCTCTTTCCCTCTCTGACTCTCTCCCTTCCCCTCTCTCTAAAACTAATAAATAAAATATTTTAAATATATATAAATAAATAAAATAAATCCAAATAAAAGAGGGAAAAAGGTCAATAGAATAATGAATCATGTCTAGACAAGAATTATGATAACCCTCATATTGAGGATAAAACAAAGGTGAGGATTAAAAACGTTAAAGGACTTGTCTAAGATCAGCAAAATCACATCTGTAGAATGCATTTGAACTTGGGTCTTCTGACCTCAAATCTAGTGTTGCTATTGCTTCTATTTTTTAGGCATATGATGGAAACAAGGGAATTTATCTTCATGATTTTTTGAAGAGGGTGTGCTTTCCTGCATCCTTGATAACTCAACTGAAATCATAGTTAATCTCATTAGAAATGAGGTTATCGGAACATTTAGAAATAGGATTATAATAATGCACAATGTCTGAAAGGAACACTGCTGATTTCATTATAATTAATCTATGCAAAAGTAATTCAAAAATCTTGGATGGTGCTAGGGTTTAAACTTTGGTCTGTGCCAAAATTACTTGTGCCATTTACTTAAAATGCAGTGGAACACGGTTGCCCCCAACCACTCCTTCTAATTCAGAAAGTCTGGGATGGGGAACCAGTCATCTTTTTTTCTTTTCCTTCTTTTGTTAACAAAACACACAATTCTGATACAGCCCAAAGTTTCAGAATTATTATTTATATATGGTATAGGTGACCAAGAAAGAGCAGTGAGGTAGAGAGTGATGAGTCACTGAAGCCAGAATAAAGTGCTTCAAAAAGTTGAGTGGAAGTTTGAGAGATAGCAAAGGGATATGGAAAAGCAGCTATTGAACTTGGCAACATGGAGGTCATGAGGATTGTGCCAAGAGCAGCTTTAGAGAAGTAGGGGTGTCTGAGCATGTTTGGCATGGGGTAGAGAGGAAAATGAGAAGAGTCGGAGGGGGCAGAGTAACACTAGGCAAAAACATTTTCTGAGAAGTGTTGTGAAAAAAGCAAAGAAATTGAGCTGAACCAGAGAATTGGGGAGCTGTTGGGTCAGCCAGGTCGGTAGCTGGAAGCAGGTGAAAGGCAACCATACATTGATGCTTCTCTCCCTTTCTTCACCTGTCCTTATCATCTTTTAAGTAGAACACTTGCTAACTATGTGAGCACTGGATTAATCTCACTGTAAATGTGGATTATTTAAATGCATGCACATTAGGTGGAAGAACAGTTTCTTTCTGCTTTAATTGGCTTATAAACCAAATATACTTCTACTACCTTTGCTGAGAGAGAATGATATCTTATTTGTTTCTTGCCAGTAAATGAAATAGCAAGAAGTGCAGGGAAGGAATTCTGTTCTCAGTACTCGCAGTGGGAGCCGAAGATAGTCTCTGCACTCACCAACACCCCTCCTCTCTGGCAGGTGTGGTGGAAGGTCAGGTACCAGGTTCGCTCCTGGCTAGCCTAGGAGAATGCCTTGTATTTTTGGAGAATGCTTATGAGTCCCTACTGTCTGGGCATGGATAAACCTATTTTAAAGGAGCTTCTTGAAACAGACAATGATGTGGTGATTACTGGAAGGAAAGGGGGGCATGTAGGAGAGGGTAAAGGCGGGATAAATGGTGGTGGAAGGAGACTTGACTTGGGGTGGTGAACACACAACAGAATGTACAGTGATGTATCATAGAATTGTACCCCTGAAATCTATATAATTTTGTTAACCATCCTCACCTCAATACATTTAGTTTAAAAAGGGATCTGTTTGATTTCATCTCCCACTTCATTTCACCCCACCCTGATCTGACCTACTTGAGGGTAGATCTCAAAAGGGTAGATAATACAAACTTCTGAACTTTTGGCTCTTGGTTAAAAATGAATCCCTGGTAACTACTAAGGGAAATTTCTGGTTTGGAAATTTCCTAAAGAGGCACATCTGAGCTATTCCAATTCTATTCTGCCCCTTTCTTCAATTATTAGCATCAATTTGCTTTTTTCCGAGGGAGATGTGGCTTATTTGTATTTTTTGTGTTACTGTAGCTTATTGACTAGAAGATTTCAGATTCTGTTATGCAAGGTAAGTGGAAACAGAGTACACTAACTTGATCCTAGAATTTTAACTTTAACAAGTGCAAGGAGATTTGAGACAGCAAGGGAGGAACCCCAGAACTGTTTCTGTATTACTGATATTGAGATGCCTGATGGGTACCCATATGGAGGGGTCAAGAAGGTAACTGAATATATGAAGCTGGAGCTAGACCAAGGCAGGGCTGAAGATAGAAATTTGGGTCTTATCATTTAAATCAAGGGTTTTTTGTTTTTATTTTAAATGCTGTGGAGCCCTGTGGCAGTCTGTAAAGTCACTAGAACTCCTCTTAGAGTGATGATTTATTTATTTATGTACTTATTTATTTATTTATTTATAAAGTTCAATGTATCTGCCTCCAGCTGGGGACTTGGCTGGAAACCAGCAACACTTGGGTTCTCAGGCTGGTGCTCAATCTACTGAGCCACACTAGCCAGGGCCAGAGTGATGTTTTTGAAGATCTAAAATAAAATACGTAAGATTTAGTCAATGGACATCATTAAAATCAAGAGCAGCATTGTTGTTATTGTTGTCAACAAATCGATCCCAACTTTTAACTAAAATAGTAAAATTTGTGTGGAATCTGTATTTAACTACATGGGGGGAAATGTAAGATAATATATAGGTGGAAAGACTTTAGAAAGTACAAAATAGGGCTTCTGGGGCAGTGAGTAGCCTGGCCAGATTGGGTACTGAACATAAAGGATGTCCTAAGATTTTTCTGGTGGCCCCAGACCTGCACATCTACTTCCTCAGAAGGATCATCCTCAGTGTTGCACAGATATAAAACTCATTTCACAAGAGAAGGTTGAAACCCAGCAAGTCCTCATTAGCCAGTGTGGGAAACCAGTGCTCAACACCCAGCTCCAGGTTGGCTTCCGAGCGGACGGGCAGGGAACCTCAACCTGAGGCACTCCTCAACCTGAGAAGTGCCAACCATGCATCCGAGCATGAGATATTCACTAACCTGCACATCATGGTCCTGTTGAATGTCTGTCTCACTGAAGACCTCTGAGACCTGCCAGGCCCACCTACACTACAAAGTGCATCCTCTCAGCTGACATCAGCTCTCACTCGCAAGAAACAAAAAGCAAGGTCCTGCTCTACTATGAAGCTGTTTGCAGACCATCTGCATGACTTACTTCCTAAAGACCAAGCAGATCCACCTGGAGGAGGACTTCAATGATATTAAGCAGGGGAAGAGAGTAACCTGGCCCAACTTTGTCTTCCTGGGCCAGTTCCTACATGAATCTCAGATTCTGCCTTCCACACCCACCCGAAGGCTCTGTGATGCCAGGTGGAGATTGCCTGCTCTTCATTCATAGCCCACTTAATAACGCTGAGCCCTGGTGCGCGGGGTTCCTACTGCACTTGCGCACATGCCCTAGCCCTACCCCCATGCCCACTCCAGTGCCACCCCATCCAGTCTCAGACCTCAGCCAGAGCCCCATGGCCACAGCCACAGCCACATCCTGCAAAAACTGAGATGGGGAACCAGCCCAGGCCCAAGAGCAATTGCAATTTTGTTTTTTAAACTTGTGGGCATTTCATACCTGTGCAGTACTATCCCAGTGGGGAAATGAGTGGTCACCAAACTTAGGGACAAACTTCAGACTGACCTTGGGGTCCAAGCCCGAGAGAGCCACATTGAGTGCTGACTCCTGTAGTTCCAGACCCCTGCCTATTTGGGTTCAGCCCTGATACCTCAGCCTTCACCTTTCACTTGAAGTGTAAGGCAAAACGTACCTGCAGCAACAGGGTAGAAAGCCATTGCTAGACTTGCAGAAAGGCAGTTACAAAGCAAATTTATTTAGAAGGAAGCAGATTTTTCCACCTTTTTTTTTTTTTTTTTTTTTTAACTTTGGCGATCTCAGTATCTGTCTCTGCTTCAGGGTGTAAGTCTCAGTCATCAGCTCCTAAGGAAAGTGAGGAAAGGGTTTGTCAGGACACATATATGCTGACTTGACCCCTTACGTGTTTTTGAAATTCCACCTTGGGTCCAAGGGAGGCAGTTTGTTGAAGCAGCAAGGCACTGACCCTTCTGAGTAGCCTGTTCACTGTGGGCTCTTTCTTGGAGGTCAGCAGTATTCTAATACATATGTGAACCTTTCTGGTTGCACCTCTCCTTGCGGCAACCCTTGTGTCATTTGAAGAATTCCACAGACCATAGACTAAAAATCATCCCTTTGAGGTGGAGTCAGTGCCAGCCAGGAAAAAGAGGTCCCTACCATGCATTCTGAACCGGGAACTACTGACTTCCCTAGCTTGAAATTCTCATATGGGCTTGTCTGTCTCCTGGGAGACTTTGCTTTCCTACCCCCCAGGGGGTGTTTTCAAGCTGTTGACCCCTGGGATTTGCAGATTTCATAATGTAGTACTACTTTTTTTTCTGTCTGTAAATGATTTCTCCAGAGGGAAAAAGGCAGTAATTTCCTCAAATCCACACAAATGTGAAGAAAAGTACAACTATTGGTTATTGTTGCTTTTTATAGAGCAAAATAAAAGTAGTAAGAGAAAAATATATATGATATAAATTAACCATTTCAGTCTCCACATGCATAACTGACAAAGAGGCTAAATTTACACATTTGTGTGTGAGTGTATGAATAATTCAGAAAATTTTACACTCTGATATAATTTCAAACTTACAGAAAAGTTGCAAGAATAACAAAACTCTCATAAGTTAACCAGATTCACCATTATCATGTTGCCTCATTTGCTTTTTTATTCTCTGTCACATTCAGTTACATTTACATGTTGTTGCTTTTTTCTGAACTATTTGGGAATAAACTGCAGACATCACACCCCTTTTTTCCTCAATTCTCCAAAATCTAATTAAGGATATTCTCTTACCTAATTGAGAAAAGAAAGGATGTGTCAGCCTTTCTGCCTGATTAATAATCAAAAGAAAACAATGAGCTTCCCTAACATTTCTTACTAAGGCACAAACAATGGGAATAGCCACATATATCTTTTATAGTTTCTTTGTTTAAAAAAAGTAATTGAATTTATTGAGGTGACATTGGTTGATAAAATAACACAGGTTTCAGGTGTACAATTTTATAATATATTATCTGTATATTGTATTGTATGTTCACCACCCTAATCTTTTACAGTGTCAACACTGTTAACTACGGAAATCAGTGCCTATTCATCTCTTGCTACATCCTGGTGAAAATTCACCTGGGGGTCGAGGGCAGGGGGATTTAAATGTGTATTTGAAAAATACTTTGGGATTTGTTTTTCTAACAAAATCACCTTTGCAGTTAGATTTTGCTTTTTAGCATTACCCAATCAATATTGACATTTAATTTCATTCAGTCTACTATGCTAATAACAATTATCTGGAAATAATTAAACTACAGTTTCAAGCAGTTTCCAGAACCTATGCGCAGACTCCCTGACACCAGAGGGCACCATGACTCAAACTTTTCTTTCCTATACATTTCTTCCATTCACTGTAAAACTGTTAATCTCTGAAGTGTATGAACCCTAACTGAAACTTTTGACACACCAGATGTACTTTTGATCCACTCTTCTGCTATATAAAAGCACCCCCCACTTTTCCAAAGTTGGAGCAATTTTTAAAACTCTATTAAAGTTCTGGTCTCAGGCTATAGAACTCTTTCTAATACTTTCAGATATCCATGCCATAACCATAGTACAATTATCAAGATGAGAAAATTTGATATTGACACATTACATTGACCAAAATTTGAATTCAGTCCATTGTCCCTACATTGTCTTCTACAACAATGGACTTAACTCCAGGACGGTGTTGCACTTGTTTGTCATGTATCTTTGCTGTTCTGCCACCTGGAATGGCCTGTCTGCTTTCTTTGTCTTTCATGGCCTTAGCAGTTTTGAAAATACAGACCAGTTATGTTGTAAAGTATCTCTTCCTTGGTTCTAACGTCTTTATTGTCAGGTGCAGGTTGTGCATTTGGGGCAGGAATATCACTGAAGTGATATGTCCTCAATGCATCATATCAAGAGGCATTTAATGTCTCTGTCCCATGCTTGGTGACTATTTGGTTAAGGTGGTATCTTGTAAAATTGAAAGGGTTTTTCATTTTCTGATAATGTTTCTATTTCCAAATTGACAAATTAAGCCATAGCTTCTACCAAGGTACTGTCATTTTAAGTGATAGCTCCATATATCATGTTAATTCTTGTGTTGCAAGAAAGTCTGAATTTTCATTAGTTCTAAAGGCTCTCAATGATAGACTTCAAATAGATACCATTTTTTAAATTAAAACATCTCTGTATAGTACCATCATGTTTGCATTTTAGTATCATGGTTGTATATGTCATTTACTCAAATAGGTCTCAATTTGTCCTTTTAATGGGTATAGTTGGAAAATGGAATGGGCCGGTCACTGTCTTTTTTTATTTTTTTTTTTAAGATTTTTATTTATTATTTTTTAGAGAGAGAGGCAGAGAGGGAAGGAGACATCAGTGTATGGTTGCCTTTCACCTGCCTCCAGCCACAGACCTGGCTGGAGACCTGGCTTGCAACCTGGTTATGTGCCCTGGCTGGAAATTGAACCAGCAACCTCTGGATTCGCAGGCTGGCTCCTTATCCACTGTGCCACCAACCAGGGCCCAGGTCACTCGCTGCCTTTTAATCAACACTATACAGTAGTTTCTAATTTTTTTTTTGCCATGGGAAAGCACAAACACAGTTCCCCGCTACCACAAATTATGCAGTCGAGTTTCCCACATTTGGGTAAATCACAGTGGGTCAGCACATCCGCAGTGCGATGGATAAGCCTTGCCCTGGGAAAACCACATTCATGATCATGATACGTCCCCTGCCAGGTAAGTATTATTTTCTTTTATTTTTAAATTACAGTTAATATCAATATTACATTAGTTTCATGTATACAGTATAGTGGTTAGACATTTATATAATTCACAAAGTGATCTCCCCTGATAAGTCTAATACCCAAAACTGTACAGTGTTCTCTTTTTTTTTTTTTTTTTTTTTAGGAATTTATTCATTACCTTCAGAGAGAAGGGCAAGGAGAAAGGAAGAAAGGGAGAGAAGCATCAATGTATGGCTGCCCTTCACCTGCCTCCAGCCAAGGACCTGGCTGGAGACCTGACTTGCAACCTGTCAGGCCATGTGCCCTGACTGGGGAACCCAGTGGCCCCTGGGTTCACAGGACAGTGCCTTATCCACTGTGCTACCAGCCAGGGCTGTACAGTGTTCTTGCTTACACTGTGATATGTTCTCAAAATGCTTGGAATCTTCAAATTTTTCTGTCAAGGGACAGAAAAATCAAAGGGTTGTTGCATTTTAAAAGATTCATGTGAGACTTGGCTGGTGTGACTCCATGGATTGAGTGCTGGCTTGTGAACCAAAATGTCATGGGTTTGATTCCCGTCAGGGTACGTGCCTGGGTTGAGGGCCAGGTCCACATTTGGGGGCATTTGAGAGGCAACTGATCCATGTTTCTTTTGCACATCGATGTTTCTCTCCCTCTCTTTCTCTTTCCCTTCCCCTCTCTCTGAAAATAAATAAAAGGTTCATTTGACAGCATCTATAAAAGTGTCAGGCATTTGAGTCCAATTTGTGTAATTATGAATAACCATAAATAGCAGAATGAAGATTTTCCTTTTCCTCCAGGGTTTTAAATTTCCTCCTTAAACTAGATTGAGTCTTGAGTTCATTCAGATTATATGATCCAGTTGAAACAAGTGGTGTGTTCCAATAATTTTATCATGTACATTTCCCACATTATCTGCCTTCAGTTTCTCTGCATCTCTTTTGATCACTTCCAGTCTGACTTTTTGCATTTGGTAACACAGTGACTACTTATTTAGGCAAATCACAATTATTGGGAAAGAACTGATAAAAATTCCCAAGTCAGAGGATCAATGGAGAATTAATAAAGATCTAAAGCATAAAGAAGGTGTGGATGGTGTTGATAAATGAGGAAGACTTGGAATAGAGGTCCAAGAACACCAAGTAAATGAGAAGTCAGGAGTCAACTTTCTCACAGAGCCAATACAGTGGGAATTTAGGGAGAGACTGACTTGACCCCCAGCCCAGCAGGGGATGCTATGCCATCTGTGTAAATGCAACAAAATACTTGCCCAACCATAGATGTACCTGGCTTCAGGTAGAAAGATGCACCTCAAACACATGCAAGCAACTTTGTAGAGATCTTTTTATCTTTGTTTTTAAGTAACAAATTTACTGTATGCCAGGCATTATTCTATGTATTTTTAAGTATATTAACACATTTTTCATCTCAATAATAGTGTTACTTGGGTACTATTACTCCCATTTTGTAGATGAAGAGTCTAAGGCCCAGAGAACACAGAAACTTGCCTGAATTTACATGGCTAGTAAGTCAGGGTTCAGCACAGGACCATGACTATAAAGGGCAGGAAATGAATATTTTAGCCTTTGAGTCATACGGTCTCTGTCGCAACTTAACCAGCCCTACCTTTGTGGAGCAATAGCCACCAAAGACAATATATAAATGAATGATTATGTTTGTGTTCCAACAAATGTGACTTGTGAGCACTGAAATTTGAATTTCGTGCAATGTGCATGTGCCATGAAATAGTTGTCATTTTGATTTTTTTCAAGCATTTAAAAATCTAAGACCCACTCTTAACTCTTAGGATGCATAAAAATGTCAGCCCTTGAGGTATGATTTGCTGCGATAAGTGGTAGAGTCAGAATTTGGACCCAAGCAATATGGTTACAGTAAGCTCTTTTTAAAACAATCTTAACCTGAGGATATGTTTTCATTGATTTTAAAGAGATAGGAGGAGGGAGAGACATCATTGTGAGGGAGAAACATCAATCTATTGCCCCCCTTTCGCAACCAGGACAGGGATCAAAGCCACAACCGAGGTATGTGTCCTGACTAAAAATCAAACCTTCATCCTTTTGGTGTACAGAGCAACACTCCTACCAACCAGGCATGGCTTATTCCAGCAAGCTCTTACCCTTTGTGTGTGTGTGTGTGTGTGTGTATGTGTGTCTGTGTGTGTGTGTGTGTGTAGGCTAATAATAGTTATACAGGACTCTTTATAGAAAACTCAGCAAAGTATATAGGAGAAACTTGCAACCATCCATAAAACCACAACCCAGGAATAACCACTAGTGATATTTGAGAGTTCCTTTTATTTTTTGTCCACTGTATGCAGTATTCTATTTATTAATTCTAGTTTGTCACCCATCATAGGCATTTTCTACATTTCCACATAGGTCACACAATTATCATAGGTAATTGATACGTAAAATTCATTTTAAATGTACCTTTTTGAAAGAATCCTTCAGCTAATAATTTCATAAAAGCAAAGAATCCTTTTATTAAGTGAGCAGTTGGTCACCTTCCATTTATCTGCCACATATTTGCATTTCTAAGAGTTGGATTTTCAAAAGCACCCCAGGCTACAAAGAGGGATAAAGAAAAACAGTTTTGGAATCCACCACACCCGGATTTAGCTTCTCTTTGTGTCTTTATCAGTCATATGATCCTGAGTATATTGTTAACTTGCCCCACCTCAGTTTTTGCCTCTTTCTGAAAATACACCAAGACCACCATTTGTAAAGTACTGGGCATCTTCCTGACACAGCACAGTAGTCACTTGTTTGCAGATAGCTCTCATGTCCCCTGTTACCCCTGCCACTCCTAAGTCCCCAACACCATCCACAGGAAATCCATTAGTTTACTCCTGGATGTAAAGAGAGTGTCCTGTTGTGTTTTGTGCAGGACGTAAGTTTTCTCCCCGAGTGAAAACGGGCTGGCAACCATGGGGAAATAGGAAGGATTAATGAGGTGGGTGGACCTGAATTGAAAGCCTCCACCCCACCCACCTTCCCTGCCCCGCCCCAGTGAGGACATTATTCTTGACATGTCCAAACTGAAGCAGGTCCAGGTTTCTACAACAGCTGGTGGCCTTTGAACATCAGCAGAGGCTGGTTGTGTTCCCAGGTACGGAGGTCCTCCAGAGAGACCTCTGAGAGAGGAATTCAGAGCCTGAGGAATTCAGAACCCAACGAATTCCCAGAGCAGCCAAGAGCCCATGGAGCTGAAGAATGTGACCACCTTTGAAGCTGAAGGCTACAGAAACTCTGGCTTCCAGGTGAGCAGAAGTTTCATTTATTTTTAAGACCAAGTAAATGGAAATAACCCTCCTTCCATGCCTCCCTGGCAAACTTTCTTAACTAAAGCAGTGGGGTTATTGGAACCCAGTAAGGTTTTTAATGGCACTCTTTAAACCTTTTTTTTTTTTTTTTTTTTTTCCCTCTTGGGTTGACAAACCTGAAAAGTCCCTTTCAAACAGAACCTATTTTGATCCCTAACTTGCCCTGTCTCTTAGAAGCAGACTATCTCCTGTTTTCGTCTCATTCACTCCAGACAGGGATACTGTATTTAATTGCAGACTGGGTGAAAAAGAAAGAATAGGAGGAATTAAGATCCTGAATGTAGTTCACACCTAGGGCTTCTTTCTCTTAAACTAAGTCCCAGAGTTCCTGTCAGATGGTGACCTGGGTGGCTGCACCAGTGCCGCCAGGTTATGCAAATCAGTCTCCATGTCACCAACCAAAACTCACGGAGTGATTAAGGCTGTGTGGCCCAGGGCTCGGTGCCCTGGAGCTCCAGGAGTCTCATCACTGGGAAACACTGGTCTAGTCTGGGGATTTTTCAGGGCTGATCCTAAATGTGCTTCCTTTTCTGAGCTGACATTTAACAGGATAGCCTGAATTCCTTGGACTTCAGAGTCGCTAAACAGGCAAAACAAACTTTTAGGCACTAGCCAAAAAAGGAACAAGGAAGGTAAAAGGGCTTTGACACAGGTTCTGACTCTTCCACCCACAAGTTATTAAAACTTCTCTGAGCCTCAGTCTACCTGCCTGTACAATGGTCACAATGATGCTTATCCCATAGGTTCTCTGCCCTCTTAGATTCAGTGCCTGTGGTCTGTGTATTAAACTGATAAATGACAGACTTACAGGAAAAGTGGTCTACAAGTTTAATTAATATTTTAAATTGTAACTGCTCTGGGCTTTATTAGAAAAGAAGTGGAAAGCTCAAAGAAGCAGTAAGACTCAGGGGCTTATAGACCATTTCAACAAAGAACAAGTAAATGTGAAGAAGTGACTAAACAAAGAAAAGAGAGGTTAGGCATTTAGGGCCAATAAATTGTGGGAAGCTGACTAGGAAATACATGAGGGGAACTCATGGCACACAAGATTTGTCAGTGATGTTTGTTTACACAGTCTTACTTCAATATACCTCTCACTCTGGCGAAAAGTGTTGGTCACCTCTTTCTGGTGTGGGAGAGGGGGATACCCGCACCAGGGAAATGTATGCTCTATTTGGAGGAAGATAGAGGAAGAAAAAAATGGCTCTTTCTGTGACGACTTTTTTTTTTTTTTTTAAAGTTTATTTATTTATTTATTATTTTTAGAGAGAGGGAAAGAGACATCCGTGTATGGTTGTGTTTCACCTGCCTCCAGCTAGAGACCTGACTGGATACCTGGCTTGCAACCTGGTTATGTGCCCTGGCTGGAAATCAAACCAGCAACCTTTGTGTTCACAGGCCAGTGCCTTATCTACTGGGCCACCAGCCAGGGCTGTGTCCGTTTTTTATCAATTGCCTTTAGCTCAAAAAATTCTTATGCTCAAGTGGCATATTTTGGGGTGGCATATCTGTATCACCTTTATAAAGGTTAAATGAGGAAAAAAGCATAAAGCAGAAGGTCTACTGTGAACAAAGAGAATAAAATGGAATGGGATGGGATAAAGAGGCAAAGTGAATATGAGAGTAAGACAAAGATGTTCGCTAAGGAGAAAGGACAGAAAGGACACAAGCAACTGGCTGCTCAGTCAATGAGGAGGACATACCAACCACAGCCATGGTTTCTTTCCCTCATTCTCATTTGTCAAAATAGAGGAGCTCCAGGCCCCAGGGTGCAGAGCAAGGCATCTCAAACCCGGCAGAGCCATGAACACCAACATCAACCAGTGGAGACCAGGTTATTTCTTCCATTGCTTGTTTTTTAACAAGAATTTCCAGGGACATATATGGACTTAGTAGAACCATTAACAATCTTCTACCTGCAACCATCACTAGGAAGAGATCCCAATTCAAGAAGGAATAACAAGGTCACTGGTTCAATTCCCAGTCAGGGCACATAACTGGGTTGCAAGCCAGGTCGCCAGCCAGGTCCGTAGCTGGAGGCAGGTGAAAGGCAACCATACATTGATGTTTCCCTCCCTCTCTGCCTCTTTCCCTTCCCCTCTCTCTGAAAAATATAAATAAAAACTTAAAAAAAAAAGAAGAAGAAGAAGGAATAATATACTATTCTGGCTCTCAAGGAAAAGGGCAGGCAGAAACAAATAAGCCATTGTAATTATACTAGAATGTGTAGGGGAAAAAAGCAAAAAATAACCCTGGAGGTTGGTACCAAATACCTTATAAGTAAATGCAGGTGGAGTTGGGCTCATGGTGAGTCTGTGACTGCACCACAGAAGGAGAGAGAACTTCTAAAGGCTTAATGGATAGGCAGAGACTTCACAGTTGAACAGGGAGAGGTGTCAACAGAGCATCGAGAAAAGAATGGTCTGTGCACAGGCCCAGGGATGGGAAAGCTGCACACCAGGGAGAAGAAAATGTGAAGGTGGAGGTGGGGAGCTGGGAAAGGGGGCAGGCTGGCATCAGGTCATGTGGTCTCTGTGTGCGCTAAGGCAACTGAGAAGTAATCAAATGGAATTCACATTATCAAATGTTTACTTTTTTTTTTTTTTGAGATTTTACTTATTATTTTTTTAGAGAGAAGGGAAGGGAGAGAGGCAGAGAGGGAGAGAGACATCAATGTATGGTTGCCTTTCACCTGCCTCCAGCTAAGGACCTGGCTGGAGACCTGGCTTGCAACCTGGTTATGTGCCCTGGCTGGGAATTGAACTAGCAACCTTTTGGTTCGAAGGCCGGCACCTTATCCACTGTGCCACCAGCCTCAGGGCTAGGGCTGTTTACTTTTATAAAGAGTACTCTACTATCCCTGTTGAAGGGGGACAGAAATGAAAGGGGTGTGTGTGTGTGTGTGTGTGTGTGTGTGTGTGTGTGTGTGTTTGGGACACCAGTTTGGTGTTTAGTGTAACAATCCAAACTAGAAGTGTGCTGGGATTGGGGTGGAGTCCAACTGCTGCTAGAGGGCTTTCAGCACTGGAATTAATGGAAGCTGGGAGTGGGAGCTGCTGGCTCGGAAGATTTCAGTTTTTTTTCTCCTGTGTAAGGAAGGATAATAATATCCTATGTCAGGGTTGTTGAGAGAATTAAGTGAGCTAATGTAAGGTTTTTTTAATGTATGTCATATAGATTTTTAAAAAAAGAAAGAAAAGAAAGAAAGAAACAACAACAACAAAAAAAAAAACAGTTGTCTTAGTCTGTTCAAGCTGTATAACAAAATATCACAGACAGAGTGGTTTATAAATGGACATTTATTTCTCACAGTTCTGAAGTCCAAGATTAAGGTACCAGAAGACTTCAGGTCTTGTGAAAACCCCCCTCCTCGGAGACAGCCATCTTCTTGCTGTGTCCTGGGGTGGGAGAAGGTGCAGGAGAGCTCTCTGGGGCCCCTTTTGTAAGAGCACTAATTCTATTCATGAGGGGTCTGCCCTCAAGACATAACCACCTCCCAGTGTCCACCTCCTAATATTATCACATTGGGAATCAGCCTAGCGCATGGCCATGGGAACTGGGGCAGGTTAAGGAGAGTAGCTAGTCAACAGTTCCAGCTTGAGGTGTCAACTTGGAAGTTTATTTAGACAGGAAATCCAGCAATAGGTTGGAGAGAGGAAGAGAGTGAGTTCATTTTGAAGCCTGTTGATTGAAATTCAGATGATTTCCTACATCTGGGTGAAGATGGAGACAAAGCAGGAAACTTGTGCCTAGTTGCCCCTGGAGCCTAGAAGGGGGCTTCCCCCTTCAGGAGGCTGTTAGCACAGAGATGGGCCACCCACATGGATGAGACCATGCAGAGGGAGAACTAGGAAGCACCAGTATTGAAGGGGTGGGAAAATTAAAGAAGTCAAAGGGAAGGATCAGGGGGAAACCAAGGGAAAAGACAAGGTCAATAGCAAAACCTCCTCTGGAAGCACATAGAATGAGGAGCACATAGAATGAGATAAGTTCTTTTGATTTCCCAATTACTGGTGACTCTGGTGGAGGGGGGAGGGGCACTTTATGGTATGAATGGGAGTTAAGAGACTGGAGACAATATGAGCAGAAGGGACATTCCTTTGGGAACAGAGAGACCAGCTCAGAGGAGGCAAGATTGGGATTGTAGGCAGGGAACTTATTTATTTAAATTTTTTTTTTACTGGTTTGGTTCCCAGCCAGGGCACATAACCAGGTTGCAAGCCAAGTCTCCAGCCAGGTCCATAGCTGGAGGCAGGTGAAAGGCAACCATGCGTTGATGTCTGTCTCCCTCTCTGCATCTCTCCCTTCCCCTCTCTCTGAAAAATAATGAATGAAATATATTTAAAAAATTTTTATTGTGAAAAATAACATTCAGAAAAACACACAGAACCAAACATACCACTTATTATAAAGTGGTTAATAAACAGGATATTGCCATCCATCAGCTGGGAGGCCACACCACATGCATGCTGTCATAGCTGCCTCCCTCATCCAGGGTCACAAATATCCCAGCTTTATGGTAATTATTTTCCTGCTTTGCTTTATACCTTAATGTCTAATTCTAAACCCCTAAGTACCACCTTTGCCTGCTTTTCAACTTTATGCAAGTAGAAACATACAAGAAAATATTTTTGCTTATTGTAAAACATTCATATGGAATTAGGCAAGATGAATCATTTTGTAACTGGCTTCTTTGGTTCAGCTTAATATTTCTAAATTTCAGCCACAGTTTGCATGTAACTGGAGTTTACCCAATTTCATTGATATACAGGTTTCTCCATAAATATTACACTATCTATTTTTACTATTAGTGGACAGTTTTGTTGTTTATTTTGGAGATTTTGGAAGCTCTTGCAAACAACAAAGCTATGAATACTCTTGTATGTTTCTCCTGGTACACATGTAACAAGTTTATTTTGGAGTTACACCCAAGGAGTGGAAGTGCTAGGTTATTGGGAATGTATATGAATTTTCAACTTAAGTAGTAAGGCCAAACTGGTTTCCTAAGTGGTTGTACCTATTTACACTTCAATCAACAGAGTATAAGTTCCTATTACTTCATAGCCACACCAATATTTATCTGGCTTTTTAATTTCAGTGATTCTGATAGGTATATAATAGTATATTACTGAGGTTTAATTTTTTTTTTAAGAATTTATTTATTTGTTTTTAGAGGGTTAAGGGAGGAAGAGAGGGAGAGAAACATCAATGTGTGGTTTCCTCTTGTGTGCACCCAACCCGGGACCTGGCCCACAACCCAGGCATGTGCCATGACTGGGGATCGAACCAGTGACTCTGATTCACAGGCTGGCTCTCAATCCACTGAGCCACACCAGCCAGGGCATGAGGTTTAATAATAATTTTCGTATGTTTTTTGCCTGCAGATGTATGAAATACTTTTTCAAGTCTCTTGACCCTTTTCTTTACTGGGTTTTGTCTTTTTTTATTGATTTGAAAGTGTTCTTTAAATGTTTCAAATATAAACCCTTTCTCAGTTACGCAGTTACAAATATCTTTTATCACTCTGAAGCTGTCTTTTACTGTACCGTTTTTTAAAATATTTTATATATTTAGTTTTAGAGAGCGGGGAAGGGAGGGAGAAAGAGATGGAGAGAAACATTGATGTGTGCTTCCCTCTTACATACTCCCAACTGGGGACCTGGTCTGCAACCTAGGCATGTGCCCTGACTGGGAATCAGACCAGTGGTCCTTTGGTTTGCAGGCCAGACACTCAGTCCACTGAGCCACACCAGCCAGGGCTCATTGTAATATTCTGATGAACAAAATTAATTACATTGTGTCCCATTTATCAGGTGATTTTCTGTTTTATATATCTTGTTTAAATCTTTTCCTTACAGAGAACAAACAAATGGTTGCCCAATGGGAGCTGTTGTTAAGGATGGGTGACAAAGGTGAAGGGATTAAGGACAAATTGGTTGTTACAGAATAGTCACAGGAATGTAAAGTACAGTATAGGGAATATAATCAATAATATTGTAATAACTATGTTGGTGCCAGGTGGGTACTAGACTTCTCTGGAGATCAATTTGTAAACTATATAATTGTCTAACCATTATGCTATACACCTGAAACTAATATAAAATAATATTCAATGTCGACTGTAACTGAAAAATTTTTTAAAGAAATATTTTCCTAACCTGCAAGGTCATGAAGATACCCTTTCATATTTTCTAAAATTTTTATGTATAGTGTGAGAGAGAGTCAAGTTTTTTATTTTTCTTCCTGGGCATCAATTATTTCAGCATCACTTAAACAATCAAACAAACAAAATGCTTCCCCACTTGAAAAATATCACATTTGCCAATTGTCTATATTTGGGGTAAGTCTTTTTTGAATAGGGCAACTGAAAGATTTTTTCCAAACTCAATGGTGGGGATAGGATCCAGAGAAGCTAGAGAGACAGCAAGAAAGGTCAGATAAGGTTCAGAATGTCTAAGGGTGAAAACTGAGATAAGTTTGTGAAAGAACACCTTTCCTGAAGGGTATGTATCGGAATCTAGTTGCCTAATGCTCAGGAGGAAGTCATTTGGGCGGAAACCACTTGTGAAAGTCTGGATAGAGGACTAGATGGGAAATGTGGCTCCACCCTGCACTCCCGCAAAGGAAAGCCAACCTAGTCCATGTTTGGTCTGGTGAGCCAGTCAGGTAGGGAGAGCTTGTTTAATGGAGGTTAAGATTCAAAAGGCCGTACAAGTGCTAGAACATTTGCGTGGACTTCCAACTCAGATACTCTTAATATTGAAGTTTTGAGGTTGGAAGTAATTATGCAAAATAAAGAGGAAGAATATTGTTTTTTGAAAACACTGGTCAGGGAGGTGCACATGAATCCCACTCAGGTTAGTACGTAAGTTTTCCCACAGCTTAGGACAAGCTTGGTTGCAGCTCTAGATGCTTTGTCCCCCTGCAACTGAATTCAAACACAGAAAATACATGATAATACAGTATCTTGCTTTTGTGAAGGAAGTTTAAAAAATTGTATTCGCTACTGTTTCCTCACATCTGTATGATCATTCCTAGGCTTTTTTTTTTTTTTTTTTCTAAAGGGAAACAACATAGATGACTATAAGCCATGTCACTTCCATGACGTCTCAGGGGGGATAGATTTAACGATTTTGTTTTTTCCTCATTCTAGCATTCCTGAAATGATTCCCTTCCAAAAAAAAAAGAATATGGTCGGGAAGGGTACTACTTACTCATTGGTAATCAAGGCATTGGAATGAAAACAAGAAATCATTAATAATGTGAATAACAATAGATAGTAGCTGAGGCCTGTGGTAGATCTGTTAAATGGAAACATAATGCAAGCCACATATGTAATTTTTAATTTTTCTACAAGTCCATTCAAAATATAAAGTGAAACAGGCTTTAATTAATTTTAACAATATAGTTTATTTAACCTAATATATTTAAAATAGTATCATTTCAACTTGTGATTAATAGTTATTGAAATGCTTTCTTTACATTCTTTGTTCCACACTGTCTTTAAAATCCAGTGTGTTTTCACACTTACAGTACATGCCAATTTTAATGCTAAATTTTTATCAGAAATACTTAACCTGTATTTAGAATTCATAAAATGTGTAGTTGAAAAAGTAGACTCATACCCAAGTTTCAAACAAACTTAAATGTTTTCCAATAAATGAATCTCTCTTGTTCATTTTAAAATTCAGAATAGTTAAAATTTAAATAAAATTAACATTCAGGTTCTCAGTTACACTACTTAAATTTCAACTACTATTAGCCACAGGTATTGATGACCCAGGTAAGGTACATACTTTTTGGTTTGGGATGATGCAAAGTAAGTCTGATTATCCCTGCCTTTTAAGGATCTATCCACTAAGTTTATGTCACAAAAATAAAAGTAAAGCAACACCTTTAGATTTGCTTGATTGTAATAATTTATCTTTTTTCATGTTGGCTTTTTCAATATTTAGTTTGGATCTTTCTACGTTGGGAAGTTTATGATTACTAAATCTTTTTACTTGTTATAGGTCTGATTTTTTAAAAATTTCTTCTTGAGTCAGTGTAGGTAATTTGTGTTTCTGAAAATTTTCCCATTTCATCTGTGCTACTTAATTTTTTGGCTTACATTTGTTCATAGGATTTGTTTGATGTTCTTTGTATTTCTGTAAGTTTGTAATAACGGTCTTGACCTAGTACATCTCCCAGTCTTTGCTGAGGGCACTGTGTGCATGTTGTAGGTTTTCCTTCAGTGCTCAGGCATGCACTTTATGTTTGTGCATACAACTTCATGTTTACTGCGCTTTCTGCTTCTGTTGAGTCTTGGTCTGCCAGAGATCAGAGCTTTGGTCTTTCTCAGGTATTTCCCACCCCTGAGCACAACCCTGGCCACGTTCCAAAGCCCTTTATACGTACGTATCTTATTCCCAGCTCTTTCTTTACATTTTTGCTGAGCTTGTTTCTTACTTCAACCACTAGTTATCTCCGCTTCAGGCAGATGCCTGCGTTATCAGTTGCCCCCAGGGAAATAACAACGGGGAGCTCTGAGTCAGATCAAATACAGACAAGTCTTGTGGGATTTTCTGAAAGAACTGCAAAGACGGGTCAAAAAATAGCAGTTACCTTGGAATTGTTCTCTGGGAGAGCTCCAACACCATTTTGCCTCTTCCTAAGTGGTGAGGCTACCAGTTTTCATTGTGATGCAGAGTTGTTTTCCAAGGCTATCATGAGTCTGGGGAAAGTGGAATAGGGCTAGGGAATTAAGACAACAGAAAGCTTGCAGATTTGATTTAGTTGTTTTACTGGGTTCCCCAAAAGTTTGTCTATTTGTTTTTTCCATAAGATGGCTCTAGAAGCACTTAGTTGTTTTGAACTTCATTTGGAACAATTTGTTTGATTGTATTGTGACAACAGATAAGCGTGCATTTTTTAAAAAATTGGGCCCTGGCTGGTGGCTCATTGGATAGGTGCCAGCCTATGAACCCAAAGGTTGCTGGTTTGATTCCCAGTCAGGGCACATAACCAGGTTGCAAGCCAAGTCTCCAGCCAGGTCTGTAGCTGGAGGCAGGTGAAAGGCAACCATACAGTGATGTTTCTCTCCCTCTCTCCCTTCCCCTCTCTCTCTAAAAGTAATAAATAAAATCTTTTTTTTTTTTTACTTTATTAAAATACTGGGTTTATTTCACATGTATACTTTTGTTTCCCCACCATTTCCACTTGTCTGACCACCACTACTACTATGTCCTATCACAGCATTCCATACATACTTAAAACAAAGCAAAGGGTAGAGTTCCATCTTTAAAAACTAAACAGGCATTTTGGACAACACATTCTTGGCAATGGAACCTGGACAACATTTATCACACACGGTAGGGAAAGTTCTCACTCTGCATTATTAAAAGGACAGCCAGATATCAACTGTTACAGAAATGAGATAAGACAGAAAATTTTAACAAACTATTTAAACTACTTTCTTAAAGAGACTTCTTCCACTGCCAGAGATCTTGAATAGCCTCCTGGTTCAGTCATCTGGAAGCAATTCTTCACATAGTTGATGAATTTGGCTTCCACTTTGGGAAGTGAACCATCTTTTTCCATACTTGCTTGAAGTTTTGCTTTTATGTCTTCTACAGAACTAGGTCCTTTTGGTGTTTTAGGAGATTTTTCCTGTTTTGTTGTTTTTTTTTTTTTTTTTTTTTAATATTCTTGACCTTTTGATCTTGGTGTTGATGGTTTTGAGTCTTTTCCATTCTGGTTTGATTTTTGTGCATTTTTGGCTGGAGTATCTTGTATAGATTTCTTTATTGGAGCTTTTTCTTCAGCTTCCTCATCCTCAAAATCATCATTATCATCATCTTCGTCATCATCATCATCATCCTTATCGTCATCTTCATCATCCTCACCAGCAAGTTTTACTTTTTTCTGCGGAACCTTGCTGCTGCCTCCAGGGGCAGAGCGCTTCCCGGACATGCTGAGGAGCTTCACGTCCCCCTCCTCCTCATCTTCCGACTCTGCGCCTTCCTCCACAGCTACTAAGTGCTGCCCACTAATATGCACAGGCCCGGAACCACACTTCAACCGTAAGACCACAGGTGGTGTTATTTCAAAGCCACCAAGGGAAACCATTGGCTGTACAGACATTTTCAAAGTTGTCAGTGTTACTTTAATTGGACTGCCTTCCTAATTCATTGCCTCTGCTTCAACAACGTGCAATTCATCCTCTGCACCAGCCCCCAAACTGACTGTTCGTAAAGACAGTTGGTGCTCATTTTCATCATTATCTACCTTAAAGTAATAATCTTTGTCAGCTTTGAGTTCACAACCGAGAAGATAGTTCTGGGGCCTCAGAGGGCTCATGTCCATGTCCATCGAATCTTCCATGGGGTGGTAGCTTGCACTTAGGTGGGAGAGAAGGCGAACGGAGACAAATGACTTCTGTTGCTCAGAACAAACACGCAGGACAAAATTGCACCAGGGATAAATAAAATCTTTAAAAAACAATTTTTTTTTAATTGGTGAATTTTTTTTATGTAGCCATTTTAATATTGAAAATGGAAGAAAATATGCAACATTTTTAACATACTATACTTTATTATTTCAAGAAAGGTACAAATACAACTGAAACACAAAAAATATATATTGGTGTAGTATATGAAGAAGGTACTATGACTTATCAAACATGTCAAAGGTAGTTTGCAATGTTTTGTCCTAGAGATTTGTCTGTGGATAATGCTCCACAGTCAGGTAGACCAGTTGAAGTTGATAGCAATCAAATAAGATATTAATTAAGAATAGTCAACTGTTTTATCATGCAGCCATATTTTGAGCCAACATAGTCAAAATACAGAAATCAATACAGTTATTAGTGAAAATGAAAAATGTGTCTTTTATTTTACAGGAAAAAACAAAATGGACTGTTTGGTCAACCTAATATATGAAAAAAATACTCTGGATTGCTGTGAGCCTTTGACAAATTTTCAGAATTCTAAAAATGTTATTTTGACCATTTTTCCAGCATTCTTGTTGCTTTTATGAAGGAAAGCTACACCATCCTATTAATCTTACCAACAACCTTAGATTTAAATAGCAAAGTGAGATATGTCACAGGGGAGAATCAGTTTGATCAAGTGACAATAGTATTGGCCACATCTCTGGTTTCAGATAAGTGAAGGTAATGTGGGCTGAAATTCATTAATGATAAGTCATGAACAAAGTAAGGATTAAGGTTCTGAGGCTTACAGTCATCACTGTTGCTTTTATCTAAAACTAGGGGAAGCATTCAGGCATCTAAGTCACAGAAAAAGAAGAGGGAAAAAAAGAAAAAGATTAAGTGCTATTATTTTTCTACTATGAATGTCCCAAGAGAGATGCCTTCATGATCTGAAGAGGCTTCTTTTAAGGCTCTGAATGTTCATTGCGTGGCATAAGGCCTGGTTTGTTGTCCATCTCTGGTCCTGCTTGGATTGCCATGCAAATGTCATATCAGGAATGATTGGAAGCTGTGATCAGCCATAGGAGCACCAGTCTCAATTGGATCACAAAGCAATGTGTCCCGCAAGCATGTCCCTAGCCTTCAAAGGGTAACCTACAGAGGTTTTCAGGAAAATGTTCTATCTCACTTAAAACAGAACGAAGACCAGTTACCAGGCTCTAGTGTCATTTTTTGTTTTTTCACTACTGATTATACAGCTTCCAGTTCACTGTCCCTTAATTTAAAATGAGAGCAGTGGCATTTCCTGACCCATCTCATCCAAGCACTGTTGATGTTTATGAGAAGATGGGCTTTGATGCCACCCTAATTGTTATTTGTCAAATTCTTTAAAATCAAATGTGGAGTATTTGGAATTTTATATAACTAGAATAGATTATTGTCAGCATTAACCTCAAGTCTATCATGACACAGACATTTAGACAGACATGGTGCAGCGTGACTTTCACTTGAAGTCAGAACCTGGATTTGGAGTTGTCTAATTCAATTCCACACATGGACTAGCATGTCTGATTGTTCTTTCTTTTTCCTTTGAAAGGAAGTTGAAAGAAAGAAGGACAGAGAGAGAGAAAGAGAGAGAGAGTTAGAGAGAGAGAGAGGAAGAAATAGATGATATGCATATAATATGTCCTTTGGAAGAACTATGATATTTACTGATTCAACAAAAAGTTATTGAGTTCTGACATAGTGCCAGGCATTGTGGTAGGAGGTCGAAACAGAGAACTGCTGTTTGGTTAAAATATAGAAGCCAGCTAATACAGCACAGGGTCTACAAAGTGCTACCAATCACATAAGAAGGTGAACTCACCTAGGTTGGGGGTTGGAGACCATTTCCCAAATATTCTAAATGAACCCTTACAGCTTTTCAGTCTTTTATTATTTTTTGTTTTAATATTTTATTTATTTTTAGAGTAGGGAGAAGAAAGGGAGAGAATATCAATGTGGAAGAGAAATAGCAATCAGTTGCCTCTCATATACCTCCAAATGGGGACCTGGCCTGTAACCCAGACATGTGCCCTGGCTGGGAACCCAACTGGCAATCTTTCAGTTTGCAGACCAATGCTCAGTCCACCAGCCAGGGCAGTTTTCATACTTATGCTCATTTATCCCACAAATACATATTGAGCATCTACTCTGTGGTAATTGGAAACAAAAGAACCAATAGAGCACAAATAATTTCCAAGCAACCATGTGAAGAACTACTTTTTCCAAATTGAGGGGATCTGGTCAAGATGGAGATGTATGCAGGCATGACTCACCTCTTTGTACAACTATATCAAAATTATAACTAAAATATAAAACAACCATCAGCCAGAACTGTCAGAAATTGAGTTGAATGGAAGTCTGACAACTGTAGCATTAAAGAAACCACCCAACAAGAGGGATTGGAGGAGCATAGACAGAGAATGGGCTGGTCTCTCACCGACGTGTGGTAGATAAAATTTGGGAGGCAGACCTCTATATCAAGGAGTCCCAGTTCCACACTGGGCACCTCCAGCCCAGCGTTCCAAGTGCCAGGAAGTCACCACAACTTCTGGCTGCAAAACCCTGCAGGGATTGAGTCAGTGGAAGAAAATTCTGGAGCCCCAAGCAGTTCCTCTTTAAAAACCACACATGGGCTCACCTCTCAGACTCACCCCTGAGCTCTAGTACCTGGGTAACAGCTTGAAAAGCACCAGTGGAATACAGGGAGAAACTGAAGTGTCTGGCATCAAGTTGAGCAGAGGCCATTGTCTCTTTTCTAAACCCTCCCACCACAGAGCCAGCAAGTTGGTGCCATGTCTGAGACTCCTCAAACTGGCTAACTCTGTTTGACCCACCTGGGAGATCCCCACAGACTCCACCCCACCCAACTCACAGGCCCACCCAAGCTAGTCTTCCATATGAATGACTGGCCTTGGCTCACGCTGCACAGCTTCCTAAATCCTCTCAAACAAGCAACAGCTGCCTCAGCGAGCTCCAGGCCCAGCACTAGCAGCAGCCAGCCTGGATTTATATCTTGTCTTCACCTTGGAATCTCCAATACCAGCACAAGTAGCAGCTACCTCAGATTGCTTTATAATTCAGGCAGGGGGCTCCAGGCAAAACATAGGTGGGAGCTGACATTGGCCTGCCGCACCCAGGAAACCCCAGGGCCACTGAGCCCAGTTGGTAGCTACAGACCATGTTGGAGCACCACCACTCTGCCCCTGCATAGCTAATCCTCTACAGAGGGCAGAGGTTAGTGGTCAGAGTTCACAGCCAGTCCTTGCAGTTAACTAGCCTCAGTAAACCCCTCCCATTGGCCTGCCAACAGCTACTAAGGCTCAACTACAACAGGAAGGTATACTCAGCCCATATAAAGGGCACACCTCAAGTACCCAGATTTGGTGATAGGGGAGGCTGTGACCCTACAGGACATCTAGTATGTTAGGCTACACTACCAGGACACGGAGTCAAAGCAGCTCTACCCAATACATAGAAACAAACACAGGGAGGCTGCCAAATTCAGGAGGCAAAGAAATATGGCCAAAATGAAAGAACAGGACAAAACCCCAAAAAAGAAGTAAATGAAACAGAGATAACTAACCTATCAGATGCAGAGTTCAAAACACTGGTGATCAGGATGCTCAGAGAAATGATTGAGTACAGCCACAAAAGAAAGGAAGAAGTGAAGGCTATACAAAATGAGATAAAGAAAAATACACAGGGAACCAACAGTGCTGGGAAGGAACCAGGATTCAAATCAATGATTTGTAACAAAAAGAAGAAACAAGAATTGAAATAAAATGAGGAGAAGCTTAGGACCCTCTGGGACAGCTTTAAAAGTACCAACATCCTAATCACAGAGATGCCAAAAGGATAAGATAAAGAGCAAATAATTGAAAACTTATTTGAAAAATTAATTAAGGAAAACTGCCCAAATTTGGTGAAGGAAATAGGCATACAAGCCCAGGAAGCACAGAGAGTCCCAAACAAGCTAGACCCAAAGAGGACCACACCAAAACACATCATAATTAAAATGCCAAAGGTTAAAGAGAAAGAGAGAATCTCAAAAGCAGCAAGCGGAAAATAAGAGCATTCCCTACAAAGGAGTTCCCGGAAGATTATCAGCTGATTCCTCAAAAGAAACTGTGCAGGCAAAAAAGGGCTGGTGGTAAGAAGTATTCAAAGCAATGAAAAACAAGGACTTGCATCCAAGATTACTCTATCCAGCAAACCCATCATTTAGAATGGAAGGGCAGATAAAGTGCTTCCCAGACAAGGTAAAGCTAAAGGAGTTCAACATCACCAGGCCATTATTATATGAAATGTCAAAGGGACTTATTTAAGAAAAAGAAGATCTAAACTATGAACAGTAAAATGACAACAAACTCACAACTATGAACAACTGAACCTAAAAAATAAAAATAAAAACAAACTAAGCAAACAACCAGATCATAGATATGGGGATCATTTGGACGATTATTGGCTGGAAGAGGGAATGGGGAGAATGGAGGCAGGAATTAAGAAGCATAATTGGTAGGAACAAAATAGACAGAGGGATGTTAAGAATGGTGCAGGAAAGGGTGAAGCCAAAGAACTTACATGCATGACCCATGGACATGAACTAAGAGGGGAGCTTGCTGGAGAGAAGGGCAATATCGAGCCGAGGGGACAAAGAGAACGAATTGGGACAACTGTAACAGCATAATCAATAAAATATACTTAAAATAATATTTAAAAAGAACTACTTTCTACATATTACATCAAGACCCTTACTGGGAAGGCCCGAGAGACATGAGCAGGAAGGCAGACTGGGTGGTAAAGACAGGCACACAGGAATATAGGCCAGTTGGTTCTGAGTTACTGAAGATAATTTATTCATTTCAAACTCCTGGTCCCAAGAATCCAAAACAATTTTAAGTTTAGGTTTAAAGCTCAATTTCTACACTCTGTGGACTCAGAAATATTCCAGGGGGAAAAAAACTAGCCTGCCAGATATAAGGTTCTGTACCTTAAGTAATGATGTAAACTCTTCCATGAAACATGGCCAGAAAGTAATTCATCAATATGAGGCAAGGCTCCTTATACCATGAGGAAGTGTCCGTCATAATCCAAAGGGGCCAGGACAGACATTTGCTCTTCTTCTTGACTCTCCAGCTGCCTGGCCCTCCTGATCGATCAGCTCAACTTTGGGAGCATGTCAAATTTCCAAATAGCACAATCTATAAAGTTGTGCAGCTGTCCACTGATGGGGCCTACTTCCCTGTCAGTGTCCCCCTCTTTCTAGCTTTTAAATAATTCTTATTTTTCCAATTCAAGTTATTGCATCTTGAGTTTCTTGTCTCCCCAAATCCACAGGTTCAGGAACATTTGCAAGGAGAAAGTTAGTTAAAGAGCACTAGTCTAACTTGTGTAGCATGGAGATTTAAAATAAAGAATTGCTTAATTGAGGGCCAGGCCCATACAGATAAAGCAGGTGGGGAACAAAAGTCTAGTTATGTGGCATATTGAATCTAGCAAGGAAGGGGAAAGAGACAAAGCCAAAAAAATGTTGGGCTTATTATTGATCCACATGTCCACTTCCTCATTCCCCTACAGAACACGAGGTCTTTAGGCCAGAGAACACGGAACAAAGAAGTAGAAGAGTTTAGAAAACACAGGTGAAAGTAAGTAGTAGTCTGTAATGTTCCAAGTACTAACTATTGTGTGTGGAAATAATAAAAGGGCTCCCATTAAGGAGGAAGTCGGAGGGGGAGAACAAAGGTAAGTTTCTGAAAAAGAGCCAGGGAAGGAGAGATTTGCCTACTGAAAACAAATCAGAGAAGGAAATGAGACTAAGAAGAATTAATAGATTCAAAAAGATGATATACTTGTTTCTTTTCTTTTCTTTTCTTTTCTTTTCTTTTTTTTTTTTTTTCCTCAACTGTAGGAAGATATTTTGCTGGTAAGTTCCCCTCATAACTAAATGGTTCAATCTTTGGAATTTCAGACACATAGACAGGTGTCTTCCAATTAACCTGTAGAAATAGTCCGTTAAACTTTTTAAATTGTCCTTATTATGACAATAATTAGTCAATTGCATAATTTATGGTGGACAACATCTTTTCTAAACTTTCTATGAACAGAGCCCCAAGAAACTATTGAGTGAAAAGGCTGATACAGTACAGGTAAAGGAGAAGTCCAGGTGGTAGGAGGAAACTAGCAAAATATGTAATAACAGAAATCAGGGACAAAGATATTTTAAGGAGGGAGTAGTCCACTAGTAACATTAAAACTGGATTTAGGGAAATGAAAACCATCGATGAACAACAGGGTGATTTCCATAGCATGGTAGGCATGGAAGCCATACTGGAATGGGATGAAGAGTGAATATGGGCAATATATGAAACCATTTATCTCAGTCCATTCAGGCTGCTGTAACAAAATATCATAGACTTGCAGAAATTTATTTCTCACAATTCAGGAACCTGGAAGTCTAAAATCAAGGCCAGCATGCAGTCTTGCTATGAGGGACTCTCTTCCTAGTTCACAGCCAGCACCTTCTTGCTGTGTCCTCACATAGTGGAAGGAGTTAGAGGTCTTTGTAGAGTCTCTTTTATAAGGGCACTAATCCTACTTATGAGGTTCCATCTTCGTGACTTAAGCTACTCCCAAAGGCCCAACCAGCTAATACCATCATCTTTTGGGGTTAAAAATTCAACATAATGAATTTGGGGGCACACCAACATTCAGATCATAATAACCAGAAAGGGCCAAAAGAAGATTGGGTGTTTTTAAAAAGATTTTATTTTACTGATTTTTAGAGAGAGAGGAAAGGAGGGAGAAAAAGAGGGCGAGAAACATCAATGTGTGGTTGCCTTTTGCGCACCCCCAATTGGGACCTGGCCTGCAACCCAGGCATGTGCCCTGACTGGGACTCCAACTGGAGACCCTTTGGTTCCCAAGCCAGCATTCAGTCCACTGAGCCACACCAGCCAGGGCAGATGCTTGGTTTTCAATGGGAGGAGAATTGATGCTTATCTATGAATTTTTGGCTTCAGGATAATAAAAATTGATAAAGATGCAAATACTGGAGAATCGAGGGAAGGAGAGGTTGAATAAGGTAGCGTGTAGAGAAGCATAGGATACTGTGCCTACACCTGGCCCAGAGTAAAAAGTCCACACCTTGTCATATTATTGCTCTTAGGATTTGCTTCTCATTGGAAGTCTTGAGACTTAGTTCTGGTATTCTCCTTCTCAAACATGTAGCAGTTCTTATGGGAGTATTTTTACTATTCAAACAAATAGATGAAGTCAGAGAACGACAAGAAACAATAGCAGGAAATTAGAACCAGACTTAAAGAACTACACCTTATCAAAACACAAGTTAGCAACACAAATATCAAAAGCTACAATAAGAATAAAAGTCAACCCAGCAGGAAAAGATCAGTGATGTTGCAGAGTGTACAGTTGTACTTTTACGTGACTTTCCCCTAGTTTCAAGCTCTAAAAACTCCACGTGTGAAAAAGAAATAGAGAAATATATGTAAGTGCATCTGGAAGAATTTAACTCCTCTGTTGGTGATGACCAGGTTAGGGTGGTGCTGAGCAGGCCACTCCATTATAAAGGTACACTTTTCTCTTTCTAATTAGTAAAGAACCTGGAGAGATGAGACTTCAAGGCTACGTAACCTCTAGTTTCCCAATGCACTTTCCCCAATGGTTTTAGCATCCATTGATGGCCCTTTTCTAAACCAATTATTACTTTGGAATCTGCAAAATAGTGATTTTTTTTTTCCATTTCTTCAATATCCCTTGCCTCACATTCTTCTAAACAAGAATTATTTTGTTTTGTTTTGTTTTGTTTGATCTTGCTCTCCCTTTTTGGCATTTTAAAAAATTAATTTATTGTTGTTGTATTATATTTATCCCATTCCCCACCCCCCATCCATTGCTCTCCCCTGCCCAACCCTCCCCATCACCTCTCCCATAGTCGATCTCCACGTGTTGTCCATGTCCATGGGTCATTATATTAGTTTCTTGATTAAACTCTTCCCCATCTTTGCCTCTTTTTCCCCCTCCCCCCTGCCCTCTGCACTCTGTCAGTCTGTTCCTTGTTTCCGTGCCTCTGGTTCTATTTTGTTTCTTTATTTTTTTCATTAGTCTCCCATCTGAGGTGAGATCATATGGTATTTGTCTTTCACTGCCTGCTTATTTCCCTAAGCATAATACTCTCCAGTTCCATCCATGTTGTTGCAAAAAGTAGGGGTTTTTTCTTTCTTTCTGCTGAGTAGTTTTTAATTGTGTAAATGTACCAAAATATTTTGATCCAATCATCCACTGATGTGCATTTAGGCTATTTCCAGCCCTTGGCTACTGTAAATAGTGCTGCTATGAATATAGGGTTAGGGATTTTTGAGTATCATTAGAGACTAACACCTTGTTTATCCAATATTTCATTATCAATTATCAACATTATTTGGCTCTTCCAACATTTTATTATGAAAGATTTTCAAACATACAGCCTTGATTGTTGTGGCTCAGTTGGTTAGGCACCATCCCGCAGAGCAAAAGGTTGCTGGTTTGACTCCCAGTCCAGGCACATGCCTGGGTTGTGGGTTTGGTTCCTGCTTCTTCCAGAGCTAACATACTGCCACGATCAGAAGTTGAGCCAAAAAAAAAAACCTAAATTAGGCCAAGCATTGGCCTTCATGGCAGCTATGCCTTACAGCCTGAATTGAGCGATGTCATCAAGTGAACATCTCATGCAGCAACCACTAGGGTCCAGCCTACATGCATCTGTCTGGTCTGGCACCGGAATTACTCTGAAAGTTAATTTGCATTTCATCTTCTAAATATAACTGGGACTCTGATGAAGTCAATGGAAGGCAGTCTCAGAGACAATTAAACAAAATGCTTAAACATCACTTTCTATTTCAAGAATCTATGTAAACAGGATGTTAAGGCCTTTATCCTTGGGTGTCACTCAATTTCCTCCACTACTAGATTTATGGACAGATCCATAAGTATAAATCAAGATAAACAATTACAACTAAGAAAAAAAGATCCATATTCTCCCAGGTGCACCTATTTATAGTAACTTCGTAACTAAGAGATGCATGTGGGCAAAGGAAGGGCAGGACTTCCACATAAACCTGAGTGGAAAAGGACACATTCCATTCCTTTCCACAGACCAAAGGGAGGTAGAACTCCTAGTTTGAAATGAATGTGCAAGATGCAAAAGGACCCTTACTAGATGGAGTTAATACATACAAGTAGAAAAAAAGAGTTCATATTTGAGATATTTGTTGCAAATATCTCCAAAGATAATGTAAAAAAAAAAAATAATAAGATAATGTACACCCAAGGAATTTAAATTAAGGTAGTTATTAGAATTTGTCACTGAACCCAGTTGGGTTTTTCCCTTATGTGTGCATGTGTTTTGTTTGTTTGTTTTTTTTTTATGTTTTAATAAAGATGCATATTCTATTCTATCACAAATTTATTTTGATAACTATTTCAATATAATTGATTTAGTTATATCAATTGGCTTTCTTTCCATCCTGTGTATTTAACTTTATGTATTTTAAACTCCCAGAAAGAGGTCTAGAGGCTCTACTGCCTGTCCTGCTTGAGGACACTTTCGGGAAGTTGCCCTAGCTTCCACCACACTGGCTGGGAGGTTAGGAAATGTGCCTATATTCTGGGAAATCATAGGTTCTGCTAAAAGGCAGAGTTCTATTTTTAAAGGAAATGGGGAAGAATGGATACTGGGGATAACTAGCAGTCTTGGCCACAATATATTTTCTATTCAGGTTATAGGGTTCAATAGATGTTAATTAGATTCCTGTTATTTATTGTTATTTTGGTCTTCCTTATCCTTACCTCTGCCCATTGAATCTCATAGACTGAAAGGTTCTCCCAAACTCTTTCTAAACGTGTTTTCTAGATATTTCTCCCTGTGTTTCCTTTATGTTAGTCTATGCTATTTGTATATAGATAACTATGCTTCTCAGAGTGTGAGATTATATCCAGACCATTGCTCCTTTTTTAGACACGTTAATTGCTTTTTGTTGTTATTGTTATTCTGTATTCATCCTTGGTGGATGAAGATTGTAATCGCTGCATGTTTCATCTTCTCTGAGCCATTTTCAGTATATGGTTGTGTTCTGTTTATTATCTGCCTTAATCCAAATCAATGATTGATTTGCCAGACATGTTTGTTTGTTGTTAGCACCTCTCATATGTTGTGCTTTTAAAAAACCTTTTCACTGTAGGGTTTGTATGTTCCTTATTTTTGTTTGATTTATACTGAATACCTGTGGTTGATTGTTTGTTTGTTTTGTTTTAATGGTTCCTTTTATAACCAGCTTACAACCATAAGTAATACATAATTGGTATGTTTTTAACCTTCCATAATTTTGTTCTTTCTCTTCCACCACTTGATTTTAACTGAATATGTATCTTGGAGTATTTACCATCCTATCTTAAGCACAGCTGTTTCTAATCTCTTTTAGCTCCCAGAATTAACAGATGAGGACATGGGCCTGCTAACCCTACTTTCTACCTTTTCTTTTCCTTCTCCTTTAAGTAGTGTTCTGATCATCTTTTCTACATTGTCAAGGGTATAATGTTTAAATTTTGTTCTGGAATCAGAACCCCTAGAGATGTTTTAGATATTACTTCATTAAATAGATTCAAAACATTTTTTGCCATAATTTTTTCATCTATCATTTGTTTGGCTGGCATTCTTCTTCTAATAGTTTTTGTTTTATTTTGTTTTGTTTTTTTTTAAAGAAAGCTCATGATGGAAACTATATTCTATGGGTATTTGCATACTTAGATTTTTTATAATTAAAATTTTTTTTTAATTACTAGTTGTCATTTGCAACAACATGGATGGACCTAGAGAGAATTATACTAAGTGGAATAAGTCAGAAAGAGAAAGACAAATACCATATGATTTCATTTATATATTTAGAATCTGAAAAATAAAATAAGTGAATAAACAAGACAGAAGCAAACTCATAGTTTCAATTTATTTTTTTAAAGATTTTCTTCATTATTTTTAGAGAGAAGGGAAGGGAGGGAGGAAGAAAGGAAGAGAAACATCAATGTATGGTTGCCTTTCACCTGTCTCTAGCTACAGACCTGGCTGGAGACCTGGCTTGCAACCTGGTTATGTGCCCTGACTGGGAATCAAACCAGCAACCTTTGGGTTCACAGGCCAGTGCCTCGCAGGCTGGTGCCTATCCACTGAGCCATCAGTCAGGCCTAAATTTATTATTTTTTAGATGTGATTACTGTAAACCTTTCGTTTTTCTCTTTCAGGGACATTCCCTGCCAGGTTCCCCTTTTTCTTATACTCCTGTACTTAGGGATTCAGTTTTCCACTAGCTCACAAAGATCACAAGGGGAGAATGTTGCACCCAATCTAAAGCTCTCTTCAGAGCATTCAGAGGCGACAGAGAATTGTGCTAGGGACATGCGGCAGTGAGCCCTGGCTTGCCAGGTGGCTTCCTCCCACAGCACTGCTGCTCCTTACCCAGTCTACAGATCCACACCGGGTGGCAGGAAAAACAGGAACATCTCAGGGAGGAAGGGTCTAGCCAATGCCCATTAATTCACATTATTAACATTTGCACAGCACTGGCTGGTGTGGCTCAGTTGGTTGGAGTGTTGTGCTATAACTGAAGGGTTTCTGGTGGGGGCATGAATGGGAATCAGCTGATTGGTGCTTCCCTCTCCCTCTCATTTTCAGCAATGAAAACATGTCCTCAGGTGAGAGTAAGAAAAAATTTCATAAACTGAAGGCTTGAGCCAGGTTACATGAGCCAAGAAGGTCAAGAGCAATAGGCAAAAATCAAGGGCTTCTGAAATACTGTCTTTGAAAATGCAATCCTCCAAGGCAAAGCCCATGCAATTTGGAGGAAAACATTATAGAGAAATGGCCTTAAAATATTTGACCCTGTAGATTTTGGAAATAAAAATATAAATAAATAAAAAGAAGAGCTCTGGCTGGTGTGGCTCAGTGGATTGAGTGCTGGCCTGCCAACCAAAGAGTTACTGGTTCAGTCCCCAGTCAGGGTACATGCCTGGGTGGGGCCTGCGAGAGGCAAATTCACAATGATGTTTCTCTCCCTCTTCTTTCTTCTTCCCTTCCCTTCTCTCTAAAAATAAATAAAATCCTTTTTTTAAAAAAAAAGAAGAGTAATAATGGTCTCAAAGAATTTGGAGAGCTCAGATTCCAAAACAGCTGTTGACTTTTACAAGCCAAATTTTAATAATAAAGAACAAAGAGACTATAAATGCCCCAGAGCAAGCAAGTAGCAAACTAAACCATAAAATTAATGTAGAAGTCAAAGAGCTCTTACTTTGTGTGGCCCAGGAACAGCCCCACAGCCCCATGGGGAAGTAATGAATGCTACATTCCCTGATAACAGGGTACAGGACTTCAGCAAATTAAGGCTGGATTTGAACCCTGGTGTGACCATGAAACCCAAGCATTTTTATTATAAGGCAGCACCAACTAATATAGATAATTTATCAATATTCCAAAAAGCAGTCACTCTAAGATTTACATTGAGCCACTTTCTACAATCTCTTTATAATGCGTTTTGGAATTTTAAGTTACTATTTGCTCTAGTCTAGTCTCATTCCATTATTCAGAGAAGTGGACACAAAAAGATTAGATCACTTGAAGAAACTCAGAGAAACAAGAGAAAATAGAGATGTTGCTGATAGCTTTATTTAGATACCTAAGACTTAGAATATTAGAACATAAGGTAACATTCTTGGAGAAACGGAGAAAGCAGTTCTGTTCCATTTGGACTCTCAGTGTGGAGATGCTGTTTCAGCTGCTATTATAATCACCTAAACAGCCTCTAGGCCTATCTTTTCCATTCACTCAAAAACAGTTATCAAGCATTTCTGTGGCTAGGTACATGGTATTCAGCAGAGAACAGGGGACAAAGTATCTGGCCCCTTGGCTTAACAAGCCAGTGGATAAAATACGGATCCCAGGCCAACTGACATCATATTCCCATTTTTGTCCCAGGCACTGGGAATTTGACACCCATGGCAGTAGTTAAGGCACCAACTACCAAGAATGTACCACATTGACTGCCTCTAGGAAGACTGCTTAAATTTTTTTTTTTTGAATAGTTTATTTTTATTGTATTTTTCCATTACCATTTATCCCCCCATACCCTCCTCCCTATGCAATCACCATACTGTTGTCGGTGTCCAGGAGTCCTTTCTCTTTTTTGCTCATTCCCTCCACCCCCAGAGCTGTCAGCCTGTTCTCAATCTATGAGCTGTTTCTATTTTGCTTGTTACCTCAGTTTGTTCATTAGGTTCCACATACGACTCAAATCCTATGGTATTTGTCTTTCCCTGACTGGCTTATTTCACTCAGCACAACATGGATGGGCCTGGAGAACATCAGGAAGATTGCTTTAGAGGTATACAGATATGTGCAAATTAGATAGATAGATAGATAGATAGATAGATAGATAGATAGATAGATAATACATACATAATAAAATAAGCAACTTTGAGCACAAATCTAAACCTGTTTTGATAGTATAAAGCCTTCCAGCCAAGGTATATTATCAACACCTCATAGAACTTACTGTGAAGTATCAAATGCTAAAACCAGTTAAAGACCTTCATAGCAACTCTCAGGCTACATGCCCACCTCACATTGGGCCCACCACCTGTTGGGCCATTTCCATCTTTCATATACCTACATGATCTATGTCCCACCAACGGTCAAGATGAAAATCTCCCTGGGGTGTTGGTTGCCATTCTTGCCCCCTAGTTCTCAAGCTCAGCTGTATCCCCTTAGCAAGGCCAATCGTATGTACATTCAGAACAATGCCAGGCCACAGCACTTTCTATAGAGAAAGTGGAAGAAAGGCTTTTCTGTCAGTGATGCTGAGTCTGAAGCAGAGAAATCCTGGCCACAAAACCTGAGAAATGGAAGTCAAGTTGTGAAATCGGCCACAGTAGTGGAAGGAAACTAAATGAGTAGAGCAGACATGGTTGGGAGAAAAAAGAATGTCAAACCCATCTCAGAGACACAACATGTCCACAGATGCCAGAGTGTCCATTCGTGTTGTTTAAGGAGATAGTCTACTTAATATCAGTCTGCAGGGTGAGCCTGGAAAAGTTCTGGCTTGAGAAATGATCTCCAGAGCTTAAATACAGTTTAAAAGTGGCCACCAGCATTTCTGGAATCTTTCACCACCTTTAGCGTTTCTGCTCTTCTCTTTTACATCTAGAATTCAAACCAAGCTTTCCTAATCAAAAGGAAATTGAATCTGTAGGTATATTACTATGTCTTTAGATAGTCCCAAAGCTGAAGGTCCTTGGCCCAAGGACGAAAAAGCTTTGTGCATGATGCGGCCTGAGGTTGAACAGATCCCATCTCAGCTATTTCTGGCTGTGTCACCTGAGTCAAGTAATTGACTTGTTTTTGCCTTAGTTTTCTGGTTTGTAAAAAGAGAGATCACAGTACCCAATTCACAGGCCTCTTCGGATCAAATACAAAATTTTTAAAAGATTTAACCCAGCCAGGTGTATCAGAAAGAAGTTTGTTTCCTGCAGATAAAAGTCAGGAAGTGGGTAATACAGAGCTGGAGTTGGGATCATTGCCCAAGGCTTTCGGGGACCCAAGTCCCCTCACCCCAGCTCATCACTCTGGTATCACTGGAATGGGGCCCTTGTGTTTTCAGTCCAGGCGGAACCAGCCACATACCAGGCAGCAGGACAAAAGAAAAGATCACAAGGATAGAGTACCTGCCAGTCACCTTTTATGGAGCCTCCCGGAAATCACCCCACTCAAGGCAACACTTCCGTTTATATTCCATTGGCCAGAATCCAGCGAAATGGGAATCTAGGATATGTATAGTCTTTATTTATAGGCTATGTGTTCAGCTAAAATTCTGTAGAAGGGGGCATCGCAAGTAGGTGGGGAAGGAGTGATTTCAGTCATTTCCTATATTCTAGAAATTATAATATGGTTCAGAAACTGAATGAAAAAGAAAAAAATCCAAAAAAAGAAAAAGATCTCTGTCCATCTGCCCTCCCTGTAATACCCCTGTGGATCTGTAGTTGTTTGAGCAGCATGCAAAATACAACATCAAAGAGAAAACCCCAAGCACAATATACTCCTGGCTCAAGGACCTACCCTTCGGGGGAGGCTCTATTCAGGATTTGCCACCCTTGGGACTCCAGCAACTAACATTACTTTGAGAAATTAGAAGTGGCATGCTGTCAACCGTTTAGAGATATTCATAAGCAACACCCACAGTGTTGTTACACATTCGGAGGAGTGACAGATTTGCACTTATAACTCAGTCATGATGGTAGGAGTTCAGTGGAGTACTCAGGTATCTAGTCATCTGAATTGCTAAATAGACCGGGAAAAACAATGGGCTAAGAGGTAATTATGGGCAGCCTACAAGTTCACTGGCTCCAGTTTGAAAAGAAGCAGAAAAGCATGTGTCTTAAGGGTCATGTTTCTCAGGCACCAAGCAACACCCACATAACATCCGCATTATTTGTGTGTTGGGAAGCCTCAAATAGGAGGCATTGTTCTTCCTGGAAATGCTAAAAAGCTACAGTGTGTACTTTACTGGAGGTAAAACAATCCTATCACATGTTGCGAAATACTTTAAGAGGTACCTTTGTCATCATTCAAGCCCACTCTGCCCCCTCCCCTTACCCCATACACACACTCCTTCTTTGTTCAACTTGGAAAAGCCAGGCTCCATCCTTTTGTTCTACACGGAAGCTTGCAATTCCGCCACCAGGTGGCAGAAATAATCAGCATCAACAAGCTGAAGCTCCTTGTGGAACAGGAAAATGTCAGGATTTTCAAAAGAGCCATAAGAACACCAAATCGAAACTAAGCTGTATAGACGGGTTGACCAAGGCTTACAAAGATGTGGCCTTCACAGTATCATACTTGTAATTAGAGACCCTGAGGACCAGCCCCTTCCATTACCTCTGTCCCATTGTTCCACCAGTTCTTGCTGGATTTTTAGTTTAAATGTTACATTAAAGAAATTTTCAGCATCCAGGAAAGTAAGAATAGTAAAATGAGTCCCTAAGTACCCATCAGCCAACTTCAGCAATTAGCAACACTGTGTCATCTTTCCACACTATATATATTGTCACCCCACCTGCCAGATCTGACAGGAAATACCCAGAGGCGCTGCATTGCTATACCCGTTTGCAACATTAAAATCATTGTAGTTCATTAATTTGACAAATAATCATTAGTGTCTGCTAAGCGCCAGGAATTATGCTCAAGTAAGATATAAACAGCTGTCGCACAAAAGGACATTTGGCAAAAGATATGCATAAGTCATGTGTGTACTGGAAGTTACTAGATTTTATTCATGTTTATACACACTTGGGTTTCAATAAGTGGAAACCCACTGCCACTTGCAAAAACATGGATGAACCTTGATAATATTATGCTAGGAGAAATGTCAGAAGAAGTTAAAAACTATGATTTCACTCATATGTGAGATATAAAACTTAAAGCAACAAACCAAATAACAACTCATAGGCACAGACAACAGTAGGGTGGTACCAGAGGGAAGGGATATGGGGGAGTGTAGTATAGAGTAAAAGGGGTCAAATATATGGGGATGGAAGATGATTTGACTTTGAGTGGTGAGCACACAATGCACTATACAGGTCATGTATTATAAAAATATACAATTGAAACCTATATAACCATATTAACCAATGTGACCCCAATAAATTTAATATAAAAGGAAAAAAATGTTTTCTAGGCACCATTCTGAAAAAAAAATTTATTTTTGGCTCTAAGATTTTATTTTCCAACCTGTACTTTGTTTCTAGAAGGAAGAAGACATTCATGAAAACCAGAACACATCAGGAAACAACTCCTTAAGGAATAGAGTTGTGCAAAACAGTGAACATTTCTACACCAAACAGGTACGGCCGGAGATTATTACATTTATTACCATGGTAACCACTGTGCAATAGGCACTTGAGAGCTATGGGGACAGAAAGCATGGAGCTCAGCTGACACTTACGGGAATGAGTTAAATGGTAATTACACTGCGCAAGGCAGAACCATGAAGAAAACGTATGTGCCCAAACAAAGGTTTTGTGTTTATACACCTACCCTTATAGTTAGTTTTCTAATGGGGAGAGTACCAGGGTTCTCTGACACGTCACTACTGCTGATTGCAAGCTCCATCCTGTGCAGGAAGCACTGGCTTCAACAAAAGCACTTCAGTTTTTAGGTAAATGAGATAGACGAGAAAGGTTCTAAGATTTGGTTCTAAAACAGTGACTATCATGCCCTAGGGCTCCTCAGTGACACCTAAGTTACATAGCAGGCTGAAGCGCTCCATCACAATGCCACTTTTCTTTCTTTCATGTATTGAATTCTGGGTCTCACTTGAAGAATACCTTCTGCTGTTAAAAATTAAGCAAATTTTCCATGTCTACTATCTTTCCTTTTACTTTATTTTATTTAGAAATTCTGGGTGACCACTATAGAGATATTTATTGAGGGGAGAGTTTTCCATTGATTAAAAAACAAAAACTAATTTTTTTTAAGTAGAAAAACAATTCTGGAAAATTATTGTAGCAAAATTCAGAAGAGAAAAAATGACCTGTAATGTCAGAAAAAATCAGCTCCTAACATCTTGAAATAAGGCCTTTTAATGCAAGTATATATCCACATGCATGTGTTACTATATTGGAATCAATATTCAATCTATTTCATTAACTATATTGTAAAAAGTGTTCATTTCACTAAATACTATTCAACAAAAAAAGAGAAAACAAGACTTCATTCCACACAAAACCTGCACATGGATGTTTATAGTAGCTTTATTCATAATCGCCAAAATGTAGAAGCAATCAACGTCATTCAGCAGGTGAATGGTTCAATGAACTGTGGTCCATCCAGACAATGGACTATTCTTCACTGCTAAAAACAAATGAGTTGTCTAATCATGAAAACAACCCCTGGCTGGCAGCACAGTGGATAGGTGCCAGCCTGCGAACCCAAAGGTCACTGGTTTGATTCCCCAGTCAGAACACATAACCAGGTTGCAAGCCAGGTCTCCAGCCAGCTTTGTAGCTGAAGGCAGGTGAAAGGCAACCATACATTGATGTCTCTCTCTCTCTCTGCCTCTCTCCCTTCCCCTCTTTCTAAAAATAATAAATAAAATCTTTTTAAAAATTAAAAAAAAGGAAAGAAAACACATGGGAGAACATTAAATGTATATTACTAAGTGAAAAGGCTAATTGAGAGGGCTTCTTAGAGTATGATTCCAACTATACAACATTTCTGGAAAAGGGAAACTAGGGACAGTAAAAAGATCAGTGGTTCCCCAGAGGAACAGAAGCATGATTAGGCACAGAGGATTTTTAATGCAGTGAAACTACTCCGTATGATACTATAATGGTCGATACATGTTATTAAACACTTGTCCAAACCCACAGAATGTAAAACACCATTAAACAAAAACCTTCACAGCCAAGGTCCTGGGGCATGCAAACCAAACCACCAATAGCAGAGCTAGGTGGACAAGACAACATGACTATCATCCTGAGGCTAGAAGAGGGGAGGGCTCTTTTATATAGTGTATTTAGGGAAGAAAGATGTAAATTGTTTTTAAAGGAATTTACATAGTCCATGGACAAGAGGGGAGGAGAAGCGAAGCAAAGAAAATTCTAGAATAGGGGCTTAGTCCATAAGAAAGAAGTGTTTGCTGCTGTTGGATTGATTGTGGGCAACAGTCCAAAAAGCTCATGAGTAAGTAAAGTGCAGTGGTGTATGGTAGTCAGCTATTCTCTTTAGATAAGAGCTGAAATAGCTGTCTGGACGTTGGTTCAAAGTTTCAACACACCAGGAATGTAAATCGTCTTTTGTTGATTTCTGCCCTTGACTGTTAAATGTTTAACTTCTCATGTCTTCTTCCCATGGTCCAGAGAGCTATAATTTAATTAAAGATATCTCAGAATTTTTTCTGTCTGTCAACACCAAGAGTGAACCCTAATGTAAACTATGGGCTTTGTAGGTTTATTTATTAATTAAATATTTTATTTATTATTTTTCAGAGAGAGGGGAAGGGAGAGAGGCAGAGAGGGAGAGAACCATCAATGTATGGTTGCCTTTCACCTGCCTCCAGCTACGGATCTGGCTAGAGACCTGGCTTGCAACCTGGTTATGTGCTCTGGCTGGGAATTGAACCAGTGACCTTTGGGTTCACAGGGCGGCATCCTTATCCACTGTGCTACCAGCCAGGGCCTGTAGGTTTATTGATCATAATTAATGCACTCTGGTGAGAGAAGCCAATAATGGGGGGAGGTGGGGTGCATGCTGTGGAGGGAAGGAGTCAGGGAGTATATGGGAAATCTTTGTACTTTCCCCTCTATTTTTCTGTGAACTTATAACAGCTCTAAAAAGTCTTTTAAAAATTGTTTCACACCAAAAAAATCAAAACCAAAAACAAATTAAACACTTTACTATTGTAAACAGGGATGTGAAGACTGAGAAGTAGCTATTGGATTTGCCAACAGTGGTTGTTGAGTGGCTTAGACAGAAGCCATCTCGGAAAAAGCCTGCTCACAGAGGGCTGAGCCAGCAGGATGTGAGGGAGTGGTCACTAAAAGTAAAGGCAACTCTTTCCAGTGGTTTGGCTGTGAAGGAAAGGAAGGAAGATGAATGTCCCATGACCGTGGGATCAAGAAGATTTTGTTGTTGATTTGTAATTTTGTTTTATTTATTGTGCATGCAATAATAGGTTGGGGGGACAAAAAGAAAACAATAGTGATGCTTGACATTCCATAGGTAGTATGTAACTTGGGGGAATTTCACTATAAAAATAATTATAATCATTTAAATTGAGTATTTACTAAACTTGAATATTGGCCAAGCTAGGTGTCAGATGAGGGGGAAAATGAATAAACATCATCTCTGTCCCTGACCTATAGCTTGGACTCAGTAGGTCTTTTCTGCAATTACCCTCTCACCTTCCTGGTTCCTGGGATCCAGCCCAGAAAAAAAAGGTACCCTGACTCAGAAGTACAGTGTAGTTTGGCATCGAAGGACTCCATGATCTTTATGGCTCCTTACAGCTCAGAGACATGCTAATGACTTATTTCCATGAGTTCTGTTAAAAAGAACCAATGGCCACATGGGATATGACAAAAAACAAAAGCTGAGATTTGGCCTTATACCTCTTAGAGCATGTTGAAAACCACTCCACACACCTGCACACTTCCCCCCTTCCTTCACCATTGCTCATGATAGCATTTTAGACAATATTGCAAAAAGGATGGACACAGGAAATTCTCTATGCCATCCCAATAACAGGACAGGTTATAGGTATTAAAGAGCTCAAATGGTATCTAGAAAGATTATCCATGAAAAGCTTACCCAGATATATACATACATCACTCACTAATTAAAGCAAGGTCTAGCTGAAGAAGGGACATATGTCCCTTTAGCCTAACTGATGGAAGGAGCCTAGTTCCCCAGGAGAAGTTTATCAGCTCTTGAAGATGCTGAGATAATGTCTATATCTGCAGACCAAGCCCTAGGCTGCTAAGAACATAAAATCAGCCTTGGTCTCTGACTTCTGGAAACCAGGGCTGGTTGAGTGTAAAGGGAGATTTGTGCAGCCTCTAGTATTAACTTCATTTAGCACTTTCCTGAAAACAGAGCTGGGTTGAATTATTACAATAGATACTGGAGCAAAAAGCAGAGAAATGAATGATGCTGTTCCCTAAGTGCCCATCAGTAAATGAGTGGATCAAAAAACTGTGGTACATATACACAATGGAATTACTACACAGCAGAAAGGAAGAAGGAACTCCTACCTTTTGAGACAGCATGAATGGAACTGTAGAGTATTATGCTAAGTGAAATAAGCCAGGTGGCAAAAGACAAATAACACATGATCTCACCTAATACAGGAACCTAATGAAAAAAACAAACAAATGAGAAAAATAGAACAAGAAGCATGGAAACAAGGAACATACTGACAGTGACCAGAAGGGATTGAGAAGGGGGAGAAGGAGGGAAAGAAGGGGAAGGGTCCAGTCAAGGAAAGTATAAATGACCCTTGAATGTGGACAACAGGGTGGAGACTGACTGTGGAAGAGAGGCAGGGTGAACAGGGCAGGGGAGAGCAATGGAGGGGAAATGAGGCAACTGTAATAAAACCACAATAAAATTAATTTCAAAATAAAGAAAAGGAGAAAATACCAATAGCTTCTTTGGAAGGAAAAGGGAAGAAAAGTATGATTCTGGGTCACATGGTGTGTGTGTGCGTGTGTGTGCGTGTGTGTGTGTGTGTGTGTGTGTGTAGGAAAATGTGTAATAGGTGCTACCTTCTTTATAATAACTTAAAAGGACATTTTGAAAGTTGTTTGCCGAGCAAGGGATATTAGGGTTCATTATCATCACTGTGTCTCTACTCCAATGTTTGATTTTCAGGGTGAAGAGCAGGTCACCATTGAGCAGGATTCTCTAAGTCATGAAGAAGACAAGGAGGATGATCCAGAGGCTCATCCAAAAGGGTACAGGCTTGAACCAAAGAATAAACACACCTACCCCCTAAACATATGGTCTTGCTACTTTGTTTATCCTTACCTAATGTTTAAATATCTATTATTATTTATAGATAGTAAATGCCACCCATTCTTTTCCCTAACTACCCACCCAATTATTTTCAGGAAAAGTAAGGGAGTTTTGATCATCAACATGGTAAATTTAAACTGCTGATCCAGGACCCTGATGTATTACGGGTGTAAATTACCAACTAATTGCTCTAGTCCACACAAAAATGGTTAATTCATCTTCTCAATGTCAATCAATAAGCAATTGGTTTCTCAAAACCCAATCTACTCACTATTACCTCAAGGTATTTTGAAGCTATTCCAAGTCTTTATCATCCCCTGAGGTAGAAGAGGCATATTGTATTCTTTATTTATTGATTGGTTGATTGATGGATGGATGGATCAAAAAAATGAAGCTCACAGAAGTGACTTTACTCAAGGTTAGTCAACTAGAGAGGAACAAAGCTAACTTACAATTTCAACCTCTAATTCCTAGTCCAAGATTGTCTAGTACTCTACTGTAACATGAAAATATTTGCCAATGTTCTAAATTCCTATGTAAATTTAAATTCATAAGTCTCTGAAGAACTTAACTTTTATGTGTTGGGGGATATCTCTGGAGTTGGTCAGAATTAGGATGGAAAGATCTTGTCACATAGACCATATCAAGAAATATTTACCACCTCGGAAACCTGAGCTTAGTTCCTTCCTTCACTGCACTTCACACATCTGACCCTGGGGACTTAGAGCATCTCCTGGATGGTCTGAGGTCCTCTAACATTAATGGGACAAACAGCCATGGGAAGGTTGGAAGTGGCTCAGCCAACATAACCAAATGCAGAAGCATCTACCTCTAGTTACTTTATAATATGCAGAATCAGGGTGCTCTATGGGACTACACACACTCCCAGCAATTAAAAAATCTGATAAATCCAGCCTAAAGTAGATGGATGTTTCCTATTAAATGCTGTACTTCACCACTGCTACTTTTTAACACTATATCCACATCTAAGGATAATGTATTATCCTTAATTAGACCATAAAAACTTAATCTTTACTACACTTCTATTACCTCATCATCTTCTAGAGAGGCGTTTCTAATTCTCAGTGCACACATTCATACACATACATAATGACAGAAGTTTCATGAAATAATACCCATCATCACTACCTGTGATCTACTTCAACATGCCCTATTTCTTTTAGTAATGGTTATCGTTCACTAGTGGGCCCCAACCTACAGCAAGAAAAAATATGGTTCTAGAAAAGCAATATGCACTCCTGTTTCATTTATCTAATAATTTGACTAAGGACTCTCAAAGGTGCTGAGGCTCCAGGGCTTACAGAGACCTATCCTCCAGGAAATCAGTCACATCAAGGCTTCATGGCTCCATAGCAAAACACAATAAAAAAAGACAGTAGGATTAAAGTGCAGAAGAATGCCTCTGTCTGAGGATGTGCAAGAAGGCTTTGGAGAAGGGAAGAATTTGAGCTGTGCCCTGAAACTTGAAGGGGGCTGAGACTTGGACGTGTGGGCAAGATGGCCAGGAGGAAGGGGACTGGAGGTGCCAACCAGGGAGAGGGAGGTCCCAGCAGGGAGCTGAGTTCTTTGAGGTCCTAGAGATTGGGAGTCTTCTACATGGACAAAAAGTAGTTGTTTTTGAAATATTCTCCAGCAGCCTGTAAGTGGCGATGGCTAAATTTGCAAGTAAATTCCTTCCACCTGGCCTCAAGTGGGAGACGAGGCCTCCTTAGATGTGGCATTGATGGAATTGGCACCTGCAGGAAAGCCAGGTTTCAGGGTGGGGGTGGAGGGACGAGGAGCATCCCAGGAGAAGTAGAGGACAGTGGGTGTGGGTCTGGCCCTGTGGCCCCTCCAATCTCAGTCACTGGTGGTCATGATCTTCCTGAAAAAAATGATCATAGGCACACATTGCTCACATACTACTCACTACCCTGAGCAGAAACAAAAACACCAACAATTCTAGGAAGCAATATGACAACATACCAGTGTAAGTTCTCAAACCCATAAGATCCTATTTACATTTCAGGCACCTAGTAAAGTCTGTCAGCTTCCACCAAAAAGTGTGGTGAGCAAGAACAAACTCCCAAACTTTGTGGAACCAGGGGGATAAGAGTTCACTGGATTTTCTTCTAACCAACATTTAATAACTCTGGTTTACAAGGTAATGGAGGCCCTCTGAGTCTAGTGAGAAACATTCTCATCCTATGTTTTATTTTCAGCTTTTGGTTAGTTGTCAACATCCCCCATTCTATTTCCAGAACAGGCTTTCTGAGTCTCTGTTATCTCTCAGTGCTTGGCACACCCATTCAGCAAAGGTAAACCCAAGCCATGGCTGAGTTTAGTCTACAGTGAAATGAGTTCCCATTTCCATTTTGTCGGACATATGCTGCATGAATTTGTTTGTTAGCTTGCTTTATTTACAAAGCCTTATCTAGCCATAATGTACCAGTTTGTTTCATGTTACTGGCATTTACTTCTGCCTGACATTTTGTTTTTGTGATTTTTACAGGTGTCTGGAAAAGAAGTATGATACAGTTTGTGCTTTTTGTAAGAAACACAAAACAAACATTCGGCACATTACCTGGGGCTTCATGTTAGCAGGTAAATAACAAAAGGAGATGGGACACCAGGGTCTCTCTTTAAGGGTCCCCCAAATGTTATTCTGAGCTTTCTATGGAAGAAAAATAAACCTTCCCTTCTTCTGGGCCTCATAAACCATATAGAGAGGGAGAGAAGTAAATCAAGAAGGCCCTGAAATGCAGGTCTCAGGTCAGGGTACCTATCCAGATTGCTTCCCTGTCTGGTTCATTTAGTTAATTTAGGTCACCCACTCTGGGCCTTTGTTATTGCAATGTGGATTTGAAAGTTGGTTAATGCAAATCCAGGTAACTGGAAAACATGGTGGTAATCACAACCTGGGAATCAAATTGCAGGAGGAAACATAAACAGTGGATAAATACTTAATGTAGGTACAATGCTGGGGGTTGCCTACAGATGTGTAGTCCACTCCTCTCATCTGAAGGCAGAGCTGTATTGCCTGTAGTTGACCCTTGAACAATGCAGGGGTTACAGACACCATCATCCTACACTTCCCACCACCATTGTCAAAAATCCAAAAAGGTTTGATTCCCCCTTTACTAATAGCTACTGTTGACCTGCAGCCTTCCAATAACACAAATAGTTGATTAACATATATTTGTATATTATGTGTATTATATACTGTATTCTTACAATAAAGTAAGCTAGAGGAAATTAAATGTTATTAAAAAGGCCTTTAAAAAGAGACTCTGCCTTGATAGTACTTATTTTTAAAAGTCCACAGAGAAGTGGACCCATGCAGTTCAAACCTGTGTTGTTCAAGGGTTAGTAATATACAGAAGAGCAGGCTTTTTTATTTTCTCTCTCCAAAGCAAAGTAATCTACCCATTTTAAAGAATATTCTTATCTATAAAACATGAACCTTAGCACCCAAGTCCACAGAAATTAACCCACGACTCTGCACCTTTGCTTGTGCTCACACAGACAGAACCAGGAAGAGCAGGGTTGTAAGTTTTCTCTGTACTGGGTCAAGTAATATTTTGTAGGCCATACATCAAAACCACACATCTCTGCCTTCATAGTACAAAAGTAAATAGATGCATTCGGCTGTGTACTCATTAGACTTCATTTTATTTTTTTTAAGATTTTATTCATTATTTTCAGAGAGAAGGGCAGTGAGGGAGGAAGAAAAGGAGAGTAACATCAATGTATGGTTGCCTTTTACCTGCATCCAGCTATTGATCTGGCTGGAGACCTGGCTTGCAACCTGGTATATGCCCTGACTGGGGAATCGAACCAGCAACATTTGGGTTTGGTTCGCAGGCCAGCACCTTATGCCACTGGCCAGTACTCTAGACTTTATAGACTACAAATACAGATATACAAATGTAACTGTACTTTCCACTTGTAAAAACAAGGGGCAGGCCAAATTTACCTTACGAATGAAGCTTTGTTTGCTAACCGTTACTGGGAAATCTTATTGTTCTTATCCCAGAATCTACTCTTCAAAAGCAGCCACTTTCCTTTAGAGATTCTGTGGCACTTAGAGATTGTTGATAAGGCCCTTAGAGATTTTCCTACTCAAGCTTAGGCCAAATCTGAGCTGCAAACCAGGAGAATCAATACCTTTTTGTCAGTGGTTGTTTCAACACCTGGGCTTTTTCTGATAGAAGTTTACCTGCTGAATCTGGCTAGCTACCAGAAAAGGGTTGTTAGTACTAAGCAAGAGGCCCAGTGATCAAGCATCAAGATTCAAGAACTCAGAAGGTTCTGTAAGAAAAAAAGACCTAGCACCTTGTCCTAGCACTCATGATGAGGCTGTTAGGGACTTCAAATCAGAGGAGCCAATAGTCACATCAAGAATATCAAGAGTGCCCTGACCAGTGTGGCTCAGTGGGTTGGACATTGTTCAGGTCAAGGCACATGCCTGAGCTGTGGAGCTAGGTCCCAGGTTGGGGGGCATGAGAAAGGCAACCAGTTGATGTTTCTTTCCCTCTCTTTCTCCCTCCCTTCCCCTCTAAAAAAAAGTAGATAATAAAATCTTTAAAATATATATATATCAAGAGCACTCCCCTTAGCCCTTGGCTAAGCCAGATCAGTTCTGAAGGCTCTTCTCCTGCTGGTATTGGTGATGTTCTCTGTCTGTCCTTGCTTCCTGGCAGCTTACCTGGCTATGGTGATCGCAGCCTGCGTGCTGAATTTTCACAGAGCCCTTCCTCTTTTTGTGATCACCCTGGCTGTCATCTTCTTTGTGATCTGGGATCACTTTATGGCCAAATACGAACATCGAATTGATGATTTCCTGTCTCCTGGCAGAAGACTTCTGGACAGCCATTGGTTCTGGCTGAAGTGGTAAATGCAGTTGGTTCTCTTATTACAGTTGGGAGGGGTGTTAGTTTTTTCCAATAATGTTCTAAAAATTTGTTCTGAAAGTGCTTCCTCATTTACGGGATATTGCAGCTAGGAACAACCTTAGGGATAATCTATAAAATGTCTTCATTTTGCAAACAGGAAATCAAGGCTTAGGTAAGGCAATGACCTATTAGAGATGTGTTCAATGTCCCTGTAAACTACTTAAATTTCAAGTATTACTAAATAATAAGCTGTTGTCCGAAACATGTGATGACTCTACTCAGGGAGGTGGCTTCTGGCTCTGTCCTCCTTAAGAGGAAGAACCTGTGAGTTACAAAAGCCAACTTTTTCCTATAGGACCTGCATCCTGCAGGTGACCACTCAGAGCTTTTCCTTTAGTCTCTGCCTGTGGGACCCCCTCCCACCCCCGCTCCCTCTTGGTGGCCCTTCTGAGTAGGATCTAGGACTGGCGTTCCCCTGTATGGCCCATGTGGGATCTACTAGGAAACTTCACACATCCTTGGCCTAATAAACCAGGACTGTGCAATCCCAACACAGCATGCTTTCTGGGTCTGCCATCCAAGCCATGAACGAGACCTGTCACACCTACCAGATTCCCCAGGAAGCCAGAACCCAGCCTCAAGCCCAGCTTAGTTCTCTGAGGCTCAGGTAATTGGCCTCAACTGAAGAGAACGCATTTCAAGTTTTTCCTTAAAAAGTAACACCTCACTCATCTCCCAAAACATAGGTGAGGGCCTCCAGTAGATCTTTCAAAGAAATAACCAGACTTCTCTCTTCAAACATCCTTTCTCCTTCCTGACTTCTTTATATGTCCTTGAACCAGCAAAGAGCCTAAGAGTTGTGAAGTAAGGGAGATGCATTGCTTGATCTTTTGGCTATCTGCCTTTATAGCCACAATCAAAAAGGATCTGTTGCAATATGTAGAAGCACAACTTCCTGGTGCCAGATGGTGTTACTCTTGTTAATATTTTTTGTTTGGTTGGTTAAGCCAGATTGAGAATTTCAACTTAGCACAGCAAATGATGCCAAGGCCTCTTTTCTGGTTCTCTTAGGGTAATTTGGAGTGCACTGATCCTGGGGATTATTTTTTGGCTGACCTTTGACACCGCCAAACTGGGCCAACAGCAGCTGGTGTCCTTTGGTGGACTCATCATGTACATTATCCTGTTATTTCTATTTTCAAAATATCCAACCAAAGTAAGTACAAAATCAGTCTTTTGAGGGGTTCTCCCTTTTTTCTCATGTGTAACTTGCTCAGATTTAACTGCTGTTCTATATTTGTCTCACCTTGTCATGATATGTTAAGTGCCTAGGGTGCCCTTTTTCCAGAACTTTTTTGTACAGTTACTCTCTCATTGTTCACTCTAACTTTCTAGTTACACAACCAGCGAGATGTTCTCTCCTGTCAAGTCCAATTGCTACTCAAGTGTCCCACCTCCCCTGTGAAACACAAATACAAAATACAAAGAAAACTCATCCATTTTGATCCAGATTTCCACAGACCAGCAACTAATCTAATATTCTACCATTGGATTCCACAGTTGATCAAATTTCCATTTGCAATTTAAGCTGTTTCACTCCAAAACTTTGTTCTTGAACAGTTTTGTTCACATGGAATTCAATTCTCATCCTTATTCTGTGAACCTGTAACCCATTAAATAAGCAAGAATTCTGAGACATTGAAGCTTTTGTATATGACTCATACAGCAAACTCTGGAAGTTACTGGCTGAAAGGTTGACCCAAGGAATAAAAAGTGTCACATAATATGATCCCAATTCTTTGCCCTGTTCTGGTGAATGTCTCCACTGTGTTCTATGTCTCCAATCCCATAGTTCTTTGCAAACCACTCATCTCTGCACCAAAATGAAAGCAGATGATAGTCCATTACTGCTGCACTCTCTGCATCCACATTAGAGTTAATTGGTGCCTTTTACAGTGAAATGAGAGCCCCTTAGCATGGTGGAATTTCACTTAATTCACTTACAAATCATCAGATCAACAAACCTTGGGCACATAGAGAAGTCATGTTCCGCCTTTCCATTTTCCAGGTGAAGGAAATAATGGCACATATCTAGTATGAACAGCATGGCTAGAAAGGCCAGGTCCTTCCTCCTATAATGGCTCTTCTAAGCCTACTCATGTGTCTAAGTTATTTTATCATGAAATAATGGTTACATACTCTCCTGGGACTGAAGGCTTCAAACTCAAGTTTAGCAAGAGGGAATGCGACCCTGAAATGTTTAGGTATGATTCTATCAGGGGATTCATTGCTCATGATGACTTTGACCTCCCACAGAAGGCAGGTCACAGGCTTCAAGACAGATGCTGCCAAGGTCACTACTTTTAGTGACCTTTTGGGCATTGTTGCTGAGTTCAGCATTCATTTTTCTAATAAGATATATATCTCTCTCTTCTTCATTTTATATAGGTTTACTGGAGGCCTGTCTTTTGGGGACTTGGGTTACAGTTTCTTCTTGGGCTCTTAATACTAAGGACTGAACCAGGATTTATAGCCTTTGATTGGTTGGGCAAACAAGTTCAGGTAAGTTCGGTTCAAATGATCACCTTGCTTTTATAAAGCTTTTAACATTTGACTATAATTCTCAAGACATGTCAGAAGTGGGTTTATTTGTCTGCATGAGTTGACCCAAATTTTAATTCTGTGGCATGAGCTAGACAAATAGTTTTGATTATCCACAGTATGTTAATCTATCTAGTTTATTAACACTATGATTGTCCCTTAACCATATGACCCACTGTATCACACTCTATCCCAGTCGCCCCCTTTATCCTGCCCAAAAAGGTGTTACACTTTTTAAATGGTTCCACAGGTAGAAAAGAAACTGGCTTTCTTTGTATCTAGTGGTAACTAGTGCCACCTCTGTGCCATGTGTGACTTGATGGAACAACTTACCACACCTGGCTCATTCTTTAGAATTCTGGAGTCAGTCTGAATGTCAGAAACAAAAGAAAATCTGTATACAAGTATAGTTCAAAAATACCTTTATGCCATCCAGGAGCAGCAAAAGCTGAGAAAATTAACTTTCCAAGTTTGCTAGTCCCCACCCTCTGCGCAGCTGGGTAGGTCCTGTGAATTGTAACCACTGCTTCGGTGGTCATAATGATCCTATCTTTTCCTTTCTTCAACTCAGACGTTCTTGGAGTACACTAATGCTGGTGCCTCGTTTGTCTTTGGTGAGAAATACACAGACCACTTCTTTGCATTTAAGGTATAGCCAAACTCCTTTTCTATGTAGTCACTTTCTTTTTGGTAACTTCTCAGTCTTTGTAGATGTCCAGACAGAACCTAACTGACTAGAAACCAGGCATATTCCTGCCGGGCATGGTATAGGTACACAGCATATTATTGTGCTTTTTCATTTACAATTATATATGTAGTCGGTGGACTGAAAATATTTTACTTTGTTACTATGGTATTAAAGGAAATATCAGAGGAAGTTAGAAATATTTTTTTTTAATTCTTTGGCGGTGGGGCTTGTAGATACTTATGAAAAACACATGGGGTAATAGTATCTGAGATTTCGGGGAAAAAGAACATTAGGTACCTAGCAGTGAATAGGCCACTAATGACTTCCAGGTCCAGGATGGGTGACAGCTCTATGCTCAGGAAACCCTTCAGTCTCAAGCACACTAGAATAGCTGTTCACCCACATCACCTCTGTTCTCCCAGAGCCATCCCCATGCTAAATTTTCCGCATCTTTCCTTGAGCACAACCTTTGTCTAGGCAGGCCCAGAAGCCGGGCCTTCTCCCAACGGAAGGAGGGATGTTAATCTACAAAAGAAAGGCAAGCTGGCCCAATACCCAGGCCTAAAAGTTCCCTCCCTAGGCTCTCACAAGCCCCAGGAAGTTCACCTTCCTCTGGAGAAAATCCTATTAACACCTGTTGCTGAGTCAGAAAGATGCATGTGGCTTTTCCTTCAGCTTTATTTTTGTGTGGTACGTTACTGTTCCTACACTTCTAAATTGTTTGCTCACTTAAGGGACTCTAAATTTACCTCCAAAATTCTCCAATATCAGTTAGGCCAACTGTTAATGGGATCTTTTTGTAAAATGTTAATGTCATGCTTTAGTGCTGAGATGGCTAAGCCCACTCTGAAAAGTCAAGAGTAGAAATTGAGGTTGAAATATGTTCATATCATGAATTGAATTCAGAACTGGAAAAAATGGAATTACAAGAAAGAAGTAACCGGCTGCCCAGACTGTCTGAGTGTCTTCAGAACTTGTCCTCTCAGGGGCAGCAACCTCTAGCCTTCCTGCCGAAGCAGAACCCCTGTGGGAACATTGGAGAGATGAGCCCCTCCAGCTCCCTGAAGCTTTCAGTAGGACTCTGCCTGCCCATTAAAGCCAATAAAAGCACAGGAGTGAGCTCTCCATAATGGCACAGGATGTCTTTTAATATATATTATTAATAGATTGGTTTTTTTTCTAAATTAGAGCTTGTATACATTGTCCTCAGTCATTTTGTGCCTCTGGTGGCAGCTTATCCCTGGCCATTTAGCTGGGGAGCAGAGGGTGTGAAGGGGTGTGGTGAGTAGGGGTGCGGAGGGATGCAGACCACAGCTGTGTGATCCATTTCTGCAGGGCGGAAGCTGCTCCCTGTAGGCACACCAGGCTGCCCTGAAGGCACCCAAAAAGTATCAGGAAAATAGGATCTAGAAAAAGACAACCTCTTATTAACACAGAAGTTAACTATTTTGCCAAGTTTAATCATTTTAGTGATTCAAAAATCTATAAGTAAAATCATGATTACCTTAAAAATTAAATGAAAGAGGGCTTACTCTCCAGGAGGCACAGAGTGTAAGCACTTACTATGCTGTATCTGATCTGTGTAGCCACCATGAATGGGAATCAAATGTTGCTCACCCAGGTTACTCTGCTAACAAATGGTGGCACCCATGCCTGTTTCATAGCAGAACAAGAATGCCTCCAGTAGCCTTCTGTTCATTGATCAAGTTATTACAAATTCCCCTAAAACTTCATTCCTTCTCTGAGAAACTAAAGTAAGAAGGGCTCATCATAGCAGAGAAAAAAGTCAAGTTGCCTGTGAAATACACTCAAGCTTACCCATGACAAATTCAAAAAAGAAACAGTCCCTGGGGAAGCTAATAAAAGTGTTGCTTAGTTGAAGAGGGAGACAGTAGGGCAGAAAGGGGGACAGAAAGGAGACTGATCTGAATCTTACTCATACTACTGGGGCCAACATTAACAGATCACTTTCATCCCCACCACACCCTAGGTCCTGCCAATCGTGATTTTCTTCAGCACTGTAATGTCCATGCTCTACTACCTCGGACTGATGCAATGGGTCGTTAGAAAGGTACTGGGACTGGAAGGGATTGGGTGACAGGTATACATAGAACTGAATTATTTCAGAGAAAAAGTCTCACATGCTTTTTATCTAGGTTTTTCCAAGTACTTTTCTCTTTGAACCAAGAGCCATCACCACCACCCCAGTTATTATATTGAAAGGCTCCAAATTCCTCATGCTTCTATAGAGGGAATTTTATCTCAGGGACTTCTATTAGCAATTAACTTCTTTAAGCTGAAGACATGACTCCAACAGTTCAGACATCTGGCAGGGAAAGCTGTCCGCGGTGCCTTACACAGAGTCATTCTGTGAGAGGAGGTCACAAACATGGCAGCTCCTGGTCTAGGAGTTGCTGGAGAATCAAAGCAAAAATGGGGAGAGGGAACACTATTGTTTTTACTTTCATCCTGTAGGAGTTTTATAAGCACAGAAATTATTTTTAAGTCTGAAAAGTTAATCTCATTCTTGCTGCCCCAGCAACCATCAGTATTATACTCTTAATGTTAAATAAAAAAACTAGGAAATTTGTAACATAGTTTGAGTGCACATGAGAGCAAGATAAGTAAATGCAGGGCCTTGGCACAATTACAGTGAGAACCAGATACCAGTAGAATTCAGAATTTCAGCAAGAGTGCCAGGACCCATAATTATCTGATTGTCAATTTAAACATTCAGAATTACTGTGCTCATGTCTAAGCAGAAAGGAGAGAAAATGCAATTCGAAGTCTTCATCCTGAGATGGGCCTCATTGGCTCTGGTTGGAAGGCCCAGTACAAAGGTGGAATCAGCCCTGGCCGCTGTGGCTCAGTAGATAGGTGCTGGCCTGGGAACCCAGAAGTCTCTGGTTCAATTCCCCAGTCAGGGCATATAACCAGGTTGCAAGTCAGGTCTCCATCTAGATCCATAGTTGGAGGAGGTGAAAGGCAACTATACATTGATGTTTCTCTCCCTTTCTTCCTCCATCCTTGCCCTTCTCTCTGAAAATAATAACTAAAAAATTTTTTTTAAAAAAAGTAGAATCATAAGCCATGTTCACTTGAGTTAAGTAGGAAAGGCCAAATCTCAACTACATGGCACTACTTAATAAATGAGTGATCTTTGACAAAACAATTAAACTGTTCTGTACCTCAGTTTTCTCTTCTATAAAAGGGGCATAATTAGAAGACCTCCTTCAAAGGATTATTATGAGAATTAAATGCATTACTTGAATAAAGGGATTAACCCAGGACTTGGAATGCAATAAAGCCTGCAGGTCTGTTTACAACATTTCAACAGAAATTCATTTGTATAATGCTTAAAGTAACACACTGACTCAGACATATGACTCAAATAGGAGGATTTATTTGATCAACCTGTTCTGTGGACTAAATATGATATACTCACATGTAGCACCATCACTGCCTGTCTATGATTGTTGAAGGCCCCAGTGTTTTCCTCCAGTATAAAGATTTTTTATCCCTACTTTGAAGTTTTGTGTATATTCAAATAGTTCTTCATTGATTTTTCTTGTTCAGGTTGGATGGATAATGCTAGTTACTATGGGATCATCTCCTATTGAATCTGTAGTTGCTGCTGGCAACATATTCGTTGGACAGGTATGTTGTAATGTTAAAAAATAAAACAAAATACCTGCTCAAATGGATACTCTTCCCAGAAGTAGAATTTTAAAATGACTGTTATTTCTTTTAGTGTAAGGATGTCAAAATAGGGAATGCTCATTGACAATATCCAGGATTTCAGAGAAAGAGGGGTAGAGTGGAGAAGGAGAGGGAGAGGGAGAGAGAAAGAGAAAGAAAGTCATTGGGTTTCTCATGTGTAGGTTCTCAATAAATCTTTTCTGGCTTTATTGAGCCGTTGAGGTCTCTAGCTCACCCTTCAGAGGGTAGCAACTCGTCCACTTAAATGGAGTTTACCATTTACCTTGAAGCAGCAAACATGCACAGACAGCTTCACATTCTCTAGGTCTAATGCTCATCAAAATGAGAGGGTCCAAGAATGGCTTTCAACCAACAGCCATGCATCTATATTAATACTTGAGCTCATTCTCACTTGTCTAAACTGGCCAACAGTCCCTCTTTGCTGAGCCTGAAGGAAAATGATGATGGACAAAAGTATTTTTATCTTCCTGACCCATCACATAGGTAAATGTTCTTTTGCCTAAGGTCCATTTAAGGGGAAAAAAATGTCACCATTCTTAAGGGGTTAGATAAGTAAGAAATGGTAATGATCATCTTTATCATTCAGGATATGTAACTTCAGGCAGGATGGTGTCATGTACCACAGAAACCAAATATGAAGGATGCTATCATGGCTGTCCAAGGAAATTGGATTGAAAAAAATCAAGTCAGCCAATAAAACACAGGGCCACAAATCCTGGGCTTCCAACTACTCCAGGCAAGCTGGGCCTTCCTATTAGTGAGCCCAGATTGCTAGCCTGGAGCATAGTCTTCAGTGAGTGGCCCATAATCTTTACCTAAGAGTTGAAATGATTATAATTATAGTCATAAAATCTCTCAGAACTAATTAGGGCACCATCTTGAGTTGATTACTCCTACCTGCAGGGTAAGAGAGCTCATGTACTGAGTTTCAATTTAGTCCATAAATTGAAGCTCAACACATTCAATCTTATGGAACAATTAGAAATAATGAGGGGAAATTGTGAAATTGCACCCATGCTTCTGTGGTGTTCAATTTGATACTTAATATGCTAAAAGTACAGCCATTACTTATGGAGAGCCCCATACTGCAGGCGGTCAGCCCTCCTCAGTGGGACTCAAGCCTTTACAACTACACCCTCTCCAATTCCTTTCCACCCAAGGGGAAGAGGAGGTCTCTGATTCTCCAAGAGAAAAGGGCTTATTGCTGTTTGTTATTGCTTATTGTTATTGCTGTTATTTATACTTGTATCTCTGTTTTCCTAGGGTGTCAGCAAAGTGATTTAGGGTCTGTCAAATGAAGCTGGAAGATGAGATGTCACAGAGGCTTAGGAATTACAATTTTCAAGGCCAGGCCACTGGGTGGAGTTACTTGGCCAATGATGTTCCCATCTTAGAAAAGTGTAGGCAGCGATCTAAATCCAGTTCTGGGCTAGATGGGGTTCTTATGTGTATTAGCCTTGCAAACTTTGCAAACCTAACACATGACTCTATACCATAAGCACACTGACCTAGAGTTCAAATGTTCCAGACATCTATGGTGGGGTTCCTCAAACATAAGCATGCATCACTGCCTCCAGGAGGGCTTGTTAAAACAGGTTGCTGGCTCAGAGTGTCTGATTCAGTAAGCTTGAGGATTTCGGTGTCTAAGGAGGTCCACTCTTAGAAATATTGCATTCAGAGAATGGAATTTCAGTACATTGTCATAAACTCCCAGAATTTAAAAGGGAATGTTTAATCTGGTCACCCCTTATTTCCAGTCAGAGTCTCCACTGCTGGTCCGGCCATACTTACCATACATCACCAAGTCCGAGCTTCACGCAATAATGACAGCGGGGTTCGCTACCATTGCTGGAAGCGTCTTAGGCGCATACATTTCTTTTGGGGTAAGAATGCTTGGGGATTAATTTATGGAAAATAAAACCTCTTCTTTCTTTTTTGTTATTATTTCCCTTTTTATTTTTCCTTTCCACTGACGCTGGGTAGGGAGGCCAAAAGAGTGTTCTTTTTGCTGATAGTTGATCACAGTTTCTTTGGCATTTGAATGAGGTGATCCTGAGGGAGCTTTGTGTGCATATCCCTGGCCCCTAAATGTGAATGTCCAACCATAATAGAATGAAATTACATTATGAGGTTACTTTAGATGAAAATTTAAGTTTGTTGAGGATAAAGAAGTAAAACTGTTACTGACCTTAGTAAAGGAAATCTAGATCAGGGCCATGATCTAGAGGGCCATGGACCAAATCTAAACACTTGCCCTTTTTTCTTTTTTTGTAATTGAAGTTTTATTGGAAACCAGTTACTCCCATTGTTTCTTCACAGCAGCTTTCATGCTACAGAGTTGAATAGTTGTGGCCTTTAAAGCCAAAAATATTTACTCCCTTACCCTTTACAGAAAATGCTGTCTGACCTCTGGATGAGAGCAATGGTTCTCAAACCTAGCTGCACATTAGAATCACCTGGGAGCTTCTAGAAGCCCTTAGGTCCAAACCCATAACCCAGAGTAATTAAACCAGAACTTCATAGGATGAGACCCGGGTATAATTTTTTTTTTTTTTAACTCCCCAGATTCCATTGTACATCCCAGTTTGAGCTCTGGTGGCCTATGGTATGGGGTTGGAAAATGTTATGAAACTGGTGCATGTGCCCCGAGCACAGAGCTTACAAGCTGCAACCACCGTGGAGAACTGGAATAACACAGTGGTGCTGTGATTAGGAGTTCTTACAAGATAGGCATGTTTCATTCCAGGACTTCATCTGGGCCTCAGAAAGCCAGTCAGTAAAAACAAGAAAGAAGTAAAGGGGCAAGGAAACTTCAGGAAAAACAGTTTGATCAGGTCCCCAGAGGGAGAGAGGTGCTGAATCTAGAATTCTGAAGCTACAGGGGATGAGAACCCAGAAACGATAAGGGTGTGGGAAGGAAAAGAAAAAGAGTTAAAGACCAGCAGTGAGGAAAACAGAAATAGCTTACACATTAAAGGGACTCTGGATAAATGATGGTTATGCAAAGACACAAAAGATCTTAGGAGAGCAGAAGAAAGATGGGGAGTATTGTACCCATACCTGCACCCCCAGATATCCCCTATCTAAATTGATGACATAATTAAATACGGACATTAGGGACAGTGTGAACATTCAAAAGGACAATAAAGAGATGGAAGATTCTTCTTTGAAAGTTCCTACAGCACAGGATTAATTCTCTTTGGAAATGATTGGACTAGTTTTGTGCTTCTCCCAAAGGAGGTGATTCATTAACCCAAATTCCTCCCTTCTCTCTCTGACTCTCAAGGTGATGCTTACTTGCTGAGTGAGCTCTTCCAAGCCTCCAGAGAAACATTGATTTCCAGCATAGAATTGACTATTGCCCATCCTTTCCCTTGTTAGGCTTTTGGGTCACTCACTCTGAATACAACAGAAAAGCTATACCTAAGTTGACCTTTTTCTCCTGAAATCACAGGTTTCATCCACCCACTTACTAACAGCTTCCGTTATGTCAGCACCTGCATCACTGGCTGTTGCCAAACTCTTTTGGCCTGAGACAGAAACACCTAAAGTAACCCTCAAGAATGCCATGAAAATGGAAAATGGGTAAGTGGAACACATTTACCTAGTTAATGATGACACAGGTCAAAGGGGGGAGTACAGCAAGAGTGTGATAATCAGCACAGTGAATTATGGCAGTAAACTGGATTTAATTTCCCAGTGACCGTTTAGACTTCACCCCCCAAAAATCTTGTTGCAACACTGGAAGAAAACCTTTCTAAATACCTGATGTCAATACATTTCCTCAACAGGTTGATGTAGATATTCCACCTTAAATATAGTACAGTGTTCATTAAGCTTTGGGTTCAGACAATTGGAAAGCCATAGGATAACCACTTCTAGAAGTTTCTTACATAATGGGGATGAGATGGTGTGATATAACTATCCTTAGCCCCTCATTGGTTCATTTTCCTTGGCTCTGTTCAAAAGAAAAAGAAAGATGGAAAAGACTAAAGGATTTAGGATGTGCAAAAGTGTTTCATGAAATCACAGAATTAATCAACCAACATGCTTTTGAGATTCATCCCTTGTTCGTACTTAGGTAAAGTTCAAACCATGAGTGAAAAGCAAATTGTCGAATGCTTATATTAAAATACGATGATTCCACTTGTAAAGTTAACAAATGCACAAACCTATACTACATATTATTTAGGGATACAGACAAGTAGGGAAATTGAAAAGAAAGTGAATGATAAGCCAATTATAAAGGAGCCAGGCACCTCTGAGATTCATGAGAAGAGGGACACAAAGGTAATGGTGACATTCCATTTCTTAGATGAGATTATGGATATTCAGACCTTCCTCGAATTGTTCATTTTTATACCATGGATAAATATTCTCTGGTAATTATTTTTAATTAAATATAAATTTTAAAACCTAAGTTTTTCTTGTCCTAATTTTTTAATTATAAATGATCCCATATTAAAAGAATAATATGCATACAACAGACACTTATCACCCAATAATTACAAATGCTGTTCATGATTTCATGGAATTCAGGTGCATATTTTGACTCAGGCAAGGGCCTGTGAATTGCCCTTTCCATCCAAATGAGCTCTGAATTGGCTATTTCCTTACATGTGATATCCATCCGCCAACAACTCCTTGGTAATTCTGGGGTTGCTCTTTTTTTGTTAAGTGATTCCAGGAATCTTCTAGAAGCTGCAACGCAGGGAGCCTCCTCATCCATCTCCCTGGTGGCAAACATCGCTGTGAATCTAATTGCCTTCATAGCCCTGTTGTCTTTTGTGAACTCTGCCCTGTCCTGGTTTGGAAACATGCTGGACTACCCACAACTAAGTTTCGAGGTATAATTCCACCATGCTTCTCCATTTGTGTTTAAACATAAAATAGGTTTGTGAACAGCCTTCCCTAACTGCCTGTAGTTCACTCTTACCCAAAGCACACACTTATCATGTATCCCCCATCTCCTCACCCCCTTCTCTGTCTCTTATCACCCTCTCCTCCTAACATTCAGTCTTCTCTCCTGACCCATCCCAAGAATCCAGATTACTTCAAATGACCAATTCCAGCCTTGATCCCATTAGGCAAGGGTGTGTGAAGGGAAACACAGAAGGGATGGGGACAATCTTGTCACAAGGATGAAGCTGAAGCTAATCCCTACTCTATTAAAGTGTCTATTTTTGTTTTTTGTTTTTTGTAGCTAATCTGCTCCTACATCTTCATGCCCTTCTCCTTCATGATGGGAGTGGACTGGCAAGACAGCTTTATGGTTGCCAAACTCTTAGGTTATAAGACATTCTTCAATGAATTTGTCGCTTATGAGCATCTCTCAAAAATTATCAATTTAAGGAAAGAGGCTGGACCTAAGTTTGTGAATGGTGTGCAGCAATATATGTCGGTAAGTAAGTATTTTGATAGCTAGTACATGTTTTCATCATGTACATACATTCATCAGATAGTTACTGATGCCTCTGTATGTCAGGCAGCAAGGAACTTATTTGGGATACACCAGCGAACAAACCAGACCAAAATCCCTGGTCTAATGGAGCTTATAGTGTACTTAGCACCTCATAATTATCAGCTATGTTGAATTAATCAGTTTGTGTGTGTACATAAAGAGAAACAAAACTCCTGGTGTGGCTCAGTGGATTGAGCACTGGCCTGCAAACCCAAGTGTCACTGGTTAGATTCCCAGTCAGGGCAAGAGGTTGCAAGCCAGATCTCCAGCCAGGTCCCCAGCTGGAGGTGGGTGAAAGGCAACCATACATTGATGTTTCTCTTCTTTTCTTCCCCCACTCTCTAAAAATAATGAATAAAATCTTTAAAAGAGAGAGAGACACACAACTAATTCTTACCACTGTGATCATTTATTTTTGAGCACTATGGATCCAAACCCAGAGTCACATGAACTAGGACTGAAAATAATCAATCAATATTTATTGATACTTACTGAATACTTCTGTGTACAGCATACTTAGGTACTGAGGCCACACTACTGAACAAGTGATGAAGCCTAAGCCCTAATGGGTCTCGTAGTCTCGTGATCATGAAAGTCTCCTCCTTCTGCTTAAGCAACTCTGTGAACTCTGAGAAACCACTTAAATGCAACATAGTGCCTGGACATCCTAAAGAAATAGTGAGACACAGTTGCCACTCCATTATCAAGTGGATGAGAGAGGAGTAAATCAGGGTCTGTGGTCTGGGCTTCTAAAGACAAGCATCCTACAATTATGTCAGGACTTTAGGTCAATAGGCTGCAAGGAGATGCTCCTATCTGTTTGGTCCTGGATGGGATAAGAGAACTCAAGTGAGACCATTATTCAGGCCATATTTGCAGTTGAGTCTCTGACTTTTACTTCCCTGAGGAACAGAATTGTCATACATTAGAGCTCTTAGGGAAATGGCAACATTTCTGGCCATTACTCATTGAAACAATCCATTTGGAATTGATGTCCTAGGCATACAGTTGGCTCTAAAAGGAAAGGGGAAGAAAAACATGTCCAAGGTTCTAATGGAGACAGATTGTCTGCCACTGAAGGCCACCATCTCTGCCAGCCTCCCAAAGACCAAACATGTACATTTGTTTGCTCACACATACTACGCACATACAATAACATACCCCAGGAGAGTACTAATTTGTATTTTATGGTCAGGGACTGATACGAGCAGTGATTCTGTAGGTCTGCTGTTTCTCAAATGTTCATTCTTCAACTGACAGCACAGTGGAACTTGGCCCAGTATCCTCATTGTTTAGATGCCACCACTAACCAGCTGCTTCCCTGCCAAAAGTAAGCAATAGGCTAGATTAAGTGAAATGTTTTCCATTCCTAACTGCTGGCTGCCAGGAGAAAGTGGTTTTGTTAATGGACAAAGTAAGCTCACAGTCCTGGCAGTGCTAGGCAGGTCTATGAACAGGTTATGAAGAGGATAGAGAAAAGAACAGTAGAGCTGATCTGGGTTGGAGGTGAGCTCAACCAGAGGTAGAAGCACAGAGGACATTTAGAAATATGAGCTCAATATCTTCTACAAGTATTGTGTCATAATGGGAAAAGCTTTTTTTATTTTCCCAATCTTATTTCCAATCAACAAAATAGGAATGCATCCCTGCAATTTCTTGTTTACCAACCAAGGAGAGGCAAGAGTGTCCCAATAGTCCTCTAGGAAACTTACCATGTAACTGGAGTGTAAGATACGAGTATATGATGCAAAACCCAATGTAACTGAATTGTGCCTATTGCTGACCTCCAGTTAGGAGGTCACAACATTTACATATCACCCACATACCCAAAATGATTGCTCCATCATGTCTTCTTCCTTAACCATAATACATTGCACATTTGTTTTCCTGTAATACATGCCATGGTACAGAACTCAAAAGGTACAAAAAGATGTAGAGGGAAAATTAAGTCATCCTCCCTATTTCTCTGTCCCCATCCCTTCTTCCTGTACCCTATTCACTTCTCTTTTCTTAACCTTGCTTATTGCACTTACTGACATATTTCAGATACCCTTCCATATCAGTGTCTGTGGTGTAGTATTCTATTGTACAAGCACACTGTAATTCCTTTTTAACCAGTCTCTTGCTAATGAACACTACCACCAATTTTTGCTATTGGAGGTAGTATTACAGTGACTCTCCTTGTTCATATGGCATCTTTGCTCATATGCAGGCAGAGCCATAGGATCTATTAATTTCCCAGTACAGTGCGGCTTGTTCCATCATGTAATCTTGCACTTTGATGGGAAAAGGCAAAGTGCAATCATCCCAGCCTCCTTTTCCTCTTATTATAAAACCCTCCATGGCCACATCTGTGTATCCCCACTCCCCGTAACTCCCCAGAGAGGGGAAAGGGATCTCAAGTGCTTTATGTCATCTCCCTCCCCACTGTCTCTTAATAGGCTTGCCTGTTTTTGAAGCCAATTGCACTAAATGAAAAGCACTAGAGAAAGCAAAGGATGTGAATGAGCTTTTCCAGAAATGCTGGTCTCCTCAAATACTTGAACTATATTTTTCCTGCCTGCTATATGCACGCTGATGGAAACCAACAAAGGAGTTCTCAGAAACCATGAAAAAGAAGCGGGGCCTTATAATCAATGAAAACTTACCACGACCACTTGAGTCTTAAATGTAAGCTTTAAAAAAAATCCAGTTAGTGAAAGGGGGGAAAAGGCACTCCTACTGTGAATGTAGCATGGGCCTGGTTTGTTCTTTGAGCCAAATCATACATTTTTCAAGATTGTGAAAAAGAATATTATTGCCTGAATTTTGTGGGTGTCTTTACCAGATTGGGTAAAATTCACTCAATCTTCTGAGCCTTCTATTGTCCATCCCTCAACCTGAGAAAGAATTACTGGGCCCAGGCAGCCCCTCTTAACTATCTGAATAGAGGCAGAGGGCCATGTTCATGGTTCTATGAATTCACCTTCCATCATCTCACTGCCCCCTGTGAGGATTGTTAATTCTCCCACTTCTAAGTGGACACCAAAGTTCTTGTGAGGAGGTGGTCAGGGCTGGGGAACAAAGGCAAGCACATACCAGTCATACTAAAAAAGAACCCCTGTGATATATGTGAGCTTCCTTTTTACTAGTATAATTCATTTTAACTTATATTCTTTTTACTGAAATAGAGTTTACATACAAAAACACAGGCCCATTTTTGGTGTACATGAGTTTTGACAAATGTGTCACCTGTAAAACCATGACCACAATCAACACATTGAACATTTCCATCACACTTAGAAAATTTTGCTCACATGCCATGGTAACAGCCCTCCTCCCCAGTCCCAGAAAGTCAGTGATCTTTCTTTCACTGTAGATTACTTTTGTTTATTCTAGAATTTTAGATGAATGGATTCACTCAGCATCCATGTTGTTGCATATATTAGTTATTTTCCCTTTTATTACAACGTAGTATTCTTTTTCATGGAGATCCACAATGTGCTGGTCTATTTGCCTGTTGAAGGACATTTGAGTTGTCTCCAGCTTGGGGCTACTGTGAATAAAGCTACTATAAATAGTCATGCACAGTTTCCTGGTGGGTATATGTATTTACTTATCCTGGGAAAATTCCTAGGAGTGGGATTGCTGGATCATACAGGCATTGTATGTTAACTTGATAAGAAACTGCCAAGTATGTTTATATTTTGCAAACAGGCTGTGTTGGCTGACATTCCCACCAAAAAGGAACAAAAGCTCCATTTGCTCCAGATCCTTGCCAACACTTGCTAATGTCCATCTTTTTTAGCCATTCTAGTGGATGTATGGTGGTATCTCATTGTTTTTTTTTTGTTTGTTTGTTTGTTTTAAAGATTTTATTTCATTATTTTTTAGAAAGAGGGGAAGGGAAAGAGGCAAAGAGGGAGAGAGACATCAATGTATGTTTGCATTTCACCTGCCTCCAGCCACAGACCTGACTGGAGACCTGGTTTGCAACCTGGTTATGTGTCCTGGCTGGGGAATCGAACCTGCCACCTTTGGGTTTGCAGGTCGGCGCCTTAACCACTGTGCTACCAGCCAGGGCTGGTATCTCATTGTTTTTATGTGCATATCATGGTGACTAACATGCCAAACATCCTCCCGTGTGCTTATTGGTCATTTGTGTTTCTTTTGTGAAATCTGTTTTTATTGGGTTCTTGTCTTCTTACTATTGAGTTACTACAGTTCTTTATACAAGGTCTATCCTGAAAGTGTGGAGTGAAAACTGTTTTAATTATATTGACACATTGGCTAGATACTTTCAGGACAGACCTCATACATGCAGAATAAGTCCTTTGTCAAATAAATGTAATATAAATATTTTCTGGGGTCAATGGATATCTTCAGCAGCTAGTGGAGTGCCTGGCACATTATAACAGGTGGTCAGATCATATGACATGTTGGAAGTTACCATTGGGCGGGAAGAAACAATTTGTAGAGGCCAAGGTGACCAGCCCCAAGTCCTTTGTAGAGAGTCTATGAATCCACATAGCCCTTTTTCCTCCCTTGAAATTTGGGGAGGTGGCAGAAGAGCCTAGGAAGCAATGAGTGTTGGACACCATTCACTATACATTTACTTGTCAACACTGTTTCCCTAGCAACAATAGGAAGCCTAGTTAGGATGTCAGATTTATAAGCGGGGTCACACCATGTATAAACATTTATGTTTTTATGCTTATTTACAGATTCGTTCAGAGACAATTGCCACTTATGCTCTCTGTGGCTTTGCAAATATCGGTTCCTTAGGAATAGTGGTTGCCACACTCAGTAAGTAGAAAGAATATTTTCAACAACAGATGTGATATAAACGTGCTTCAGATTGCCATTTTGCTCTATAACATTTGTGTCAGTGGGAATAAAAGGCCCTATAACAGCAGTAAGTGCTTTGGGGTCTACTTTTTATCTCTGTTCTGTAGTGTATTAGGTTGGCCAAAAAGTTTGTTTAGTTTTTTCCATAAAATAAAAGACACAATTTTCATTTTCACCACTAACTTGATTGATTTGAACATTTTTAGTATGTTGGTTATCTCCTATGTGATATAAATGCGATTGTTCTCAATTTGGTCACTATCAACTTCAACTGGTCTGTCCCAACATGGAGCATCGTCCAGCAAGAAATCTCCAGCACAAAACTTCGCAAACCACTTTTGACACATTCGATCAGTCACAGGACCTTCTCCGTACACTGCATAAATCTGCGTTTCAGTTGCATTTTTACTTTTCTTGAAATAGTAAAGCAAAATACGCTAAAAATGTTGCTTATTTGCTTCCATCTTCAATATTAAAATGGCTACACAGAAATTTACCAATTTAGACAATTTTTCAAAATACACACTGATATGACAGTGTGTATTTGAAACAGTGCAATCTTGTTTCAAATGAAGTTAAAGACAACTAAGCACTACTAGAGCCATCTTACAGAAAAATAAAAGACAAAAACAAAAACAACAACAACAACAAAAACCATTTTTGGCTAACCCAATAGTTTTCCTACGTATACCCAAGCTAGCCTAAGCAAGAATTTGCTCCGAAGGACAGGTGCTTCTCCACCCAGGGATGGACACATATGTTCATTTTGCATGCCAGTTCCAGGAGATTTATAATGGCCACCTAGAGAAGGATTCTGAGCCCAGGGAAAGTTCAGTGGAACGTGCTGTGATTAAATTGTGAAGTCTGCCATGGGCATAGAAGAAGATGGTGATGAATGGATTACAAATACTTTGAATCCATCCTTACAATACAGTTGCTTTGCCATGCTCATGACATACCAGGAGCCTCTGGATGAAACTGAGGACTTGTTTCCTTGGACAAATGTCTTTCCTTACACACCAGAGAACTTCTCCAGATGTGGAGCTCCTTCCCAAGCTCTTGAATCTTGAATTTCCGCACCCAGCTTTCTTGTTTTAAAGTTAGCTGACCTGACACACCAGCCCCTAGAACTGGGAGTTTGGAATTCTAATCAATGGTCTTGACATTAATCTCTCCTGCTTGCTTCCATGTTTCCCAGCATCCATGGCTCCTGCCAGAAAGCATGACATCACCTCCGGGGCAGTGAGAGCTCTGATTTCAGGGACCATAGCCTGCTTCATGACAGCATGTATTGCAGGTACTGCACCCTGTCCTTTGTGTCCTGTCTCGCTGTGACCAGAGGATGGAAGCGTTCAGAGGGTAGTGCCTTCCACCTGCATACCCAGCATCTGCTGCTACAGAAAACTGAGAGGCAGAGCTGCCTTTAAGCAAGTTGTAAAATGAATGGTGTGGTGCATGCTGGACAAGCCTAAGAACAGAGGGAACTAAATGACACTCTGTTCCACTTCTAGGCATCCTCTCTAGCACTCCTGTGGATGTCGACTGTCATCACATTTTAGAGAATATCTTCAACTCCAGTTTACCTAGAAACACAACCAATGTAGTATCTTGTTGCCAGAGTCTACTGAGCAGGTATTGTATTCTTGATTATAACTTATTTATATCCATTAAAGACCCCATCCATTTATTTTTATAACTTGATGACACTTACTTTATTTAAAGATAAGAATGTGTGTGGAAATTCTAACCCTCTTTCACCATGACTTTTTTCAGCTAAGACCAAGAACCATAATACTAGCCAGTGTTGCTCAAGCATTTTGTATACCCCAAGCTGTGTATTAGGCACTGTGCATGAATTAGTTCACTTGAACTTCAAAACCACTGTTTAAGTTAAGTACTCTTGCTTAGTTAGAGCATTGGATAAAATCAGAGCTGGGAAAGTCTATGTTACTTACCCAAGCAAAATAGGTACGTGCACAATCAAGACAGAAAGACCCAAGAAAAACTGGTCTTTCTGCTACAAAGCCAATGCCCTTAACTAGTACCCTAGTATTCATTACTAGGTACTGCATCCCTTTGAAGATCAAGCAACAAACGTTGTCCTGACAATATAACAATGGGCTATAGTGGATGAGGGGACACCAGTGACCCATGCCAGCCACCCCCTACCCTGTATAGTTTTTATTTACAAAATCAGTGTCCCCACCCATCTGCCCTTCTTAATATGCAAGTGTTCTGCAAGGATTGATTTGATCCTTTCTTTGTCTCTTCTGGAGGGAATAGGGAAAATCCTTGAGGCCAAATCAGATTTAAGACTCAACATTAATTCTCCAGGGGCCTCTGCCCTCATCTTCTGCATATTTACTGTTTCTGTCAACTAACTGGTTCATTCCACTTTCTACTAGTACTGTTGCCCACGGTCCCGGCAAGGTCATCCCAGGAGGAAACCACAGCCTGTATTCTCTGAAGAACTGCTGCCAATTGTTGAGTCCATCAACACTGAACTGCACTTGGATCCCTAATGCATTTTGAGTTCAATCACTTCAACAGAACTCTTAAGTAAAGGTGCTGAATTTTCTACTTTGGGGAGAAAATAAAAACTATTCTTACAGCTTGATTCTTCCATCATGGAATCAGTTTTAATTGGGAAGAAGAAAAACAGGAGTGAACCCTTCAGACCTACAGCATCTTGTTTCAGATCTACAAAATCTTCCCTTCCCTCCCCTCCAAGCCCCTTCCCCATTGGGAACTATGATGACATCCCAAAGTAGGATGTTGTTTCCAGTCCCAAAAATGTTTAATAACCTCAGAATTTCAGGACATTTAACCAGAATACAGGTATAAACGACAGTTCACAAAAACTGTGCTATGACTCAGCCATACCCACTTAGTTGGAATCTCAAAGTAGTGCAGAGTGGCTTATTTTAAAAACATCATCTCAGATGAGATCACTGTGCATTCACCCTGGTTAAACTGAAATAGCCTGAACATGAATCCCCCAAGCAGGAAGACCAATCATGAGTCACCTGCCTGCCCTGAGCAAATCTTGCAGAAATCAGGAATTCTTCAGGAAAGCATCTAGACTATTCTAAAGCTAAGTTTAAATCTCATGTGCTTAGAGAATTATATCAGTCAGCTTAAGCTAATCTAGTCTGCAGTAACAAGTAATCCAAAAATCTTGGTGGCTTATAAATTTATTTTAATTCACATTACAAGTTTATTAGGGTCCATTTTGGCTATACTCTATGTGGTTTTCATTTCCAAGACCCTGGCTAAAGGAGCAGGCCCTATGTGGGGCTTGTTGGTCTTATTAGAAAGGGAGGGAAAAAGATAGGGAGCACATGATGGCTCTTAAAACTCCTGCTAGGAAGTGACATCTTTCACTTCAGCCTGTTACCCAAAGCTAATCACATGACAAGCCTGATGTCAATGGCCATGGTGAATTATCCTATCATAGGGAGAGATAGCAAATATTTTTAAGAAATAATATAACAGACCACATGGATGCATAATATCCATGTCTCCCTTCAATGAGTCAACCTGTTATAGGGTATAACTATAAGTCTTTTTGTATGCAAATCTTGTTATATTCTTAGTAACAGGACTGGGAAATGATGCTAAAATTCAGTCAAAAAACCACATAAGGACCGTTTGAGGAAGAAATATAAGTCCTGGCTGGGATCTTAAAACCTTCCATTGACACTTCCACTGACAAGGAAAGCATCAACATCAAACCTGCTCCCTTAATGGGTCCTGACTTAATGTGTCTCAGAACAAAATTCCAGAGACAATGGTGGGGTGATCTTAATGAAGTGCTCATCATCAATGCTCTTCATACCATGAAGACCACTTTGTGTGAGAAAACACAAATGACTGGATTCACATACACACACACACCACAGAATGTGAAAAAGGTTTTGTATAAAAGTAATATTTTAAAATCTATGTGTAAATAGTTGACTTTCTTTTGTAGTGGTGGTGGTGGTGGTAAAGGAGCAAGCTAAATGCCTGAAGAACTCTTTATATCTTACATAGACTACACCAGGATATTTCTAGTTATTGACCATTTGTATCCAATCTTTCTTGGAACTTACTCACTGTGTCCTTTTTATATAGACTTTATTTATTTTTATTTATTTAAAGTTTTTTTTTTTTAATTTTATTTATTTTTAGAGAGAAGGGAAGGGAGGCAAAAAGAGAGGGAGATAAACATCAATGTGTGGTTGCCTCTCACACACCCCAACTGGGGACGTGGCCTGCAACCCAGGCATGTGTCCTGACTGGGAACTAGTAATTGAACTGGTGACCCTTTGGTTCATAGGATGACACTCAATCCACTGAGCCACACCAGGCAGGGCTATATGGATTTTATTTTATGAAAACATGTTTATATTTTGTTTCCTTCTGTTCTTATATTCTGGCGTCAGTCTTCATAAAAAAAAAAACCTTGGCTTAGTATGTCAGGGATGCCAATTATTCATTGTTGGTTCTCCTTTGCTATAGCTATTATTGTTTTCTTTTTTCTCTTTGCATTTTCCTATTCTGTTTTGTTTTTGTTTTGAGAATCTCTTTATAAGAGAATCTCTTCTGGCATCTAATGTGCCTCCCTGACCAACTAATTTTCATTTTCTGTCTATTACCATTACTACTCCTTGGATGCTTATAGCTCTTAGCTCTTCTCTGAGCTCTTTTTAAAAATTATTTCAAGAGAACCAATTACTGCCCTGTTTTTTGGTAATCATTTTTCTGTTTCAAATTACAAAGCTAACACCAACTCCTAATTTAAAATGATGATATTACAGGTGTTCCTCAACTTATGATGGAATTACATTCCAGGAAACTCATTATAAGCTGAAAATATCACATCAAAAATGCACTTAATATACCTAACCTACCAAACACTATAGCACAACTTAGCCTACCTTAAATGTGCCCCAGGAGATCTACATTAGCCTACAGCTAAAACTCAAAAGTTACTGCCTTCCATCTTCTCACCAGCAGCAGGAGACATAGATGTGCATTTTGCAGATATGATGGGATGTGAACATGCAAAACACAGTATCATCAAAATGCTGGCAACACAGTACATGATAGATACAGTTGTTTACCTTTATGATTTCATGGCTAACCGTGAGCTGCAGTTCACTGCCACTGCCCAGCATCAAGTGAAAATACTTTACTACATATCACTAGCCCAGAAAAGGATAAAAATTTAAAATTTGAAGTATGGGTTCTACTAAATGTATATTGCTTTAATGCCATTTTAAGTTGAAAATCATAAGTTTGGATCATCTGTATACATTCAGACACACACACCTTTCTCCTTACCCTGTTGACTCCACCTCATTCCAGTACCATATCCCTGAGATTAATATTGTTAGTTGACTGGCATATTCATTCACCTTGCCCCAAACATATAAGAATGTGGGAGAGTTATTGTTTTTATATGAACAGAATGAATTTACACATCACCTTTAGTTTCTTTTCACTTGGCAATATACATTGGGAATTCCTAGAAGTCATTGTGTATAGTTCTGTCCTTTCCTTCCTGCTGGCGTGTGTGTGTGTGTGTGTGTGTGTGTGTGTACACAATTCTACAAAAATGAGAATATGCTACATGATCGCAGTGAAACCACGGGTGCATGGTGAAGTCTTCACTCCTCTTCAGCAGACATAGAAGCTGAAGGGCTATCCCCTGCCCCCACCCCAACCCACCCCCAGTGTATCCAGCATGTTGCTGTCAGTTGAGGCACCATGACCTTGCTTTAAGTCAGAGCTGTGACATCTGTTTTAAAAAATTCTGCCTGTGAATTTTGAAGTCCCCAGTCTTCTCTCTGAGTCTGTATTCACACTGGTACAATTTTCACTAATGTGAAATCCCTTTTTCAAACATGGCTATGAGTCCAGGTATGTCTCCTAATTTCAACGAAGAAAAGAAGTGTGCTTTACTGCTTATTATATTCCTTGTTGTCTTTCTATTAGTTTGCAAAATGTGATGGGAGCCAAAATAGCATTTCTTTTCCGAATGCAGAAACTATGGTTATAAGCAAACTCTGACTCTACAGAAGCCTCAGCCAAGAATAAGGTGGAGTCATGGACTACAGAAAATTTTCTCTGATTCCTCCCCTCCCCAATTGGTAAAATTAGCACATCCAAGCAGTTAGATCTGAGTGGCAATGTCTCTGTGAATACACAGATTACTAACATGCATTCATTTTGCAAATGCTTCCAACTAATTGCTTTTGTATTCCTGGTAGGCTGGTAGGCCATTGTGAAGGGCTTAAGACATGCACTTTCCCAGTGAAGCTGGCTTCCAATTTCAGAGCAACTCTAAAATCAGGCATGCTTTTCTTTTTTGTTTATGAAATTATATCTGTAAATTATGTATAAGTAACTGCGTATTATTGATGAAGCATTCTTTCATCTGTCCCAAGTTACTTGCTGATGGCATATACACTGACATCTACCTAACTTCTAGAATCTATAAATGCCAACCTTTGTACTGGCAGAGTAAGAAAACTAGTGTTTCCACAAATAGCATTTTCATCTCACTTACATCCTGACTAAGATTTGTCTTAGGCAGCATCCCAGCCTGCCCAGCCCCAGTGGGCAATGGGGAAAAGGGAAGAGCTGACATTCCAGGCACGCTTTTAAAGAAGGTATTGAAAGACATCATGTTTCAGGAAGGGTTACTACCCTGAACGCACTGAAGCCAGGGAAAGGGAGGCCATCTTGCACTTTTTAAACAGGCAGGAGCAGAGGACTTGAGGAAGAGACATCTGGTACAGGCATGCCATGGGTCTGATGAACCGTAGGGTTCTGAGAATAGCTGCTTTTTATAACTCATTACTTAATTTTTTAAAAACACCTTGTTTTAAACTCAAGCAGGAAGGAAAATATCCATTTACCAATTCTTTTTCTGGGTGTAAAGACAACACAAGTTTAAGATAACAATTGTTTTCTTTTATATTACAAAGCAATGTGACTGCCCCCTGGATGCAAAGTGAGTACTTTCAACTGTGGTCATCAGTGGGGCTTCCTGGCATTTTCATGTCAAAAAACTCTGGAAAAGAAACAATGAATCTGAACCAAGTCAGCCCCTCTTACCTATTGTATGTTTTGCAAAATGCAAAGACAGTGACTGATACTGAGGAGAATATAGCCTGCAGCCATGCAATGAGGAAATGACAACCTGAAAATGTAATCCTCTGGCAAACTACAACCACTTGACCATGCGAAACCAGGATTAGAATAAAATTTACATCTTACAAACCACGTTAATATGTAGGAATCAACCCTGTAACTTCCATTCTTCTAGTAATAATCATAAAATAAGAGGATTGTAGAACCCTAGGTCATTCAGCTCTTCTCACCCCCAGCTTCGCATCCTCAGTCATACAAAGACACCAAGCCCTTCGCTAACAGCAGAGTTGTGGCAGGACCCCCTTTGGTCTAATCTAAATCCTTCTAACTGCAGAGTACCTACCTCCTCCTTTAGTTGTTTGCCCACAAGTCTGTCCCACTGCTAGACTACTACTTCCTACGTATCTCCAGTACATAGTATCTGGCATCTAGAAGGCACTTGGTAAATGTCTATTCAATTAATGAAGTGAAAGCATGAATGGCTGAATAGTGCAAAATGACTAACCTTGACATAAGCAGAAGCAATTCATTGGATCCCTGGTTAAAAAAAAAAAAAAAAATTTTAAAAATCTCATCAAGAAAGCGTACTCATAAAAATTACAAATGATACACAAGTGTGTAATTGAAAAATTGGAAGTTTCCTCCCACTTCAATCCCACTCCCTCAGAAGTTGGCCCAGTTAACACTTTGGTGTCTATATATATAAACAATATAATAAGTGATAGCTATCAAGCTGGAGTGGGTGAGTGTTGAGGAAAAGCCCCAAAGGTCTAAATTCAGGACCAATTCTGAAAGCTGGCATGTAGGCTATTCAAATCATAAGAGCTTTAATAGGAGAAATATGCATAGCATACATGGGCAAAGCAGCATTTCTAAATCAACAGATAATGTCACACTCTGTACCTTCTTCCTGGAGACATGACATTTATCTTTGGGTTTTTCTAGGTAGTTGGCCAAGGCCAAGGCTACAAAGAGTTAAACAGTCACAGAAGGTTAAACAGAGAGCCCAGCATTTCCCAGATGCCTTTACTGCTGGAGCCATGTTGCACCTTTAAGTGAGTTCCCCTAAAGTGAGTCTTCCTGCAAGCTCAATGCCTGAATCACTTTTGCCTCCTATCTCTTGGCAATATCAGGCACATCATTTTGCTTGTCTTACATTAACTGTGTGGTGCAGCATTTAGCAAACAAAGTTCAGGATTCTGGCCTTCCTGCTAATCTGTAAGGTCGGTCTACAATTTGGTAGTGATGCCTTCGTTAAAGCTAAATGGAGTCTTTAAAAGCACCCCAATACCCAACATAAATTAGCGTGTTTAAAGTAACCAGATTCTTTCTGCTTAAATAAGCAATTGTTCTGCTATCGCATTTGGAAAAGTTCTTCGGGGAAATGGAAAACAACAAGCAATCTTGTTGAAATCTTTAGCAGCCAAGATTTCAGCCCTGGAGTTTCACTACTGGTGTTCAAATCCTGGTCCCAGGCACTAGCTGCATGACCTTCAATATTTATGTACCCTCCCTGCCTCAGTTGCCCCATCTATAAAATGCAGATAAACATATCTCCTCTCCCATATTTTTGTGAGAATTAAATAAGTTAAGTCATGTAAAGCACTTAGAAGAATACCTCACTGAGAAAGGCTATATAATACACTTTTTCTTCTTTAAGGTATAATTTATATACAGTAACTGCACAGCTTTTAAGTATACAGTTTGATGGGTTCTGACAAATGTGTACACCCAAATATGTGACTATTATCCCAGTCAAGATGGAACACATGTCCTTCATTTTAGAAAGTTCCCTGGTGCCCCTTCCCAGTGAGTCGCACCTCCCTGTCCTCCCAGTTTAGCCCAATTGATTGTTTCCCCCAGAGAATAGTGCTGATATGTTCAGATAGAATTCCATGTAAATAAAATCATACTGCACATGCCCTTCTGACGCTTGCTTTTCTTATTCAGCATAGTGCATTAAGTGTTATCCGGTAGGTCTCTCTGTTTTTATTGATAAATATTAGTCCATTGCATGAATTTATCACCACTTACGTACCCCATTCTACTCTTAATAAACATTTAGATTGTTGTTTTCAATTTTTGTCAAGTATATATATATATTTTTTAAAGAAGCTGCTATTTACTTCACATTGCTCAGGTGTTTCAGAATATTTTAAGTTTAGGACATGTGAATTGGAAGGTGAAGAAGGTGTGGCTTGCCCACATGAGGGTTTGCTCCTTACCCTTTCTTTCCCTCCTAATCTTGCTGAGTAGCTTTATCTACATGTTGCCTTTCATAGGAATTTCCAAGATTGCTGGCTTCTGGCCAAAGATCAGAGATTCCTGAGCCTCAAAAGAGAATAACAGGGAAGCTAGAGCACCATGAGGTCACTCTTGATTGAAGGAATGTTGATTAACCTATTCCTCACACTGCATCATGGCGCTTTCACTGTACTGCATTTTGAGAAAAGTCACTTGGCTTTTCTAAGTCTCCTATAAATCTACTTTATGTTAACATTCGATATCATAGGGCTACAGTGCAGAAACATGCATTTAAAAAAAAAATACAAGAATGGTTAAGAAAACACTTTGTAGTTTTGAAAGCATGGTAAGAAAGCCTGATGTGCACACAAGGTGAGCTCTGATCCTATCATGCCAGGTGTTAGCCCCAGCAGCTTGCAAGATACAAAGGCATCCATCAGCTGAAAATTTTATTACTTAGGAGCTATAAAAAATTTAATCTCATTCATGGAAAAGGCTGGCCAGTTCTTAAAATTCTGTGTAAGACAAAGACTATTATTAGAAGTCACCTAGCAAAATTCAACCTGCCTGTTCTAAGAGGGACATCTCAAACAATTGAGAATTAGTAGCTCTCTTTGACCATCTATTCATCTATGGCTGGTCATGGAAAAGAGGTTACCCAGAAAAGAAGTTTCTGCATCTATTTAAACCAAATTAAACCAAACAGAATGGAACAATATGTTCTTGGGGGCTCAGGATAGGTCCTCCTGTCAGTGTGACTTAACTATTGTTTCCATGGCAACAGACTCTGGAATTCTCAGATACCGTGTGCTCACAGGAGGCTACAGCTGGATGCTAAAGAAAATTCTTTCTCAAAAGTCACTGAAGTATTAAGAAAGAATTCAATCAAAATTTCATTTAAAATTGCCAGGGTAACGGTCTTCCAGATGACCTGAAGAAAACATGAATTTCTTAAATGCTCTCTTCTCCTTTTTACCTATAATACCAGGAATATGCTTGAGGGGAATTTTATTCAGGCTAGTGGTATTAACAAGTGCCTCTGCTCAGGTAGACAGCACAGATACCTGGTGTGCAGGTATCATTGGTGAGGAACAGGGCAGAGATCCAGATAGTTCCCCCAGCCACTGGCCAGAGCCCACATGGCGCTGGGAGGACAAGGCAGGGTTTCTGGTTCTAGAGTTGACTCCCTGCATTAGTCCACTATAACTGGATTGGAAAAGGAGTTCAGAGGCCTTTCTCTACCCCTTCTCATAACAGCTTTTATAAGATGCATCACTGCAAAAGTAATCAAGCATTTGTTGCAGAAAATAAAAATTTACCCATACCCAATCACAAAAATGTAATTAGTACTAATAATCTTTAACATGTAGCCATTTTTGAATGTGTGTGTCTGTGCATGTGTAACATTATAATGATATATTTTGAGGCCAAATTTCCCTCTACTGCTATATCCTGAACACCTCTGCATGTTGTTACATATTCTACTTTTTTTTTTCTTTTTTAGATTTTATTTATTTTCAGAGAGAAGGGAAGGGAGGGAGAAAGAAAGGGAGAGGAACATTGATTGGTTGCCTCTCACACACCCCCAACTGGGGACCTGGCCTGCAGCCCAGGCATGTGCCCTAACCAAGAATGGAACTGGTGACCGTTTGGTTCACAGGCCAGCACTCAATCCACTGAACCACAATGGCCAGAGCATCTTCTACATTTTTTTAAATGATCATTGATTTTAGAAAGAGAGAGTTGTTGTTCCAATTATTTACACCTTGATGGGTTGATTCTTGTACATACCCTGACCAGGGATTATACCCTTGGCATACGCTCCAGCCATCTGAGCTACCCAGCCAGGACTTCTACTATATATATATATAATGTTTTAATGGCTGCAAAGCATTCTGTTATATGACTCTAGTATAATTTAACCTACCTCCTATGGCCAGCCATTATGAATGTTTCCCCTTTTTTGTGTTTATTAACATATGTACAGTACAATAAAAATTATTGTCACCATATCTTTGCATAAGTTTGTGATTAGTTTCTTGCAGGACATAACAATTCTAGAAACACAGATATTTATCTCCCAACAGAATGTTTCCCATCTTAAGCTAAGCTTTGGCAAAGTCAAGTGATCAATCTTTGATTGGAAAATCTATTTCCAGTACAAAGTCAGTCTACCTATAATCAGAATTCTAGATTCTTCCACTGGCAATTAAAAAGGTAGTTAAAACACAACAGCAAGCCCAAGCTTGTGTGGGATTCCATATGGTATCCACTGACATTCAATGTGTAAATTTTCCAGCTCCAAAATTGGAACTAAAAGCAGTTTTTCCATGTTCTTCAGTGGAGTTCAATGCTGCCAACATGGTTCATCAGGTATAAATAAAACAAAAGTAAGTTTAAATGCTAACTCCTAGCCATCCTTAAATACAGTCCCATAGGGAAGAAGTTCTAGTCTACAAAAAATCAAAACATATGGTTCCCACCAGCATATTTGGATACAGGGCATGCTGACAGCAGGGGAGGGTGAGCACTGCACAGGATCCATGTCTGTTCACCCAGTGAGGAGAGGGTCGGCAATTTTGCCAACAAAAGTAGGATCCAGAATTGGATGCTGCCCTATCTTCTCAGGTTGCCCAGAAGAGCAGCATGGGTTCCCTTTGTTAGGGAGAGGGAGTCAACTCCTTGTACTCATGATTCACAAGTGGCTGCATACTGTACACATTATTCTGCACCTAATTCTTTTTCACTTCATAATATACACTAAGGTTCTAAATTACTACATATTCTCTGGTTTCTCTTCAGATCATATAAATCTTTCACCTTTTTACTAAATTACTGCATAAAGATAACATTCTTGGGTACGTATCATATGGATTTAATATAATTTTATTTATCATTCTTCTACTTATGTTATATCTTATATTTGGAAAAAAACAAGCACTGCAATAAGTAGCTTATACATGGGTCACTTCATACAAGTATGAGTAAATTTGTAGGAAAATTTTCTAGAAATGGAGTTGCTAAAACTTAAGGCATATACGTTTATAATTTTGAAAGATTGACAAATTATCTTCCATGGAGATTAGACATTGATATTCTCATTAGCCAAACATAGAGCAGTATTTTATTAAACTTTTAAATGTAAAATGACATTTCAGTGTTGTTTTAATTTTCATTTATTATGTTTAATGAGGCTGAATATCTTCTTTAACATTTAAGAGCCATTTTCATTTCTTCGTCTAGGAATAGTCTATTTCTATCCTTTCCTCAGACACTTGTAGGTATTATCTATCTCTCAGGGAATATAACCTTTTGTCTGTGATATAAATTGCAACTATTTTCCCCATATTGTTATTTGTATTTTTACTTTTCTGTGGTGCTTTTTTGCTATGCAGAAGTTGCCCCAACATCATTTATTGAACAATGTAATTTTAATTTTTCCCATTTACTTGGGATGCCACTTTTGTCATATAATAAAGCTCTAAGTATTAAGATATATGTGAACTTTCTGTCTAGTTCCATTAATCTACCTACTCTAGTGAGGATCAATTCTTTGATCATGAGAGGGATCAAAGTTTGCTACTCTAAAACATGTCACTTTGGTATAAGGATTGTCCTGAGCTGAAAGCAATGAACTCTTTGCCCTTCCCCTTTCTCTCTAAAAGCAAGACATTACTTTCCATTTGTAAAGGTGTGTCTTTCTCTCCTGTACCTGGAACAGGACAACTCAATCACTGGAGACAGCTCATAGATGAAGAAGGTGCCAATTTGAGTCTATAACAAATTTTACTAAATAACTCTTTTTAAAAAAAGATTTTAGTTATTATTTCCACAGAGAGAGGAAGGGAGAGAGGTAGAGAGGGAGAGAAACATCAGTGCATGGTTACCTTTCACCAGCTTCCAGCCTCAGACCTGGCTGGAGACTTGGCTTGCAACCTGATTATGTGCCCTGGCTGGGAATTGAACCAGCGAACTTTGGGTTTGCAGGCTGGTGCCTTATCTACTGTGCTACCAGCCAGGGCCTTAAATAATTCTTTTATTTTATTAGTTTCCCCCATATATTTACCTTCCTACAATTTATTGCCCCTTAGAAGCACAATTTACTACCAATTTACTTTCCACAGTTTACTGTTTCCTTTGTCTAGTTATTTCACAATGTATTACTGTTTGTTAAAATGGGATATGAGCTGCCACATCTAATCACTTCTTTGGGTTTTCACCTCTTTCTTGTGAAACCCCCTTATGTATATAATATAAACAGTTTACTTTGTTCATCTATTTTTTGTTAGACTGTAGGCCTAAGTCACAGAACTTACAAGGGTAGAGAAAAAGACCCTTTCCCTTCTCAATAATTCCTATAACAGGGATTATCATATCTACCCCAAGGAACTAGCCTTAAGAATTAAATATATGTAGAATGTTTGGCCCATAAAAGAATTCGGTAAATTTCAGCAATGATTATAAAGAGAAGAAAATACTGCCTACTTCACTCATATGGAAAGAAATGCAGATACCCAGGGTTCTCAGATAATAATCATTTTAAAATTAGCCTTCCCCTTATATCTAAACTGAAGACTCCTTTACATATGGAAAGTTATATTATCAATGATTTTGATAGTAGATTTAAGACAAGCTTCATTATTTTTTTTTACTAATTCAGTTTGAAAGGGAATCCACCAAGGCAGAATATCAGTTAAGACCAGATTTGAATTCTAGTTTATCCATTCATCTCTATATTCTATTTCTTTATCATTAAAAGAGGGATAATTTTACCTCCTTTTCATTCTGACAAATAATGAGACAGTAATACAGGAAAAGTGGCTAGCACTATGCTTATCATATAGTATATGTTCAATAAACAGTAGTTATTTTTATTATTATCTTTATGTTCTTTGTTGTAATCATTAAGATGATTGTTATAGGTGAATGAGTATAAATAAAAGGAGGGTAATAAGTACCAGAATTGGAAGAGAATAATCAAAATAATAAAATCAAAAGTATACAAAAAGTAATAATAAGATGTATTGACAGAGGAATAGAGAGATATACAGATGGATAAAGTGTGATAAAGTACCTAAAATAAAATGTTAATGGAAGAATCTAAGTTAAGTGTGTTTCACTATACAATTTTTTCAAGTTCACTATATGCTTGAAAAGTTGTTGTGGTAAAATGCTGGGAGAAACTCAAAGCCATCACCCCTCTCTCCTTCTAGGCCTAATTTTATCATACCTTACCCCAAACCCTCAAAGGCAAGGGATGATTGGTTTTCCTTGTCTCTTGATATTTCACCTACAAGGAAGAACTTAAAATTCACCTCTTGGCCTAAATTTCAAGCTGTCTTTGTAAATGTGATTCACTCCCTTCCCCTGAGATTCACTCTTGTTATTATCTGCTGGTCCAGCTGACAGCTCCAATTTACACATATCTGCCACCAATTTCATTCATGTCCCAGAATCACCCATCCTACCCTGTTTCTCCCAAGCCCCCAACTCCCAGAGTTCAAAGATCTTCACATCTGGAAATAACAAAGTCAGGGCCTGGGATTAAAAGCCCTATTTCCAGGACATTTGGACCACCAAAGTCAATTGCAGCTCTCTCCTGTTGCTATAACACAGGTGACCCTGTAGAGTCACCATCCTGGAAACTGACAGACAGGGATCAGTGGTCACTGGGTGACATGGTAAGAAGGGACCTAATGATGATTTCTGTTTGTCCATTGGTGCCTGGACTGTCAGGTGACCAAAGTTGCAAGAGAGTGCTAAAAGATCCTCATCAAATCATTAACATTTAGGCAGAAATTCAGCTATGCACAACTGGTTTGAGGACCATTCCTCACAAAAAAAATTGGGAGGGAGAGAAGAGATCGACCTTTCAGAAACCTACAAAAGGTAGTATTTAAAGTAAATTCTGTATATCTTCCCTGTTCCCATGCCTTTATTTAGTTTTGTTGTTGTTGGTTGGATGGTTTTTTCCTTTTTTTTCAATTACAGTTGACATTCAATATTATGTTAGTTTTAGGTGTACAGCATAGTTGTTTGACATTTATATAATTTACTAAGTGAACAAATTCTGTATTTGTTTAATGACTTGTTTCTGCTCTTTTCTGAAGAAAAGTTTTATTCAATCAACTTAGAAATGTTCAACTTTGGGCAATCAGCATCTTCTAGTCCAGTATTCATCAAAATGTTGTCCCCAAACTATCAGATTAGAACCTCTATGGATGGGGCCCAGGCAAGTGCACTTTAAACATTGTTCCAAAGGTCCTTCTTAAAGTTTGAAAAACATTGCTCTCATATAGCTATCTATCATGACAAAACAACAATTCTAGCCAGTAGCCCCTAAACTTTCACTATTCTGGATCCTTGTTGTCATGTTCTCTCATCCCATGGCACACCCCTCCCCCCCCACCAAGAGTCACACTCATTGAAAGATATTTGTCTACCAAACAAAGTGCATGTAATGAATAATAATGCTTTCCCCACTTTTATCTAAGACTTATATAACCCAAATCTGATTGGCCGAGAGCAGTGTTGAGGTATTACATTGATAAAAATTCAGGTCAAATCAAGGAGAGTTTATCTGCCTGTAGAGGCTCAGCTTAGATGAATGCACATTGCTCATTAAGCCTTTGGAGATAAAACAGCCCATGCTCGCCAGTACTACCTTTGCAGACACCCAGTAATCACAGAAACTGTGAAAGAACTCCATGTCACCCAAGAGCTTGTTCTGAGAATCTGCCTTGTATCAAACAGAAACAATAACAAGATATCTCCCTCCTTCTAATGAATGTTTACCTATTTATTCCTTCACTTACTTACTGTTCTAAACTTGGACTACTTACGCGGAGTTTTACCTGAGAGAAAAATGAAGTTTCCATCTTATTTAAGCCACTGGTATTTTGGGTTTTCCATTCCTCAGAGCCAAATCTAACTTTTACTACTAATGTGTAAATGGGGGGTGGAAGGGAACAGGACAAAAACATATCGAGTCAGAAATAAACTTAACACAAAAACGTGTAACACAAACTCTTTATATTTGCTATGAATAACTTGCAAATTTAGCTTCAAGGTTTCTAGTGGTAAATGTGACAGTAAAACTTTTAAGGATACAATTTTCTGTGTCGTAAGGTTTATTTTTTTAATTGCCCAGGATTAAAAAAAAAAAAAATGTTTCTGATGGTATGAACAAATTGATTTATCCAGAATCTTCATAAAGAGGACACCCATCATGTAATTAAACAACTGCAACAATTTCCTTACAGTAGAAACAATGTGGTTCATTATGGCCTTCAATATAGGCCTGGAGAATCAAAGTGTAGATAATTTGAAATTGCACATGTACCAATTTAGGTAGTATGCTAGAGGAATGTTCTTTCTCCCATCCCCCGCAAACACTAGCTGGGTAGGACTTAGAGAGGAACTGGAAGGAGGATAAATTGGTTTAAAAAGCCAACTCAACTCATATCCAAGTTGTCTACTACCAGCACCACCACCGTCATCAATGAGAAATGGGGCAGAATTGGTCTGTCCTCCCTTCCACATACCCCACTCAATCTTTAATTTTATGACTTATGTTATTCTTCAAAAATTGTGTGTGCACGTGTGTGTGTACTGGCGGAGGAACTCAATGTGTGATTTTTTTTCACTTCTTATTTCTGTAAAATTCAGTTATGCAAGGCACTCACATACCCATAAAATACAGGGATCAAAAATGTAAATATTTAACTTATGGGTCATGTGTCCCAACTGTGGATACAAAGTAGTGAATGTCAGCAATTCATTTCTCATAAAGGAAACCAAAATGTTTTCTAACACACCATTCCTTCACCAGGCGCAGCAGGCCAGGCACCCATGAAGCCCCAGGGATACATTTTCCAAATCTCCAGCTGGAGGCTTACTGACCGTGCTCATGCCTGCTCCATTGATTCTACGGCATTTAAGTGGGATCTTGCCCTCCCAAGAGTTGCTAGTCAAATCCAGGTCTCTTTCTGGATTTATCCTGTAAAAGAAATGGTTTATGAGAGCAGGGTATGGGAACTTGGTGAAAATGCGCCATCTAAACCAGATGATTATATGCTTTGCATCCAATATGGTCCCTTTATACTTCATGACTAAGTTTTGTTAAGGTATGCTTCCCTATAACTCAACATTGACTTTGGCTTGGTTGGTTTTTATGCAAGCATTACTTATTTAATTTCATGATGCTAATGCTGCACTGACATTGGTAGAGCTGCACGATACCCGGTCATTCCAAGTAACTCAAGTCCCTCCCACACAGAACACAAAACGAAGTCTTCTCTATCTTTAGAATGACTGAATATATCACCACCCCCCACCCCAATTTAAATTAACTATTCAATTTGCATAGCTACTGTCCAAAATCTCAAAACTTTACCACACTGGTGTATGTTGTTACTTCCAATGGCCCAAAGCCACCTTTTCATATATTGAATTCACAAACAAATTCATTTTTCACAAATGGAAGCTCTAATTAAGATCAGATTTGTTTGAAACTAATTGTATAGCAAATGAGGAAATGAGAAGATTAGAGAGAATCAGTAATAGCAACTGCAAATAACTTTTAAATCAATCTGGGTATTTCTCACCAAGAAATCATTCTTCTCTGCCATTTAGGAAATAGAAAACATTTGTCTGCCATTAGCAATAATCTCAACAGCATGCATAATAATAGTAATAATGATAATTTTTTGAAATGTCAATCAACATCTGTGTAGACTTTTTCAATACAAGATGCTTTCATTGTATTATCATACCCTTTGATTTTGCATCTTCTTTGACTGTAGTGAATAGCTGTTTTTACTTTATTTCACAGACATGGTGCAGAGTGGGTCATAGTGGGGCCTCACATCCTTAGGTCTGTGTTTGGGTCTTAGTTCTGTGATGTATCACCTCAATAACCTTGGACAAGTTATGGAATGTCTCTGAACCGTGATAATTTCTTTAAATATTTTATTTGTTTGTTTATTTATTTTTAGAGAAAGGGGAAGTGAGGGAGAAAGAGAAGTAGAGAAATACCAATGCGTGGTTGCCTCTTGAGCACCCCCAACTGGGGGCCTGGCCCACAACCCAGGCATGTGCCCTGACTGGAAATTGAACCAGCGACCCTTTGGTTCACAGGCCAGTGCTTAATCCACTGAGCCACAACAGCCAGGGTCAATAATTTTTTTTAATTGATTTTAGATAAAGAGAGGCAGGGGAAGAAAGAGAAAGCGATTTGTTGTTCCATTTACTGATGCATTCATTGGTTGCTTTTTGTATGTGCCCTGATCAGAGATCAATCTTACGGCCTTGGCATATTAGCATGACACTCTAACCAACTGAGCTACTTGGCCAGAGCTGAGCTGAACCTCAATAATTCTATAAAATGAGGATTAAAATGAGGCAGATGCTGTGATATGCATTAAACACACATGTAATAACCCTGGTAATATGCTGTAATATTAGTTGAGAACAGAGGGGTGGGCTGGTCCTCCCAAGAATGAACAGCGGTTTAATATGCAGAACCAGGAAGAACCTCACCTCTCAACTCCAGTTTTAGGGCCTTATCTGAAGCAAGAATTTATTTAGGAGCAGCACCAAGATCAGCGTTTCCAATACAGCCTTTCACCATTTCTGTCATCCTACGAGCTCAGGGAGCACTCTTAAACAGTGAAAGGATTACTGACTCTCCTTTGGGGCTAGGGTGCAATGCAAACGTTTGATGATCAATGGAAGAGTAATGAACAGAACCCACAGAATTGAGCTTGGAATCTTGAAGCCTGGAAATGGCCTGTCAGACTGCTTCTCAAGGCGGTCTCAGGGAGGGTGGCCTGCGCACTTCAAAGACGGTACACAATACTTAAGTCCAAAACTGGCCACAAGGTGGCAGGATGTCACCAGCTCAGGCCCCAACTTCCAGCTGGAGCAAAGCAGGCTAGGGTACTGATTGATTGATGTCTGACACCCAAAATGACAAACTGAAATATCCCAATGAACATCAACCCTAAACCTAAATTAGTGCCAAAGTTCTGCAAATGCCAGTCTTCTGCCTGAATGCTCAGCTCTTATTTAAGGCAGTATAGTGGGTACCTCATCAATCTACACATGCAAAAAGGAACCTTAAGGTGACTGTGAACTTATTCCAACACAACTGACTACTTCTGTTTGCATGAATTCCAACTTTCAAATGTATAAAGGAATTGAGAAACTTTAGGTGTCAAGAAGCAACCCTCCAGAATCTCCAGAACCTTCTAATTATACTGTTTTCTTATAAAGATAAAAATATCTTTTAAAAATAGTCAAATTTGGGGGAGGCAGAGGCAAGGAAGGGGAACAGTTTAGACAAGAACCTAGTATAAAGTAACCATGGACATGGACAACAGGTGGGATTGACTTTGGGGGGAATGGGTGGGTGGGGAGGGGGACAGAGGGGAGCAAAATGGGGATGGATGTAATACAACAATAAATTTTTTTTTAATAGTCAAATTTAACTTATTTCCATATAACTCAATTACCAAAAACATTTTAAAACCTGGGTTTTCCTACCAACCTTCTTATTTATGAGCTATCTTCTTTCTTTTACTCCTTACAAAAATTAATGTTTAAGGATTATAGAACAATTTAAATATAGTCTAATGATATAGAAAGTTTTCCATAGACTCATATTATTTTCATTTTTATTAATATTTTATTGATTATGCTATCCAGTTGTGCTAATTTTTTCCCCATTGCCCCCCTCCACCCAGCACCCCCAACACATTCAGGCAATCCCCCACTATTGTTCATGTTCACGGGTCATGCGGATAAGTTCTTTGGCTACTCCATTTTCTACACTGTATCTTATATACCCATGGCTATTCTGTGACTACCAATTTGTACTTCTTAATCTCATCTCTTCACCTGTTCCCCCACATCGCTCTCCCCTCTAGCAACCATCAAAATGCTCTCCATATCCATGATTCTATCTCTGTTCTTCTTGTTTGCTTAGTTTGCTTTTTAGATTCAATTGTTAATAGATTTTGGGTTTTTGGTTTTGTTTTGTTTTGTTTTTGTTTGGGTTTTTTGTTTGTTTGTTTGTTTGTTTTTGCCATTTTATTGTGCATAGCTTAGAGAACCACAAGCAAGAAGAGAGAATATCAGTCTAGTAGCATGCTATGTGATTACAGTAGTTCGGCTGGCTTTATGTTAGAAATTCAATAGTAGGACAATAACTATCTGAGAAGCATAATGATTATACCAATAGTAAAGCCAAAAATGTATCTCTCTGATGATCCAGGGCTAACCTCTAGAACCTGAAAAAGAACTTGCGGGGTTGCAGCCACTTGACTAGTATATGAGATTGGATAAAATTCATACGGAATGAACAAAATGCCTTTCCCTGGACTCTGGAGACTCTCAGGCCTGTCTCACAAGGTGTGACAATCAAGTAATATGGCTGATGTTAAATGAAACACAACCAGCACTTTCTAAGTGAGCCCTGTGCAGCTACCGCCAACCCCCACACCACCCCCGGTCACCTTAGGAAGCTGTGTGTTTGTGTCAGAGATGCTGCAGCAGCTCAAGTATTAACTCTCTCCAGGACTTGCCTTTGGAGCTTTAAGCATGTTCTGCCAGATCTGTATCCCAGCACAAATCTTGGTTGTGTGAGGGTGCAGTCATTTATGGAAAACTTGCGGAGTCAACTCTTGGGGGAAACACGGGTGGTCAAGTCAGATAACACTTTTGAATAAAACTTAATTGCATGAAACAAATACCATATGCTCTCAATTATATGTGGAAACTGATGAACAAAATAAACTGACAAAACAGAAACAGAGGCATGAATACATGGAACAGACTGACAGCTGTCAGAGGGGAGGGGGATAGGGGAACTGGATGAAAGAAGGTGAACGGGTGAAGAACGTGTACTGGTGACCCAGAGACACAGACAATAGTGTGGTGATAGCCTGAGGAAAGGGGGTTGGGGGATGGGTGGAATCAGGCAAAGGGGAGAAAGTAGAGACATCTGTTAGAGTACAAACAATAAAAACGAAATTTAAATCAACTGAATTGCATATAGTTATTGTATTGATTTTCCCTATAGCTTATAAATTGAACTATATGGTTCATCCAGTGGAATAGAGTCACCTTCATGGAGACAGGAAAAACCTTAAGCTAGTACTAACAGCATCTACATGACTTCTAAATGAAAGCTTCTTAATTCCAGGCCTTAATCATTTTGCACCTATCAATAAGTTAATCTGTTTCCTAACTCATGTCTAGTCTACTATAACCAAAAGATCGCTTGCCCTTACTAGATTGAAGTCTATGAAATTGCTGCCATTTCACTATATTTGACTTACAAAAATTGTATGATTTAGACATCTTAATATTTTCCATTTGACATCTTACTCTTTTAGCATGATGGTGAAAAGGTGTTAATTAATGTTGCAAACAGTGTTAATTAATGTCACCATGCTGAGATGGACAATCCTGAATATCAATATTAAATTTCCAGGGAATATATGATGCTCCGTAGCCAAGTTAAACTTCAGTTTCTCCCCTTGGTAGAAAGGTTAAATCATTGTGCACTATTTATGTGTGTCAATTTATCACATTATACACCTTAAACTTATATGATATTGTGTGTCAGTTATATTTTAATAAAGTTGAGGGGAAAAACTAGAAAAGTGTCAGTAAGAAAAAAAGGAAGGTGGGATTGACTTTGGGGGGAAAGGGTGGGTGGGGAGGGGGACAGAGGGGAGAAAAAAAGGGATGGATGTAATACAACAATAAAATTAAAAGAAAAAAAAAGATAAAAAGAAAAAAAGGAAAATTAAAACATCATATTCTTATCCCCCAAGGCTACCCCAGTTACCACAAGGTTACCTTTCCACACCTCTCTAAGCACTTGTCTTTATCATTTATATGTGTGTATATACTAGTACTATATAAAAGCATTCACCTTTCCATGTCAATAAGTTTTCTTCTAACCTAACACCTTTCAAATCCCCTGATTGTCCCCAAAATGTGTATTATTGTTAGTTTAGCTAAATCAGCATCCAATCCGGAACCATGTGTTATATTGGGTTGTTACATTCCTTAAGAGTTCTTTTACTCTAAAACATGCATTGCTTACTGTAGAGGACAGGCCAGTTGTTGGGCTTAGGTCCTTTCCTCTGGATTATGTCCCTTCTTGCTTCCTAAGACTGTCATTAAGCTTATTCTCCCATCCCCACATTCCTTGTAAACTGAAAATTAGATCCAAAGGATTACTGCAATCTTGGTGCCCTCTATTTTCCAAAGTAATTGGTAGACATTAATGAAACCTATCATAAACTCACCAGGCCTGGGACTTGGCTGAGACTGAACAACTGGGAAAGTCAGCACAGGTCTTTTGCAACTTCTTTTTCCCCAGAAGAGCTGTTCGTGGGAGAACATCCTGGATTCTGATTTCTCTTTTAACTCTCATTAGTCAAATTGACAATGCCAGGCTCACAAGTACAAGTTCTTCAGAAACAGGTGAATTTAATCCTCCCCAGAGATGCCTGATCTAAGTACCTACTTCAGCTGCAATCCCATGGGCTGGGTATTGTCATAACATGTAGGCAACAGCAGGAGCTGATCCCACCTCCCCACCTCCCCACTTTAGTCTCGCCCTCCACCTTGGGGGCAATGACTCTGTGACAATTCTCCATGCAGTCAGGTTGTTTGTGGAGCTATGGTTGCTGAGTTCACTGTTGCCTAGGCAATATGGAATGGGGCCCTCTCAGGTATAAGCACCATCAAGAACCACCCCCAGGAGCAAGGGCCAGAGACTCAAAGGTGATCTGGTAGTCTTGATAGCATGCCTGGTACATGTTGTACAGCTTGCTTTTTCAAGATGAGAGTGACACAATATTTAATATTGCAGGAAAAGAAAAACAGAATTGGACGGTCCCCAGAAGGAAGTCACCTTTGAGGATGTTTGCCTCTGTGACCCTGAGCAGAACATTTGTTCAATAACTCAGAGCCAAAGCATCTCTGTCTGAAACTGCCAAAATGGCCTAATTTCCAGGATAACAAAGATGTGCAATTAACCTGAATACAGCAAATTGGCCTAAGACAGGAAAGAGGAAAAAAATAAATAAATATCACATGCCCAGAGGCCAAACACACACACACACACACACACACACACACACAGAGCCAGAACTTGGCCTCAAGCAAACATAATATAGATTTAGACAGTCTGGTTCAAGTGAAGCTCTTAGCGGAATCCAATAAGCCATTCCACCTTTCTTACCATATAGAAAGACGACTCAAAAGGGCTCCTGGGACCACTTGGTGAACATCAGACTACAGGCGCCTTCTGAGTGCTCTGAGTTAACCGAGTTCTTTGCATGGCTGGTAGACACAGTCTTTGGCCAAATGGAAACTCAATAACTCTAAATGATCCAACCAGGTAAATTTCCCCCCTAATAGACATCAAGTTGAAAATTTAAAGCAAAAACAGCATGGTATTTAGAAAAATGGGTCCTAGAGGCTGTTCTACCTGCTGCTTCATCTCTGGGAAGACTCCCCTAGTTTCTGCTTTTAGCACAAGCGACTTGCACAACCATTCAACTGGAAGCCTGCCTGCTGCCTGCCAATAGCCCTCATTAGCTGCCTCTGACCTGTTGAAAAGCTGGAAATATAACCTGGAGCCATTTTCTCTGCAGCTCAACTCTTATAATTCTCTGTCTTTCTAAATATTAGCAGCATCCCAGTAATACCATTGTTTCCTTAAAGTACTTATCACCCTTTGCCTTTTTTGACAACCCCCTACCCCACCAACCACCACACTACTTTTCTTTAGAAAGAGCTTTTTAAGTGTGAAGGCCTTGCTTTTCTCCCTACATAGCTAGAGATGTCACTTCTTTTTTTTCTTTTTTTTTTCTTTTTTTGGTTCTTGATGGTTTTTGTACTTGGCAAAAATCACCTGGAAAAAAAATCAGTAGGGAAGAATGGATTATTTTCTTAGTTACCCATTAGCCACAGTAACTAAAGTCTATAGAAATCCAATTCCCATTTCTTATTAAAATTTTATAAGCTTTAAAAATATTCACTTATGCTTTTCTTCTGTATCTCAACTGAGCTTCTTTCCCACTCTTAGGCCTAAAGCCTAGCTGATTTTTCTCACTTACTTTACTCATTTATAACATATTTTTACTAATAATTAAATGCCCAATTCTATTCATTAAACCAACGACCTTTAAATTTTCTAACATGGTTTTCCTCATCAACTGGAGCCAATCCTTGATAGCACTTCAGTTGATGGATACACTCAAATTAAATTCTATACCCAAAATGTATTTTTCTTCCTGACTTAGCAGGATTCTCTGCATTGAAGGACAGGGTCCCTACAAATCAGGACCAAAAGTCACAGCTCACCTTTCCCAGCTTTAAAGCTGGTACAAAGCTCTCTATGGATCAATGGACTGGAATTACCCAGCTTCCCTATTCATCACTCTCTAGTTCCTTATCCTCAGGGAAGCAAATCCTAACTGGCCTGAACATCTTGTAAGCCACTAGAGACTCTCAAAGACCAGGCTTACATTCCCAGGCTTCACCTCCCACAGACTCTAACCCAGTAGGTCTTAGTGGAATCCATGAATCTGCATTTTAAACAAACTTCTATCGCCACCCCAATCAGGTCAATGGTTTCTGGAACTCACTTTAACAAACCAGTGACCTCCAATTGTATGCTTCTCAATGGCTTCTGATCAATGCTGCATTCATTCATTTATTCAGCAGTGACCTGCCATATGTAGGATGTGACTCAAAGCACAGATGAATTTCACATGGACCCTTACTCTCAAGAAACATAGTTGCCCTGGCTGGTGGCACAGTGGATAAGGCATCGGCCTGTGAACCCAAAGGTCGCTGGTTTGGTTCCCCAGCCAGGGCCTGTAGCTGGAGGCAGGTGAAAGGCAACCATACATTGATGTCTCTCTCCCTCTCTGCCTCTCTCTTTTTCGCTCTCTCTAAAAATAATAAATAAAATCTTTAAAAAAAAAAAAGAAAGAAAGAAAAGAAAAGTAACATAAATACTACTCAAAGCGAGTAAGAGATTTGTCAGGAGAGAGGAAGAGTTAAGGGGAGGAAGAGTAACATTGAGCTGGAGGGAGGTGGGCATGACTTTGTGGAGAAATGACATTTGCATTAACCCTGAAAGAGAGCATAGTATTCAAGCAGGTGGAGGTAGAAAAGAGAAGGCATCCTGAAAAGCAGCAGATGTGAGGGATGGCGCAGAGCAGGGAAGCCTGGGGCTGTGTGGGGAAGAGGGAGTCATTTCACTGGTTTAGAACACAAAGTATAGGAAGGGGCATAAAAGCGAACACTTATAAAAGAGATTTGCATCCAGTCCTGGAGGACTTCGAATGCCGAGCACAATGCCACGGCCCCCAGAAAGAGCTTGGGGTGCCAGGCAAAGGGAGGACTGGGAGCAGAGTTGCAAGTAGCCCCAAGCAACATGATAGCCCTGGGAGGTGGGAAGAAAGTCTACTGAGCTCTTCTCTGTAAAGATCCCTTAGTCCTGCGTCCCGCCAAATGTCCCAGCTGCAGACATTTTCCTGAGACCAAGACATCCAATGTAAGCTCACACTTTGCCTCGCAGAAACCCATTAATGTTAGAAAAGGGCTAGAGCTTTTACCAGCGGGTTTCATCACCATAGAGCCTGTAGATGCTGCTTGAGATGGAAGGATGAGGGAAAATAATGTAGAGAGTGCTCCATGCTCACACTCGATCCTCTTGAGAGCACCACTGCCTATCCAGTCATGCTCCAACACGCACTCACACACACACACACACACACACACACACACACACAGGCAAAATTGAGGGAAGCCTGAAATATTCTCTGCTGGCAGGTTAAAGAATAAAAGCACCTAGTATAAAGGAACCATGGACATGGACAACAGGTGGGATTGACTTTGGGGGGAATGGGTGGGTGGGTGGGGGGACAGAGGGGAGCAAAAAGGGGATGGATGTAATACAACAACAATAAAATTAAAAAAAAAAAAAAAAAAAAGAATAAAAGCACAATGGTATTAAGACTAGATTTTTCCTGGCAAAATGTTCCATACCCAGCTTCATGGATAGGTTTTATTTACATGTCGAGCATTTTTGGAAACTTGCAAGGCTTTGCAGCTTTGATACATGCCCAGGGCAAAGGTGTCCCATAACCATTAAAAATATCATTCTTCCTGTAGTCATAATAGGTTCACTTCCATGATGCCACCACCCTCAGAGAGAGGTCCCCCAATTCAGGGGCTGTCCATTTATCTGCATATCAGAGCATCCTGTGAAAATCCATAATTAGAAAGCTAATGCCCCTAGCACAGTGGATAAGGCACCGGCTTGTGAGCCCAAAGGTCGCTGGTTCGATCACCCAGTCAGAGCACATAACCAGGTTGCAAGCCAGGTCTCCAGCCAGGTCTGTAGCTGGAGGTAGATGAAAGGCAACCAACCATACATTGATGTCTCTCTCCCCCTCTGCCTTTCTCCCTTCCCTGCTCTCTAAAAATGATAAATAAAATCTTTTTTAAAAAAAGAAAGAAAGAAGGCTAATGCCTCTGAATGCACTTCAGAACCACCAACAGCAGAGATTACAAGAGTAAATTGCACCAATAAGTTAGCTGTCACTTTATTTTAAGCCTTAGTCTTATCAGAAATACAAGCCAACATGTGCTGAACAGAAAAGAATTACAATCAGAAGCAGGGACCCAGAAGAATCAGATGGGTGTTAGAATTACTCGCCCAGGTGATGGGGCATTTCATTTGAAAATCTAATAAGAGGCAAGGACAATGTACTTTTTCAGGGCAGGGAGAGGGAGGTAGCATTTTTTTTTCCACTCGCTTTGTGAACACAGCACAAACTTTAGCAAGTGTAACAGGACCCTTGTGACTCTTTTGCACATCGGATATTATAAACAGCCATTCTACTAAGAGTCAGGAATACAGTGCCCTCTGATTTTGCTGACAAACGTATCAGCTGTCTGGGCCCTGCATCTGGGCTGGCCCATTCCTTGTGTGACCCAATCATTGTGGATTAATTGGAGAGGCCAGGAAGGATGATTTCAAGGCTCACGTTTTTCTTTCCGTGAATGTGCACTGAGGCGTATGAGGTCTGTCCCAAAAGTATCGAGCCAATGTGTCACTATAATAAACCGTTTGTGTTCGATACTTTTCCAGGACAGACTTTTGTGTATCCCCAGCCACCTCTGCCTGCCAGCGCTTCAACTCCATCTAATGATGAACTGGTGGAAAATGCAACTCAGTGAAAATTGGATCCAATGAAGATACAGTAAAGATACTTCCTGGTCTGCCCCAGTGAAATATAACCTTGTCATCATTCCCTTCTTTGTCTCATTTGGGAACTGTCACCACAGCGGTGCACGGTCCTGGGGTGGCTCCCGTGCAAGAGCCAGTGACAGCATATCAAAACAGAATGTGGGATGACAGTCAACAATACTGTATAATACTTCAAAGTCTCTGTGACAACAGAGCTTTAATGTCACACCATAACAACAACAAAACAGCAACAAAATGGAAATGCTGTGAGGTGAAGGGTGTGGTAACTATCTTTGTTGTGGTACACATTCCACAATAATACATCTGTCAAATCATCCTCCACCTGAAACTTACACAATGTCATATGGCAATTATATCTCAATGAAGCTAGAATTTTTTAAAAATTGTATTAAAAATGAAATGTGAACCCTCTACAAGTCAGCACTGCCCTCTATGAAAATCCAGAAACTGCTGCCTGCCATGGTCAGCAGGACCAGGGGCAGTGAAGAGGGATCTTCATCAGGAGACCCGTTTGCAAGCTGCTTCCTAGTGGGATGGCCACTAGAATCTGCAAAAACTATTCCTTTTTCCCTGGGTACCTGGGATGTCTGCCAAGGTTGCTGGCCCTGCCCCACTGCCCACAGACACAGCATAAATGCTCATGGAGGCAACCCACCCACATACATATATATACTCATACATGTACAAACTGCCATAGACAAGAAAGAGTGCGGCTGCCTTAGAGGATGCTCTGTAGATGCTTCAAGCTAAGAAAATCAATGCTGGGGGCCTCAGCTTTCAGGATCCTGGGACAAAAGGTCTACAATGATGTTTTTCAGTATGGTAGCCACCAGTCATGGGTCGCTACTGAGCCCTTCAAATGGGGTTAGCCCAACCCTGGCTGGGTGGCTCATTTGTTTGGAGCATAATATCATATACCAATAGGCTGCCTGTTCAATTCCTAGTCAGGGAGTATATCTAGGTTGTGGGGTTTGATTTCTGGTCATGGTGCATAGGGGAGACAACCGATTAATGTTTCTCTTTCACATCAATGTCTCTCTCTCTCTCTCTCAAAATCAATAAACATACCCTCAGGTGAGGATTAAAATAAAATGGGGCTAGCCTGACTTGAGATCTGAGACACTGAAGACTTAGCATGAAATAAAGAATGTAAAATAGCTCATTCATAACTTTTATATGCTCAAATGTTGAAATGTTGAAATGTTGGGTGGTATTGGTTTCTTGTTGCTAGTGTAACACATTACTACTAAATGTAGAGGCTTAAAACATTTTTTTTTATGACAGTCATGGAGGTCAGAAATAAAAAATGGGTCTCATTGAACTCAAATCAAGGGGCTGACAGGGCTGTGTTCCCTCTGGAGACTCCAGAGGACTGGTGCCCGTGCCTTTTCCAGCTTCTAGAGGTCACCTGCATCCTCCAAGCCAGCCATGTTTTATCTTGCTGACCATCCTGCTCCAGTCACATCTTCCTCTGACCACAGCCAGGAAAGGCTTTCAACTTTTAAGTATCAATGTGATTAGATTGGGCCCAGATAACCCAGAATTATCTCCCCACCTCAAGATCTTTAACTTAATCATATCTGAAAAGTCCTTTTGGTCATGTAGGATAATGTACCACAAATTATGAAAATCAGGATGTGGACATCTTTGGAAGCCGTTATTCTGTCTACCACATGGATATGTTGGGTTCAATACACTACATTATTAAAATGAATTTCACTAGGTTTTTTTTCCGCTTTTTTAACGTGTCTACTACAAAAATGTTAAATTACAAATATAGTTTACATTGCATTTCTATTGGACACCACTCACTCATCTAGGACTTTTAGCCCAGATTCCAGGGTCACCCTCAAACCTCAGGAGCAACTGTGTAGCCCCTGTTCTGAGGGGCAACATGTCAAACACTCCCTCCCCTCCCCTGGAGGGCTAGAAGAGGGATATTGCCATCCCAGGAATCCTGCTACCCCACTCTGCCTCTTACTACAGACATCTTTGTAAACAGAAGCAGTGGTACTGTAAGTTCTTCTGAAACGCACCTCAGAGAGCCTGTGTAGGTAGCTGCTGGGGCCACACGCCCCTTGTTGTCAGCTGGGGCTGACTTGCCTGCATCAGGTGAACCTGGAAAGAACAGGAAAGCTTCTCCTCCCGTATTCAGGCCCTCCTGCACATATCCTAACATATTTTGCTTCTACAGCAGTCTCTTGAGACAAATTCTTCCAGGTTTTAGCATTTAAGTGAATTCGCCACCATTACTTTAACTGTTATGCAAAGCACACATAAGATTCTCAATATTTATGTAATTGCAACCTAAAGGCAAAACCCAAAACAACAGAATAACAGGAGAAATGAAACTAGGCAAGTCTTGCACAGGTTATCTCCACCATAAACAAGTCAAAAGTGATCTAATGGGGAGTGATGCCCCTGTGCCACTCAGCGGTTGCTTTTTGCAGCACAGAGCTGCTGACAAGACCAAAGCATAAACATCGAATTCACCAGAAATGCTAGAAGATGAAGGCAGAACAATAACCCAGAGAGAACCAAAAAGAAAGACAAAAATATAGATTATAAGGACAAGTGTTCCAGATCATCAACTCAGGAATTCCAACATCCAACAAACAGAAGTTCTAAAACTAGAAGGAAAAGTGGAGGGGGTGAAATTGTGAATAATCATGGCAATAATGGTAGTACATTTCAGACAAGAAATTCTGCACATACTGAATAAAGAGAAAAAGAATCATGAAAATAAAATTGTAAAATTAGCATTAAGAGAAAAAAGAATGACTCCTGTACAAGGAATTGGCCATCAGAATAACAATAGATGGAAGATGGGACAATGTCTTCAAATTTCTGAATGAAAATCGTCCTCAGTCTAGAACTCTCTCCAGTCAACTGACCAATCAAGAGAAAGGGAGGAAGTAATATTTTTAGACATGTTCTCAAAAACTTCCCATGTTTTAAGTACCCTAACAGATGATGAATCCTAACAAAAACAAACAAACAAACAAACAAAAACCTGCACTCTCTGCAGAGGCGTTATTGGAAGTGGTTTACATATATTAGTTGGGTTATGCCTCACCACACTCCTGTGGAGGCATTATTATTTCCATTATTCCAAGGAGGAAACTGGGTTCAGGGAAATTAGATGATCTCCTCAAAAATCTCACATGCAGACCAATTTGGAATTAAAGGATGGAGGACTCTGATAGGAAAGTCTGTAAGAGGGAGGAACTGATTGATCAATTATCTGATACTTTTGGCTGTTTGGAGAATGAAATTGACCAATGGGATGTAATAATAGCTATTTGGCTCTATAGCTAAGATAATAATGTAAACACTGATTATTAATTTTATTAAAAAGTTTAGATACAAAATAAAATAGAAAGAAGAGATAAAGCATGTCAAGGGGCAGGGGAATGGCATAGTGTAAGAAATCTACATCCTCATTAGCCAAACAAAGAGTCAGGGAAAATGTCTGAAATCAATATATCAAGAAATGGCAGTGCCTTGGCTGGTGGCACAGTGTATAAGGCACCTGCCTGTGAACCCAAAGGTCACTGGTTCAATTCCCAGCTAGGGCAACATAACCAGGTTGCAAGCCAGGTCTCCAGCCAGGTCCGTGGCTGGAGGCAGGTGAAAGGCAATCATACATTGATGTTTCTCTCCCTGTCTGCCTTTCTCCCTTCCTCTCTGGAAATAATAAATTAAAAATTCTTTTAAAAAATTGAAGAACAGAAAGGAAAATATTTCTGTATCAGATAAGAATATTTAGTTTTTCTAAGTGACTCAAAGCCAAACATAACACACTGCACAAGAACTACTTTCACATGTTTTACTGTATGGGCCTCTCATCAGTGTTGCTCAAAATGACAGGCCGTAGACTGAGGAATGGAAATCCTCCATCACCTAGACAGAGGCCTCTCAGTGTGATGGTTAACGTTGTAATGTAAAGTGGAAAGAAACACCGGGCTGCCTCTACCCAATGTATAATTCCAAGGAGGAAGGGAAAGAGGAAAGAGTGAAATTATGGCAAAAATCCCTGCCCTTCCCAATGTTCCCCTTGCATGAATCTAAACAAAGCAGTCAGGAAGCCCCACAAATACAGTACATGCTTCACCTCTGTTAGTCCCAAGGCACGGCTGTCACTCAGAGGACTGCAGGGAGTTTCATGTCAGAAGGTGACATGATGGAATCCTCTTCCCTCACTTGTAATTTACTTAAATGCCAAAAATCTTAATGCAACAGCAACATGGAACATTTAACACGTGTGACCTCAATTGAGTCTCTAACTCTCTGTAAGTACTCTAAAAACACATTATCATCTCATCTCAATTTACTTGCAGCGGCAGGGTCTTAAAGAAATGCCATTTCTTGAAGTAAAATGTGACATGAGTCACAGCTGCAGAGTGCTGCGACAAAGCAAGCCTGATTCCCGACCCCCTGCGGCACACACAAAGGCAAGAAATGCGCTCTCAAAACAAAGAGAAGACAGGTCTGTTACAGAATTTCCAGCATCAAGAAGCCTCAAAACACACACACACACACACACACACACACACACACACACACACACATTCCTGTTCAAAATAGAATGCAGATTTCTGGGTCCTCCTGGTACGTTTCCCAAAACCACCACACTGCCACTTGGTCCCAGTGTGGGGGGAAACTCTGAGAATGGCCCTGGAGGCTGCCTGGCATAGAGGAATGGGGCTTAAAATGCCCCCTGGAAAGTCTAGTCCAATACTCAAGAGCACAGAATCTATAGTACCTTGGGATAAAGTTGTTTTTTTGTTGTTGTTTTTTTTTTTAATGACTGAACTGAAGATCCTCTAGTATCTTCAGGCAAAAATTATCCCAAGGGGTCTTCAGTGATAACCTGCAGGGACCCAGGGTGAGTGCAGGCTCTGAGAAGCCCCCAAGGTACCAGAAGCACCAGAATAGAGCAGGACCAGCCCCCATGACATAAAACCATACAAGATGGTTTATGGCACATGGTATTACAGACCCTAGAATAGCCTGGTGCTTCTTAGAGGCCATATTCAGCTTTTGGACTTGTCTTCCACAGTGACTATTTTCTGACAGGCATTGATCGGCACCTTCCCCTGATCCCTGCCTACGTCCTGGATAATCAAATGTTTGTTCCCAGGCTTCACTCTCCCACTCAACACTCTGCCTCCACCCCTATTGCCCATAAGCTCCCGAGGGTGTGGGATGCCCCAGACTGGTGACCCAACTCTCCCCAATCCAGCCTCCTCCACCACTGCTAAGACCACTTTCTAGGCTGTAGTTTGCCCAACTACAAAACGGGCTCTATCTGGTCTCCCTGGTTAAATAGCATTATACAAACTCAAAAAGAGCCTGGAGGCTTTTCCCAGAAATAAATGATAGCTATTTATTCAAGAGTCTTAGAGTCTGCAGACTGAGCATACAGCTAGGCAAAAACTGAGAAGTGTTCCAAAGGAAGAGAAGTTAGAAGTTCTTATAGCCAAAAGTAGCTTCTTTGGAGCAATCAGTCCTGCACGCTTAGCCCTAGGATTGGCCTAGGACTGTTAACAGTCATATGCCAGGTAGCCAGGTTGATGGATGCCAGGAGGTTTGGGAGATGGGTACCAGGAGGTCTGGTCAGTCCCTTTAGCCTGGATAATGGATGCCAGGTGGATATACACATGAGTCCTTCTGGGCTTAATCAGGTGGCCTAGATACGTGAGTCCTTCAGGTGACCATGAGTGGGTTACCTGGAGGTCCAGATATATAACCAGGCATTGGTGCAGGAGTGGAAAGTTCAAAAAGTTCAAGCTCTTGGGAGGAGAAGCATTGAGCTGCTTCGGAGGAGGTTTGAAAAGTCAGGGTGTTGTCATCAGAATGGGATTTACTGTGAAACGAATCAAGTTTAAGCTTTGGGGCTCTGCACTTACCCAAGCTCCTTCAGAGGCTCATAATCTAAAAAGGTAACCGTTTATATGCTTTCCAATTAGGGGACTGTAATTTCTCACTTGTTTTAAATTTATAATTGCTTGGGTTCTATTTTCTCACTTTAAATAAATTTCTAAAATTTTAAGATTCTTTTCCTTAAATAGGCACCCCCAAATGGTACAAGTTCCAAACAAACCGGCTGCCCATCTGGTGGTTTGCCCCACAGCTCTATATCTGTTTGGCAGGTTGGGGGAGGTCACAGCGTGCTGAGGCCCAGAGAAAGCAGTGGTCAGCCCCCACAGATGTCATCCCTTACCGCACTCGCCCAAGAGGGGAACTCATATGTGAATAGCACTTAAAGTTAATAAAAAAGACCTATTAATTAGCTTCATACGTGCCAAAGAATGCAGCAAAGACTACCAGTGCTGGGGGGGAGATTGCCAGGCAAGAAAACACCCACTGGTGAGTAAATGAACTGAGGAACTCACAGGGTTTTTAAGTGTAATGAAGGTGGTTTCGGGGTGGTTTTTAAGGATCGAAAACTCTCCAGAAGACTGAATGAGTCCACAGGACTGTACACTGCTGGTTATAACGGCCCCATTGTTTATTGATCAGGAGAGTCTTCAGTTAGATCCAGGGAGGTTCTGGTGTCCCCAGGCCACTGAAGACTCCTGGTCATTATCAGCTTCAGCTGGTTAGAACCAGATATGATGACCCACATCATTCCATCTTGAAATCTCCTGTGCAAGAGCTGCTGGAAGTGGAAATTCTTTTTTTTTTTTTTTCTTTTCTTTTTTTTTTTAAGATTTTTATTTACTTATTTCTTGATAGAGGGGAAGAGAGAAAGAAAGAGAGGGAGAGAAACATCAATGTGCAAGAGAAACATCCATTGATTGCCCCTTGCACACCCACAACTGGGGACCTGGCCTGTAACCCAGGCATGTGTCCTTACTAGGAATCAAACCAGCAACCTTTTGGTTCATTGGCCAGTGCTCAATCAACTGATCCATACCAGCCAGGGCAGGAACTTCTTCTCTTAGCATACAGTAAACCAGGAGCAATAAGGCACTAAGTTTAGGGCTAATCTACCCAACAACTATGAGTGACACACATATCTAGCACATAGCAAGTGCTACATCATATTTACTAATATTATTGTAACCATGTACACTTTAAAGTTGAAGAAAATAGGATCCAAGGAGGTCAAATAACTTCCTCAAGGTCACCCAACTAGCAGCACGGAGCTGGAGTCCCAGTTCAGGACTTTCTACCTTCAGAGGTAGTGTACTTTCTTCAGCCAAATCTGCCCCCTTGCACAGAAATCCTGACACATGGAAATGTTGGATAGGCATTCAGTTTCCTTAATTCCTAGGTAAACTAGCGTAGAAAGAGAGCTCTGAGCATGCGCTTACTCACCACCACCAAGGGCTCAGGAGTTTGGAAGTAGAGGGACCTCATTCCCATGGAGTGCTGCCTTCCTTCCTTCAGCCCATGACTGGTGAAAGGCCTGCAACACAAGGACAAATTCTGTCTTTTGTGCAGAAAACGTGTGAGCTCGAAGATGGAGGCAGATCTTATTTTCTAAAAGTGGCTGCAATGATAGCTCCCATCCCAGTTACTCTTCTTACAATGTTTATAACCATATATTTTTTAGAGTAATCTTTGGTTTATAGGAAAATTGCACATAAAGTATAGAAGGTTCCCATATCATATGCCTCTTCTTCCCCTCTCTTTCCTCTCTCCCCTCTCCTCTGAAACAGTTTCCCCTAGCATTACCATCTTGCATTAGTGCAATTCATTTGTTGGAATTGATGAATCAATTACTTGATTATTCAGTGAGGTCAATGGTTTACATTAGGATTCACTTAGTGTTATATACTCTTATGGGTTTTGACAAATGCACAGTGTCGTGTATCCACTATTACAATATCCTACAGAATAGTCTCACTGCCCTAGAAACCCACTGTGCTCCATCCACTTAGTTATCCCTCCCATCTTCCCCATGAAACAAATAGCTAGTTCTGATCTTTATGCTATATCTTTAGTTTCCCATTTCCCAATATAATGCAATCGTAATACTCTATCCATCATCAGATTAGGCCTATTTCCCCTTCTCTGTTGAAACTGCATGGGCTGTGACTAGGGCAGAAATGACATTCTGTGATTTCCAAGACAGCATTACAAAAAGCCACACAGCCCCAACCAGGGTCTCTTTAAATATTCACTCTTGGAATCCACCAAAGTGAAGAGTCTGAATTGCCTACAGACAGACACTTGTGGAAAGGAACTGAGCTCTCAAGGGATAGCCAGCCTCAATCTTCCACTCCTATGAGTGAGCCACTTTAGAAATGAACTCCAAGTCTCAGTTGAATTTGCTCAGCTGGTGCTGAAAGGAGGAAAGGTGAGCTGTCCCTGATGAGCCCAGCTCAAATTACAGATGTCTGAGCAAAATAAATAATTGTTTTAAATCACTAAGTTTTGGGGTGGTTTATTAGGCAGCAATAGATAACCAAAACATTCAGTTATCCTCCAGAGACCGAAAATACATCTCATTCATCATTTCAGTTTAAACAGCAATTGGAGGACTTGAGATATGAAAGTATCTCAGTATTCATTGTTGATGATGCTAAAAATCTAAATCTAAGGCAAACACTGTAAATCAAAAATTGAAGAGCAAAAAGTTCATAAAATTTGAAGTCTGGAAGGAACTTTAGCAATAATTTAGGTCAGTTTCCCTTAGATGGTGAAAAGTAAGTGGTTAACACCACAAGTTAATGGCAGAATTGAGACTTGAACCCAGCACTCTATTTGAAAAACACAAGGTATAAAAACAACAGTTCTATCTCATGAAGCATGTAATCAACTTATAGACTAAAGCAATCCAAAGGTAAGTCACAAGTTCTTTAAATATGAAAATATTGACCACTTTGGCGACAGCAGGATCACGTACAATTTAACTAAAGGAACACTGAAATATCTGCAGATCATATTTCCAACATCTATGATGAATGTTATTAGGGAGGGGCATCTTTCATGCCTCCATTGTACATTTTTCTTAGGCAGTGAGTTGATTGATTCAGCCAACAGGAAAACAATTGTTTTATATGGAACCACCTTGAGCTTTGCCTCTTTCTAACAAAGGGCTTTTAACTGTATTGAGAGATGGTACTCCATGGGCCTCCAATGATTCTACACACCTTATGATCAAGGCACTGGTCACATTTTTGTTCTGAAATATCTTTTCAACAGATGATTGTTTAATGAACAGCTTTGGAAAACAAAAATAGTGCCTTCCTCTGGAGCAAAGGGTAGATGTGTTTATTTTACTGCCCATTATGGAACTACACTCAGGGTTTCTCACCTGCAGTGCAGACACTGCATGGGCAGGCATCCATCTGCGCTCATCCGTGTGACCTGATGGGGTCTGTGGACAAGGGACACTAATGCACATATGCTGCTCATGCTGCTCCCTGTGCTGTGAGTTATGATGTCTTTTGTCTCTGGTCCAGAGGTCTGTATCTTCGCCACTATTCATGAAATGGTTGCAAGGTAACTTATTAACTTGCAAGTAGGATAAAGTCTCAGACCCTTCAGTCTTGACACTCTTTCCTTTTGAGCTGGAAATAAGGCCACATCGATAGTTGGAAAGAATGTTTACATTCATTGATGAGAACAATGAGCCTCAGAAAGTGCTAACCCCCATTTTAGGGTATAACAAACCTGCAAGGGCTTCCCTTCCCTGGGATAAGCTATACCTGAACCTGAAATCTTTTAAACCCAACAGACTTGAAATCTCAGAACACTACAAGCAGAGACTGGCCAAGGAGGTTTACCAAAATGCCAGTGAAGTTGATGCTCTGGGGCCCTCACTGCCCAGGCCCTTCCAAGGCCTTGGCATGCTCATGTGTTTGGTAAAGCTTACAGAAATCAGCTTTTTCATCCCAATTCCACTGTCTCTTTGCATTATGACTTTTCCTCTATTACTTCCCTTCATGTAAGGCAGTTTAGAAGTGGCCACAGGTATTTGGGATACCACTGAAAGTGATATATGAGCTTGGATTCAGCGTAAGACACATTCACACATTTCATGGTCACACCTGTGTATAGTTTAGGCATCCCTCCTCCATAGGGACAGTTTCCAGGAACACTCCTGCTGCCCCCTGTGCCGGCACAAACATCTTAGCATGAAGACCCCAAGCCAGAGGCTCTATCAGGAAATGAAAGGGCACCGTGGCACTTGCTACTCCAAGGATAAGAATAATGGAGGAAAAACAAGGACAGAAAGGCATGCAGCTAGAAGCCAGTCTTTGGAAAATTCTCCTAGTGATCAGATATGCAAAGGGCCCCTGACCAAAATTCCTCTTATTAGGAGTACTCAGCGCAGCTGATATAATAATAAACCTATTATACATACATATTTTTTTCCATGTTTGTTGCAAGCTCTGCAAAATGGTATTATCAGAGTTCCTGTGGTGCAGACTCCAAGCAGTAGGACAGTTGTTATGTGAGGTTCCATAGTTTATGTCTCCCAAGGAGTCAGATTACATCTTGGCACACAGAATGCTTCCTATCCTGACAAAGTCTGACAGTGCCCCGTGAGAAGGCACATAAAATCCCACTGCTGTTTAGGACTGGCCTGGAATAAAAAAGAAAACAGTGCTCCAGCAACAAAACCCTTACACATATTCATTGGTAGATTAATGGATGCAGTTGAAGTGTAATTTGATTACCTAACTATATAACACAATTCAACTTGGTGGCCACTTTCAAATGCATCTGAATTGCTCCTGATAGAGCTTATTTTCAGATTAATTTTATATACTGTGTTCAGAATCACTGATCATATCAAGATAAATATGACAGGAAGGAAATATCCTGGTGAAACCAATAATGTAAATCAAGAAATGAAAATTAGCAGAGTTTGAAAGTGTCAAAAACTCTCTTGCTATAAGAGAAAATGAAAACTAAACCTGTGGTGGTCAAAATCATGAAGACAGGGGGGAAAATACAATAGCCCATAAAGTATAGATGAAAATTAATAGAAAAGATAAAGTGATTAGGAGAATCAGGACACTCTAACACAGGCAGGGAAAGTGGATGGCATTATAAAGGAAGATGCAGTTTGTACAGACAGTGGAACAAGCTTGAGATCTACAGCTGCTTCATTTTAATGAATTGGGTGACTTTGCTACAGGTCTTTTACTTTGCGACGTGTCCTTTGTGTGCACTTTTTTATCTAGCCAAAAACATAGGGGGGAAATGTACGAGTGTTCTAGAGATTCGTCAGGCACACAGTTAATAGTCTATTACATTTGTTTACTGCACTTAGTGAAGTTTCTGCTATGTCTCCTTTTTAAATTTTGTGGTTTGCTATGAGTTCTTTTCTAATTTCAAGCATTCCCTTCGATAACCAATTTTGTACTTGTAATGTTGTACTATTTGTCTTCAAGAAAGTCCCTGAATTATATGAGCTTCAAGCCCCTTTAACAGAAGATCTGGCTCTGGAGATGGGTCATGCAATTTTATTCCCTGTCAGTCAATGCCAAACAATATTCAGACATTATTTTCTGCCCAGAAGACACATGATTCAATTGTCTAAAAGGTTCTGGGCTGGAAAAGAGACAGATCCAGTCCAGATGGCCCAGAATCTCACTTTCTCTTGCTTTTGGGAGTTTAGTAAAAGGTGTCAACAAGGGTTGTAGTTTCGTCATAAAAGAGTATGTTGGCTGTTTTTTGTACCTTTCAGAAAGACTCAACAACAGTGAATCCAGATCAAGACTAACAGTTTGAATCCAGAGATGGGGGAAATAGAACTTGCCAAGCAACATGTTTTCTGCTATCACCCTTAATCTACATTGAACAAGTTGAACGTCATAATTCCAAAAACCAACTGCTAAATAGTGGCCATTTATTGAATGAATGAATGAGTGAGTGAATGAGCCAACTGCTTCTCTACACAGACTATATAGAGAATATAGTCTCTATGTATACTATATGTAGAGACTATAGTCTCTACTTGTTAGAGTAGTGCCAATTGCTGTATTAGTCGTGGTCCTTATTCTAGACAGCAGCATCCCCTATAATTAATCTAAACACAAAGGGACTGTTAAGGGTGCAGAGAGCTCATAAAAAAGCAGTAGGGCAGTTTCCAGAATCGGAGATTTCCTTTTGTGGAGGCAGCAGCTCCCTCCGTGGCTCAGTTTGGTGGTGTGGTTTTAGAAGGTGTCCTCGAATCTCAGCCTAGGATCATTTTCTGCAAACCTGGCCAGTACACCTCACCTAAGAGCAGTGGTGACAATCCGCCAATATCATCTCTTACCACGAGAATGAAAGAGACCTTACCAGAGCTGTGCCAATAATGTGTGACCTTTGAAGGATATTCTCAAGGTCTACTCATGTTAAAATTCAGCACTATTGAGCAAAATGATGCTTAAAAACACATCGAATAATTAGACAGTGATATAGGCAGTAATATCTGTCTTTATTGGTACTACAAGTATCAGTTAGTGGAAGCTGCCCTCCATAATAAAAACAAGGAACAAATAAGAGTCATTTAAATTCCAGCATCTATGCTCTTCGGATTCTGTCTTCTCACTTCCTCTATTGTTCTGCCTCTCACACTACCTCCATGGTTAACAAAACTTTTCCAGTGCCTTAAGGTGGAAGATTAGGTTATTGATTTAAGATGCTTTTTGTTTTTCTTGGTAGATAGGCACCAGCACAGGTCACTGGTTCAATTCCCAGCCAGGGCACATAACCAGGTTGCGAGCCAGGTCTCCAGCCAGGTCCGTAGTTGGAGGCAAGTGAAAGGCAACCATACATTGATGTTTCTCTTCCTTTCTTCCTCCATCCCTGCCCTTCTCTCTAAAAATAATAAATAAAATCTTTTTAAAAAATCTTTTTTAAAATATATATTTTTAATTGTAGGTTTTTATAAATTTTACCTCTAAACACTGGAAGTCTCTTCTTAAGCAGGAATTTTAGTACTTGCCTACCATTTTGAATTCTTTAATATTATAAAGCAGACTTTTTGTTGCCTATGTTTGGAATATATGACAAATATATACAATACTATACAACAGGTTATCTGCATAGTGTAGGGGAATCACTATTACAGACATTCAACTTTTATAACTACATAAATTCTTCATGCTACAACAGATTAGCCACAACTCCATGATCAATGGTTTCTAGTTACTGACTGGGGATATTTCCAAACCTATTATACAGGCTTCAATGCATAGGTCAGGTCAGGATACTTACTAAGTCTGTTTCAGGGATATGATATAAACACATACATGGTCTTCCTATGCTTGACTCTTCAATATTGCTGGTTACAGACCTGGGAATATTTGGCTCAGTAATTCCTTTGATGGACTCAAAAGTATAAAATCACTCTACAGGATTTTGTCTTCAGTGCAGATAGTCTTTTCACTTCTACAAAATTTTTTATCTACAGAAAAACCCCTCAGCAAAATGGTCTCACCACCGGCCCATCTCTAAACTTCTCCAGGCAATAATAAATACTTGCCAGGTTTATTGGCAATCACTTTTCTATCCTGACACCAACTAAGTCCTACAAGCACAACGTGTGGTGGCTTTACTCTTCGTCCATTTAGCTAAGCTATGCTTCCCAAAAGTGCTAGGATTGCACACAAGAAAAGTTTGCATGAGATTTGGAAGTCCCAAGTTAAACAGCTGCCATTATGCCTCGAAGTTCAGTGTAGGTCACACACATTGCTGATCTGCTGGGTCATCTTGTTATCTTGGGGCAGCAATGGGTTCTGCAGCTCCTTCAGCTCCTGCTAAGTCACCCCCTTTATCTTCTTCTAGACCTGGGCCAGCCATGGGAACAGCTCCATAGTGAAAGGCATCAACTTCTTTAGGTCACCAGCATCACTGGGGTTGGAGGCAGCACAGTGAGCCATTAACCATTCTACATATCCTTTTTCCTCTGCTTCATAACCAGCTTTTCTTCCCAACTGTCTGCCTTTGCACTTGCAACTTTAGGCCAATCTTCAGACAGCTCCCCTCCATGGTCCCTGGTTGGACATTTTTCTCTGATCCTCCAACCAATCTGTTTCCAGAACTTGACTCCCTTAGCTCTTCCACAATCGTGTAAAGTCTAATCCCTATAACAAATCCCTTTATCTACACTGGTTCTATTCTCCTGACCGAACTCTAACTGATCACTACTGAGAAAGCTGATGGGGAACAGAGGGACAAATAATCCTGAGAAACGCAACTCCAAATCTCAGCTTGTTCATTTCTTCAGTCAAACCAACACTCATTTAGGTGTACAGGCCAAAAGTAAATCAATGCACCTTATTCCTAACAGTCATCAAAAGTCTTCACATTTTTTATGCTCTCTGATATTGCCATTTCACCCCTAAGAATTTATCTTATGGAAATAGTTATGGACCGTATAATATTTTGATAAATCACTTGGTGAAATTTTCAAGGGATATATTTCAGTGAAAATAGATGTTCCATGAATTGCTATCTCAAGATAGTTCTGCTGACTGCAGAATTTTGGGCTTTGCTGAGGAAGTGTACAGAGATGAGTAACTCTCAACTTCAGACTTCATGGGGGACATTTGGAAACAGTGCCCAAGGAAGAAAAAAAAGAGAAGAAAAGGCCATTATCTGGGAAGAAAAAAGAAGGGTAGAAAGCACAAATATCAAATGGCTAATGACCCCGAGTTTCCACTGTGTTTCCCCATAAAGTTTTCATGTCTGATAATTCACAGTGTGGCCGGTTATCTTTGGAGACAAGTCCAAGTGCTGAGTTCTTCAGAATGAGCAAAAATAGAAGAAATAAATAAGAAATAAATAAATAAATAAGGAAATACTGGAAATAGACTAAGTGTTAAAAATTAGGAATTACTTAAATGAATGTCATTTCCAGACAATAAAATATTAAGCCACCATAAAAAAAAAAATAATAATACATGGTAGCTCTGGCTGGTGGCATAGTGGATAAGGCACTGGTTCGATTCCCCAGCCAGGGCACATAACCAGGTTGCAAGCCAGCTCTCCAGCCAGGTCTGTAGCTGGAGGCAGGTGAAAGGCAACTATACATTGATGTCTCTCTCTCCCTCTCTGCCTCTCTACCTTTTTAAAATAATAAATAAAATATTTTTTAAAAAATACATGGTAAATGTAGTTTAGTATATTAAAAAATATATCTTAAATGAAAAAAGCACATTTCAATAGATGGTAGAATATTAGCAAAAAAAAAAAGAGAGAGAAAATAAACAGTAAATATTTACAATTATGGTAGGTTAAGATGAGTTTTATTTTCTTTCTCTTATTTGTTTGTAATGTCCATAATAAACATGTATTTGTTTTGTAACAAAGCAGCAGCAGAAGTAAGTAGATTTTTGTAAACTGTATGAGTCTTATACCTAGAATAAGGACTCAAACATAGGAAAAGAAACGGTAGTTAGATTTAGGCAGGTATTTATGTTCCAGAAATTGTTAATCTGATTCAGCTGCATCCTGTCACACTGCTGTCATCCTCAGGAGCAGGGTACACCAACCAACACATTCCTTCTTGCCTCAGACAGAGTCACACCACAAAGGTGCAAAAAAAGGCCAACACAGAGGTGGGACTCATGGTCCTCAAAGTGAGGCAATCTGAGTTCTGCCCTGGTCTCTGTCAAAGGCTGCCATTGACTCTGGGGAAGGAACTTTGCACTATCCAGTATAGCTGAACCTGCACGTCTAAGTTTATACCCTGAAGAAACTCCTATATGTGCATAAGGAGCTATGCACATGAATGTTCATTTCAGCATTGTGTTCTTTGTATTAATTTTTTTCTTATAGAAAATTTCAAGCACATACAAAAGTTCACATCAAAGCTTAATAAACCCCACCAATTTGTTACTCAGCTTCAATAATAAATTCACTACCAATCTCATCTCATCTAAATCCTAACCACTCACCACACTCATATTATTTCAGAGCAAATCCCAGACATTGTATCATCTCATCCATAAGTATTTCAGTATAGATATATCACATACACTAAATAGGTGTAGATATATGAATATAATATATACTTCAAAAATGAAAACTCTAAAAATAATCCAAAATAAACCCAGTCACAATATTATATCCAAGACACAAGAAGTCTTTTCTTTTCTTTTTTTTTTTTAGATTTTATTTCATTATTTTTTTAGAAAGAGGGGAAGGGAGAGAGGCAGAGAGGGAGAGAGACATCAATGTATGGTTGCGTTTCACCTGCCTCCAGCCACAGACCTGACTGGAGACCTGGTTTGCAACCTGGTTATGTGCCCTGGCTGGGGAATCGAACCTGCGACCTTTGTGTTCGCAGGCCGGCACCTTATCCACTGTGCTACCAGCCAGGGCTAAGAAGTCTTTTCTTAATATCTTTAATTATCAGGTCAGAGTTCTAATTTTTAATTCTTTCACAAATGTGATCATTTTTTTTTTTTTTAAATACTCACCCAAGGACATTTTTTTCCCATTACTTTTAGAGAGAGATGCAGAAAGAGGGGAGGGGTGTAAAACATTGACATGAAAGAGAAGCATTGATTGGTTGCCTCCCATACGCACCCAGACCAGGGATCAGGGATAGTAAGTTTCTGAACTGGGGGTGACACATACCTGCATCCAGACTGGGTATTGGACCCACAAGCTAGGTAAGTGCCATGAGTGGGAATCAAACCAGCAACCTTTCTGTAATGAGGCGATGCTCCAACCACTGTGCCAGGGCTTCAAATATGATCATTCTTGAGACAATTGGGACCATAAAAGTAATGGAATATTTCGTTATAATTTTAAACTATTATTAAAAACTTAGATATGATAATAATTTTGTGTGCCTTAAGTCTTATGCTGAAATATTTATGTCTAAAATGATACGTTATCTGGAATTTGTTTCAAAATGGGGTAAAGCGGGAAGAGATGAAACAAGATTGGTTATGAATTGGTCATTGTTGAAACAGAAGGATGGGTACATGGGGTTTATTATACAATCCTGTCTGGTTTTTAATATACAATATTTGAAATTTTCCATAATAAAAAATAAAAAAGCAGATCTAAATAATACATTGTTTATACATAGAAAGAAAGATAAAAAGATAGAAGCAATGGAAAGACAAACATAAAATTAAGGGCCCAGTTACCTAGAGGCAGTCAAGTTTATTGGAAATGCTCTTAGTTGTGAGTGACTTTTATGTTGTTCTAATTAAAATATTAAATGGTAGCTAAAAGAGGCTTTCATGTACCAATGCCAATATGTGGTGTCATAAACCAAGGATTAGAATCAGTCCACGTTGGTGCACTGGAGCCTCCTATTCCAGTTCACTTTTGACCATCCATGACCCACATTGTGGAAAACACAGGACCAGGTAATGATTAGTGACCTCAAATTCTCAAATTCTGAAAGGCTCAAGTTGGTTTAATCTATGCAGTGGGCATTTGCCCTGATTACAAATTTTTTTACCAGAAGTAAAAAGGGTCTTCTGCTGTGTTTCCATTTAAGAAAATATAGGGAACTGCTCTCTTTGGCTGGATCATCTTCCATTTCTTGATCTCTAACTGGAGGAGGACCCCTGGACTCAGTCCTCAAATTCTTTTCTTCTCTCCCTACACCCAAGCCCAAATGATACCATCTAGTTCCTGGATTTCATATACCATTTACAGGTTAGTGATTGTCAAATTTGCATTTCCAGCCCTGACTTTTCCTCTAAATGCCATATTTCCTTATCCACCTACCTACATGACGTTTTTACCAGGATATCTACTCTTAAACCAAGCTCCAGACCCCTCCTCAAATAACTGTTGTTGATCCAAGCACACACCAAAAGCTGTACCACCATCCCTGACTTCTCTCCCTCTCTCCCTCTTCCCACATCCCACATGCAATCCATCAGCAAATCCTGCCTTTCCCGATTTTCCAGTCAGGTCTTACAGGCTTCACCTGGCCTGCCCGAGGCTCCAAGCCTTGATGTTTTCCCGAGGGGACCCCAACACTACTCCCTGAGCCTGGTGGGAGGGAGCCCTGGCTCTTATGACTTAGGCCTATCCTTCAGTTTCCTTGCTTCTTTCTACTCGCTGTAGAGGTAATTCCTTCCATTATTGGGTGCTACTTACCTTACACCTCAGCCTTTTTCCCTCTTCCAACCCCTGGCTCAGCTTTCATGGTGGACAGCATGCAGAAGGTTTACCAATAAGAGAATTACTGACCTGGATGAATGTCAAAAATATTTATGCCACTGCATTACTCTTAACATTCTCACACATGTGTGAACACCAGGCTTCTATCAGAGGACTTGATTTTCTCACTCAACTTTTCTTAAATAAGACATTGTGTGTGCAAAGTATAAGAAGGGGCGGACATTTACTCTTCTGCCTTTTATCACTCCAGTCTTAAAAAAATGTTCACTCAGCATTAGAAAAAGCTTTAGCCTCAGGAAAACCTTTCCAGCTTCCTTTCCCAGGTCATTGTCCCTTGCTGCACCTTCCATCTTTCCCCCTGCTGTGTCTCCTCAGCCTGGGCTCTGTCACCCAAGAATGGCCCTTATCTGGAAAACCTTTTGCCTGCTCTACAGCTCTCTGTCACCACAGCTGCGGCTTCCTTTCATGCAGACAGAGCCCCTTCATGCCCTCAGCTTCCTCTGTCCTCACTCCCCCGCCCCCACCTTGTTTTCTGCAGAAGCTTCCTCCAGCTCTTTTGAGCCAGCTGCCATCATGGTTTGTGACATTCCAATGCTATTACTCCACTTCCACATGGAGACCTGAAAAACAGGTCGGCTGCCACTTGGATTTCACACCGGCACTTTTTAATACCTGGGCCATTTGGAGGCCTGGGGTTAGAACACTGCTCCCAGGGAGCCCTGCTTTTACTCATCACCTTCCTGGCTGATTCAGGCACATCTGCGCCTGGGCCTCTTAACCCCATGCTAGTCCACACACTTGGAACTGCACAAGGAACCCAAAGCGATTGCCCTTCTCCATTTGATAGGAGATCTTGTTGTTCAGTTCTGCATTCACGACACATTATGCATGGACAGCCACACAACAGCAGGCTGGAGAAATGTCCTTTGTATTTTTCATCCTGGCCATGACCTTCTTTATGATGCCACAAAGACAAACAGACCTCTGTGAAAATTGTCCCTTCAGAGCCAGAGGTTGCTACCTGCAAGCATCCTGAAAATCAAAGTTGATGCTGACCATAAACTTGATTTTCATAGGAACAGAACTCTCTGCGCACCAGAGAACATTGCGAGAGTCACTTTTTCTATTCGTGAATTGAAGTATGAGGCCACAAAGACATACTGACCCTGCCCCCCACAGCCACCTGACTCATCACACATGCCACACTTGCAGGGGAAGGAGTGCAGATAAACTAACCGGAGTCTATCAGCCTTTTCACATTTGTCTTTGAAAAGTCTCTTCCTGCCTCAGGTACATCCATACTGAGGGCTTCTAGTAGCCAAGTGGCACAGCTCTGGTTTCTGCAGCCCTCAGGCCAGGCGAGAGACCACTATGAAGACTGAGTAACTTCTCTCCAATGGAGTCAATGATGGCCGAGCCCTCGCTTGGTGCCAGGTGGATGCTAGCATCTGTCCTGTTAGCTCCACCAAATCAGCTGAGCAGGACACAAGCCCCACCCTTCAGAAGCTTCCAAAGTCTACTGGGAGTGATCATATACACATACACACCAACCCAAGGAATATAAGAAAAGTACAAAGCAACAGAGAGTTTGGAGGCACAAGTGGGGAGAGGCTTCATCTATCAGATTCATCTATCTCTTCATGAACTCTGTAGAAACAGAAAATAAGATTCATGATACATAATCATATTTAAAATTTAAAGATTCCATTTCCTGTATTGTTTATGCTCATTATGCCTGCCATCTTGGAGAAACACACTTACACTTGCCAAGTTTGTGTAAATCATGTATTTCATGTCCTGAGGCCCTCTAGTCAGTTTGATGAGAATGTCACAAAGGATGTGGGTCCTGGCCACAGGCCACCAGGGAATGCATTGACTAATCTGTATTTCTTTATTGTACAAACACCTCATATTTTCTATGTTCCATGTACTGTTCTAAGCACTTTATAAATATTAACTCTTTGAACTCTTAAAAGGGCCCAAGACATACTACTGTCCCCATTTCACAAGTGATAAAACTGAAGTACCAATCGATTATATAGCTTACCCAACGTCATATAATTAATACAATTCAAATTCTAGCTGATAGGATTCAAACTCATGCAATCAGTGATCTTAACCACTATTGCTTATTAACTTAACAATAACAGTCCTCTCAGGTGTAATCTCTGATGGAGACATTTTGCTGTGGGTCTCTCATGTTTCTACACATCTGAACCCAGACACAACTTTCTCTGTTTCTAACTATTGTTTCAAGGGTGTTTGCATAGTGAACAGCCTTTGGAAGACAGAGCTCTTCTCTCCCTCTGGAGCTAAGGGCAGATATACTTACTGCTCATTATAAAAGATTCAGGCTTCTTGATCTCAGTGTTCCTCCCCTATAATATAATCAGCAGGTGACCCCAAACCTTCCTCAAATCTCTTCGTAAATTTGCGGCTCAAGGAACAAATGCTGGCATTATGGCTACTACTACTGCTATGAGTAATGACATCCTTTGTCTCTGACCGGCATGTCTCCTGTCTCCTGCCACATGTATAAAACTGTGCAAGGCTAGCTGTTAACTTGAAAATAGTGTAAAGTCTCAGGCCCCTCGTGGTCTTCACAACCTATATTTCCTTTTGGAAGACAAATCTGCTTCCCTGAAGACTTTCTAAAGGAGTCAATGTTTGAACCATGTCTTAAAGGAAGGGTTAAAGATGAAGGTTCCCCTGGTAGGAGAACAACATGTAAAGTCAAGAAATGGGAGGATGCGTGACACTTCATGGACTGGCTAGGATTTGTGACTCCAAGTCTCGGTCTGTCTAGTAATCTCTCCATTGGGCAATAAACTTTTTTTTTTTTAATCAATGTATGGTTGCGTTTCACCTGCCTCCAGCCACAGACCTGACTGGAGACCTGGTTTGCAACTTTGTTATGTGCCCTGGCTGGGGAACCAAACCTGCGACCTTTCGGTTTGCAGGCTGGCGCCTTATCTGCTGTGCTACCAGCCAGGGCCAATAAACTTATTTTTAGATAAGTCCTCGTTTATATCTCTTCTTCTCTTGAGAAGCTGCAACATAATTTTTTTCCACTTTGTCAAATTAGCCACCCATGAGCTGAGAAAACCACATGACAGAAATTCACCCTGTCTCCAACATTTCTGACTGCCTTGGCCTCTGGGAACCAGGCCTGCTGAGGAGAAAATCCAGATTCAGCAAGAGCTGACAACATCAGTGACACGTTACACCTCCAGCAGCCCTACTTCCTTCCCTTTACACCATATGTGTGCCTGCTACTGGGCTGATGTTTATGTCCTTTGTTACTAGTTTTACTCTAAGCATTTGTTGCAATAAAACATCTTGGAGCTTAAATGATGTCAACTCTTAATGATAATATCCACACTTAGGATATTGTTTCCAACCTGAGGGCATTAAAAAAGCATCTTGAAAATTAAAGCGGAGGCCTTAGTTTATTCCAGCAATATGGGAATGTCTGGTATCAGGTTGCCTCCAGAAGCAAAGCCTTGAGATAAGGATTCAAAAGTGATAGTTTAATCTGGATGAGAAAACAGAGTCAGTGCAGTGTCCATACCTCAGAGTTCTCCCTCCTGGGAATGCAGGAACTGAAGTACACGCTTGTATACCAGCTCCTGTCAGTCTTTGGTTAAAGGCTGTTCGTGGGGATGCTCGAGGAGAGGACAGTCAATTCCCCAGCCCTGCTACTCATCAGGCAAAGTAATACAGACACTGGCAAGAGGACAACAGCCAGCACCCACCGCAGTGGTAAGGACACTGCTTTAGCCTGAAAGGCCTCTGCTTCTAGCAAAGGACATTAATCCACTCCTCCCTAGAATAAAAGTCTATAGAAAAAATTATCTAATGGAATGGCTAAAAACCCAGGCCTCAGAAGTATAAAGAATATATATAAGGTCTGTCCAGAAGGTATCCAGCCATGTAATACAAAAAAATAGAGACATTTATTGAAGAAGATACAAGATACAAGGAACATTGTACATAGGATAGTAACACCTCAGTCCCCTTCAAAGTAGTCACCTTGGGACCTCACACATTTCTCCCCCATCGACATCAGCTGCATCATCGTATTTTCCATGATCTCTTCCATAATCTGAAATCTCTTCCCTTTCAAAGGTGATTTTGGTTTTGGGAAAAGCCAGAAAAGTTGCAGGACACCAAATCTGAGCTGTAGGGAGACTAGGTCACCTGAGCAATTTGATGTTTTACAAAAAAACTCTGCCCAATGTGATGTATGAGCAGGAACATTGTCATGATGAAGCTGCCAATCACCACTTGCCCATAGCTGTGGCTTCCTGAATCATCTGAATAGTTTCTGTGGAAGAATGTTCAAACTGAATGCACAATTTGATGCAGAGTGTTGTTCTACTCATTCAGTCATTTTGAATGCAATGGCCACACAGTACACATGCTCACTCAATGGCGTCTACCATCACCAATGACTAGTACAGTGAAGTTGTCATTGTTCACACACGCACATTCCAATCCACTCTCCCTGGCTGCCAGGTTACATTGATGCTGTGTAAACTGTTCTCTTTACATTAACAATGGCTATATTTTTTCCAGACACACACACACACACACACACACACACACACACACACACACAAGTTTTCTATAATGATTCTTGACACATAAGCAATAAAAAGTAAAACTGTCTCTGGCTAGCCATCTGCCCTCTTGAGCAGCACATCCAGCTATGGACAGGGCAGACAGGGCTCTGGAGAAATTCAGCCCAGGGCCAGTTCCTCAGTGCCTTTAACTTGTGTCTGAGTCAGGCACAAATGCTGCTTACCCTTCAGATGGAGAAGTAACTAGCCCCTGATGCACTGGGGTGGCCCTCTGAGGCAGGAGGTATTTGTGCCTAAGTTAGCATGATATTTTCAGTGCAGCTGCCCAGAACTTCCCTCACCTTCTCCCAAGCACAAATAGAGCAGGCAAATACCCAAGATGACAATTATCAGGGAGCAAAGGAGCAACATGGAGCCACCTGTGGCCTTCAAAACACAAATCTATGAGAGGAAGGTCCATGGAATAATCATTGTCACCTGCCTGTGAAAGGCTCTCAGCCCCCAGAAATTCAAACTTTATCTTTGAGGGCACAAGAGCTGCCACACTTTCCACCATGAGACCACCACTCAGTTCTTGTCATATCTGCAGACTATCTGCTACTAGTAGCACTGCCTCCTGAACAGCTGATTGCTCAATACCTTCCCCCAAATTGAGTTACTCTTTTTACACATTTACGTTTATTAACAAAGGAAATTTGACCTCATTATTATAAATGAAAATGCAATTATCACAGTCAACAATGCACACAAAAGAAATGTTACCAATTTCCTCCTTGACCACCAGAGTAGGCTGGGGTCCTGAGACCACTTGCTCACCCCTTCCCCTGCCCCTACCACCAATCCTCTTTCCTTTTCATTCTCTCTCCTAGAAAAGAGAGGCAGGGTTTGGTCTTTGATTAATCATAAGGGTTGAAACAGATGCCTAGAAAATTGGTAGAAGCAGGTCAGCACCTAGAGCCGAAATTACCAGTGAAGCCTGCCTACCCTCCAGCAGGAACATGGGTTTGACACTCTCCACAGGACATGGAGGAAAAAGGCCTCCTATCCCCTTCCCCCAATGAGGAGACAGAAGGAGAGAGCCACCAGAGAAAGCAAAGCAAAATGGCTGAGAACTTAAAAAGAGAGAGAAGGGGACAGACTGAGCAAGACAGAACCACACAGCACTCACCGCTGCCCCCTTCCCAGCAGAAGCTGCATTGTCATTCATGAGCAGGAATTTTCCCCTCATTAAAGCAAAAGAAACTCTCAACCCTACCAGCCTTCTTCCTGTGTGCTAATTACTGCAGGACTGACTGCTTCAGGATCCCTTCAAGGAAGCCATTTGGGCTCACAATTTAACCTGCAAAGAAAAGATTCACTCTTAATTTAAAACCAAGCTGACCTTTTAGAAGGCTTATTTCGGAAAGGAAAGAACTGACTTTTTAAGGTTAATAACTCCTCATAAGTTCCATAACCACAAGGCCAGTGGGCATGTGCACCTGAATATCTGGTGGGGACTATGATAGGGACATCATACAAACCCATGTCACGTCTTCTTGAGCTCGAGATGGGAAATGAACAGATGGGAGATGGCGTCACAAAGGACAACTCAGTGAGCAGCCCTTGTGACTTCAGTAAAGGGGCTAGTTCTTGGAGGTAGGGAGTGGCAAATTTTTTGTTTTTATTTGTTTGGTTTTGTTTTGTTGTTTGGTCCCAGGAACCCACAGGAAGGACTGAGCAGGGAAAGACATTGATGTGAGGTAGGGGTGGGACTGACCAAGGCAACCGCAGCTTGATCCTGAGAATGGAGGAATATCAGTAGCTCTGGGGATCTATTCCTATACAGATGGGACTCTGATTTACCTCTTTGCAAGAAAACACGGCACTTGCAGGGAGAAAAGATGATTTAAACTTATGAAAATTTCAGCTTTGTCATCACCTTTGAGACAGGCCTGGAAAAAGGCAGGAGTGGGAGAGAGGCAAAAATAGGAACAAATGTCTTGGAGATGCAAGTGGAGTTAGGGTTTCATGTTCAATGTGTGTGACGAGGAATGGAAGGATTTGATCCTGCATCTGCCCCTGAAGGCGGTTGCTACAGTGTCAGCTTCATCTCTGTGGATTCCAGACTTTGTTTGAGAAGGCCAGCGACAGTGCCCTTCCTCACTAGAGTGACTTGTTCATTGTTTTCAACGTGCTGCATTTGATGCTCATAATAACTCTGTCGGAGCAGATACCAGAGAGAGCAGGTACTGCTGTCCTCATTTTACCAATAAACCCCCCTAAGACTTGACTGTAAGTAGGGGGTCATCATTCTAGTTCTGCTACTTGCTGGCTGTGTGACCTTAGACAGTTTACTTAATCTCCTTGTGCCTCAGCTTCTTCAGGAATAAGATCACACATGTCATAGGGATGGTATAAGGATTAAATAAAATAATATAAGTGAAATGCTTAGAAAAGTCCTGGTACTTTTCTAAATGTTCTTCTTGACTAAGGTATCAGGCCTGGTATTCTAACTCATTGATTAAGAGCATAGGTTTTTAAAGTCTAATAAGCCAGTGTACAAACCACATTTCCACAACCTAACTATGAAACTCAGTTTCCTCATCTGGAAAATGGATGAATGATCATAGTACTTACTGCACACAGTTGCTGAGATTATATGTGCCCAACAAATTGATTTTAGACCTGTGAGACCCAATTTCAGACTTCTGAACTCTAAAACTGAAAGATAATAAGTTCGTTCATGATAATTTGTTACAGCAGTAGTAGAAAACTAATACAGAGACCTTGCGGCTTCTGCTTTCATACTTTTTGAAGCTGGCTATCAAAAGAAAAAAAAAAAGTCCACCCACTCTGATGGACAGAAAGGTCACAGAGAAAGAGAGAGGGCCTAAAGGCTAAGGGACAATAAAGGGAGAGGAAAAGAGAGCCCACCAGTTCCCAATCTTTGTAGGTACCATTTTGAGGCACCCAACATGTGAGTAAAGCCTTCTTGAACCTTTCAGTTTCATGGAGCAGAGCTTAGCTCTGTTCACACTCAAATTGCAGAACTATGAGCAAATAAATGGTTGGAATTATTTCAACCCACCACATTTTGGATGGTTTGTTGTATAACTGGAGCAATATAATATCATTTGATGCTCATCACTATCCTAGGAGTTAAGGTCCAACATCATTCCCATTCACAAATAAATACACAAAGGCTTAGAAAAATGAAACTATTAATTTGACCAAAGTCATGGTAAAGATCAAAGCCAGGATTTGATCTTTAGCAAAATGACTGAAGAACCTATGCTTTTTACTTAGATGATTTAATACTTAGTCATCACCTTTAGGTATAAGCACCAGAAGTTCATGTTAAATTACCTATTTGATATTTAGGAGGAAGCTTTTTAGGACAGCAGAAAAGTCAGAGAAGCAAGACCCTGAAATTAAGCTTCTGTTGTTAGAACTATAAGTGTATGTGTGCACTGTGTGTGTGTGTGTTACATTTGTTCCTTGAAGTGTTAGTTTCCTTCTGTCAGATGGCCTTTCTCCAAAAGTCTAGAAATGTTAGGCAGGTTAAAAAATGGTTGAATCACAGCAGAAAACATTGTTATAAAAGGTCTCAAACACATCTTGCAGCTTTGCTAGAAAGAAAACCTGAAACTGTTTCTGGTCCCTATTAAAGGTTTGGAGAAGGATTCTAACTGGCCCATCATGGGCCCCATGCTCACCCTTAGACCAATAAACAACTCAAGAGTGTGAGATATTTTGAAAGATGGTAGCTCACTGTTTAAATTCTAAAAGGGAGAACTTTTCTGAGGAAGGTGAGTAGTCATGCAATGATCTAGTACCACAGATAGCAGATGCCCTCTACAAATGGAGAGGACAGGGTTTGGAAAAGCAAAAATTTTGTCAGTAAAAGACATTTGAAGCTCAGAGAGGGAAAGAGAAGTCAAGATTCAGAACCACCCTGTTTAATGTAGGCTAAGGGTCCTACATATAAGAAAATCCACATGGGTTCCATGGAGAGAACTGGGTAAGATATTTTGAGAAATTCTCCCACCTGATTGTGTTTATAGAATACTTCCTGTTAATTTGAAATAAATTAGCCAGAACTAAACTAATATAACAAGTTTGACCTCAACCATAAATATATCATGAAACCCCCCTTGGCTTCCATAAGTTCCTGGGTGAAAATGGCCCAATGCCAACCCAGGCAGCAAAAATAGCTGAGCAAAGGATAGGAGCTCATTCTTTCTTTCTCCTTTGCAACAACATGGATGGAACCGGAGAGAATTATGCTTAGTGAAATAAGCCAGTCAGTGAAAGACAAATACCATATGATCTCACCCATTACAGGATAATAATGAACAAAACAAATAAATAAGCAAAATAGAACCAGATACATGAATACAATGAATGAGACCTTCAGTGGGCAGAGGGAAGCGGGGAGGAGGAGGCAAAGAAGGGGAGAAGTTTAGTCAAGCAACTAGCATTGAAGAACCATGGACATGGACAACAAGTGGGATTGACTTTGAGGGGGAGTGGGTGGGTGGAGAAGGGGACAGAAGGGAGGAAAAATGGGGTAAATGTAATACAACAACAATAAAATTAAATTTAAAAAAAATAAAAATAGAACTCTGGCTGGTGGCACAGTGATAAGGTGCTGGCCTGTGAACCCAAAGGTCGCTGGTTCGACTCCCCAGCCAGGGCACATAACCAGGTTGTAAGGCAGGTCTCCAGCCAGGTCTGTAGCTGGAGGAGGTGAAAGGGAACCCTACATTGATGTTTCTCTTCCTCTCTTTTCTCCTCTCTCCGAAAATAATAAATAAAATCTTTTTAAAAATTCTTTAAAAAATTAAAAATACAAAAATAAAAGTAGCTGAGCAGCCACTTAAAACTCAGAATTTCCAGGTCAGAAGGCACCTTAGCAGTGATCTAATTTAACCCCGAGGTTTTGCCAACTGCAGAGTGGTGCATGTGCAGTGTCAATGTGACTCTCACTCCTTCCTCAGCCAAAAGTCTGTAAAGAAACTTTCTTTCCACCACCATCAATTCCACATGGCCCTAGTGTAAACTAAGTTACTGAATAGAGAACACTCTTCTCTCTATTTCACCTGCAAAACCCAAAGATAGAATTTTAGTTGCTGACATGTACACATAATAGACATTAATGGGCAAGACTTCGGGTCTCACTTTTCATTCTAACAGACCTTATTAGTTATTAATATAAATCCACCCATTTTGCTTACCTATTTATAGACTATTGTCATAGAGACAGCTCAAATAAGTTAAAAATCTCATTCTTTCACACAGCCCTTAATTTATCTAATGAGCAAATTCTTGAGCAAGCCTGTAATTAAATACAGACTTCTGGAAGTTTTAACATTCTGTTAAATGTTTGTTCTCTGACCTGTTGATGGGGACTGAGAAGACTAAATGTAAAAGAAACTGTCATCTTTTTTTAAGTAGGAAAGGTATATTTTTACCAGAGAACATGAAGGATGAGAACAGTTTCCAAGTTCTCTGCAGCACTTGGAGCTGTGACATGAATTTCCCAAGCGACATTCTCCCGGGCTGATCAGAGCTCAGTGATTATCTGCATCTGGTACTTCTGCCTGATGATCCTTCCTCCTGCACTCATACCAAATCACTCTTCTCTTTCATCAGATGTTCTCCATGCATTTTCATAATTGAAAAATAAAAGTTTGCTCTTGAAATCTAAGTGCTCTCTAATGTTTCATTAGAATTTCTTCTTGGTTTTAAAGAATTCTTGTACATTATTCAGCCATTTTTGCCTGCCTAAAACTTCTAAACCTTTGATTAGTTGTTGAAATGAACATCCCCAAATGCATAAAATTCCTTAAAGAATTAATCTTCAAACACCCATGTAATTCTTATAAACACTTAAAATATGTGATATCTGCTTAAGGATTCCTATTAATTTTAAATTATTAAGGATACACTGAACGAATCTTACAGTTATTTTGAACAGTCGCTACCTATCACTGGTACAGACAGGCCTCACCCAAGCCATTCATTCAACTCCAATTAAAAAAAAAAAAATAGATGAATACCAAAAAAGAGATCTGTGAGCCAAATTCAGCCTATGGACTGCCAATTTCTGACTTCTGCATTAGAGAATAGTTATGTCAATAACGTATCTTAGAAGCCAAACTATTTGGATTCAAATCCTGCTCCTAGTCATGTGGTTTTGGGCAAGTATCTTAACCTATTGAAGCCTCAGTTTCCTCATCTGTATAATCAAGGTAATAACTGTACTTGTCTCATTAGTAGGGTGACCAGATGTCCAGACTGGCCTGGGTCAGCCCTAAACTATGGGTTATTTTTTATAATTATTAGAATGATTTAAGTATAATTCTATTTTTTATTTTACTTTTTTTAAGAGATTTTATTTATTATTTTCAGAAAAAAGGGCAGGGAGGGAGGAAGAAAAGAAGAAAACCATCAATGTATGGTTGCCTTTCACCTGCCTCCAGCTAAGGACCTGGCTGGAGACCTGGCTTGCAACCTGCTAATATGCCTGGATGGGAATCAAACCAGTGACCTTTGGGTTCTCAGGCCAGCGTCAGTCCACTGAGCCACACCAGCCATGTATGTATAATTATTACCAGTGTCCCCTTCACTCTCAAAATTGTCCTATTTATAGGGTTAAGGAGATTATAATCCACGTAAAGTACTGACAGTAGTGCCTAGAATATAAAAAGTGATCTTCCCTCCTCCCCCCAAAATGACAATAGCTTTAGGCAAGACTAGCTCTTTATGATATTTGGAAGTGAGAAAGCTTTGTTTCAGAGTTTTTCCTACCACCACCTCAACCCAATGCCTGAAGGTCCTCCATGCCCCTTCACAGTAATTTCTAACATGTATTCAGATCCTTTCAAGTTTCCTGAGAACTCAACTGCCGCCTTGATTCACCCTTCTCGGACTCCTTTTCAGAGCTCAGCTGACTCACTGACTGATTAACTCAGATGTTATGGGGTCCCCAGGAAATTATGTACTATCCTTAAATGAAAGAGGATTAATGGGGAAGTGGGTATTTCAGGCTTGTGGAAGGGGTAGCTTTTTATATTCCTTCAAATGACATCGCATCAACAGCTCCTTATGAATATGAGACCCGTTCCACCTTCTTCAATTTATTTTACACACACAATTTGCCCAAATCTGAATTTACATCAAGCATAAAATTGGTGAGTTTAGTGCTCTATAGTAAAATACTGTTTTAAAACACAAATCTTGTTATTTCTTCAAGCTATCCCCATCTAGCATAAAAATTAAAAGAAGACTGAGGATTTTAACTGAAATATAAACCACAAGCCCTTAAGTTTGTTTCTTAGTGAAACTGTTCTGGTTTGCTATTGCCACATAACAAATCACCCCCAAAATCTAGTGGAGTAAGACAACCTCCTAAGGTTGACAGATTCACCTGAGTGGTTCTTGCTTGGGATTGATCCTTCATTTGGTTGTAGTCTGACTACAGCTGGAACCAGTGTCATTTGAAGGCTTCTTCATTCATGTGTTTAGTGTCTGGGCTGGGAAAGCTGGACCCTGCTTGAGCATCTAGCTCATCTGTATGGCTCCCCGATGGGCTAGATTGGGCTTCCTTACAACATGGTGGTCTCAAGACAGACTGCTTACATGGTGGCTGGATTCCCAATAGGGAGCATTTAGACCCAACAGAAGCTGCAAGTTCTTTCATTTAAAAGTTAAACAGTGTCACTTCCACCATATTCTGCTGGTCAGGAACAAATCGCAGGCCAGCTTTAATTCAATAAGATGGAAAAACATGTGCTACCTCTCAATAGAGAATGGTTTGTGTATTTAAGGAGGGAAAGAACCATCTTGAGATAAGCTGCCCTCCTGTCCATCCAACTCTTTCAATAATGTTAAGATGGAATGAAGGACTAAGAAAGTCAGGTTTGACCAGAGTCTCCTAAATGGATAATAGAAAAAAAAATTAATTCTTGTTCTATGAATAATATGTGTTTATTTTTTAAATTAGCAAATCAAAATGGGTAATTAAAAATAAAATAATCACCCCTATCACCCAGGGGGAAAACACTCCTACTCTGGTTATGGGCAAAATTAATAGTGAAGATTTATCTCACGAGGAAGAATTCAGACAATATTCAGCTCTGTCCCCTTTGAATATCATCTTAGTCCAGGAAATTACTCGATGTTATTCAATTTTGTTGAATGGGCATAGAGCCAGCCCCCAGATGTCGGGACAAATATTGGGGCTTAGAGATTAAATGGGTTAGAGGAGACAAACGATTTGAGCAGATGCCTCGTTGGAGTTGCGAGAGGGAACATCTGCTGTCCTATTTGCAAAGGTATCTGGTAATCAAGAAGACGGTGTGCATGCCCAAGTGGAGGGACCTGTATTGAGATTCAGAGCATGAACACTATTTGTAGCTAATTAGATGGAAAGTGTTACATTGTGTCTCTAATTTTACAGAAGGAAAGCAGAATGTTCCTCTCCATCAGGGTGTACTCCCAATATTCAAGCCTAGTGCAGCCTTGTTCCCATTCCTTGGATAACATAATGAGCAAGAATAAACCGCAGTAACCAAGCCTCAGCTCCTTGCATTAGCTAGCCCAAAATTTCAGGCTTCACTAGTTTTAAATAACATAATAAAGTTACATCTTCTATGTAAAAATGATGGTGCCTTAGATTCCTATCCACTTGGCTCTAGGAAGGTCAGCTCTTCGACCAGCTTCCTGCTCACCAGCATTCCTGGGATTCCTGTGGAATCATTTCATTCACCATGATGCTGTTTTCATGACTGGTTGCAGCCTAGCCTCTGACCAGCGCTGGTGGCCCCCCTGCAGTCCCTGGACCTGCTTCTTTCCAGCTACTCTTGTTTTCTACTGTCCCATTTCTTTCAGTGAATGCAGAAATCAAGCTGTAATGTTTAAAGGGCATTTCATGGGGGTTTGGAGTTAACAGAGAGGGGTTATAATGAAAAAGCCAAAGCTGGGCAGTAGCAATGGTTCTCCATCGTTCCCTGGTAGTCTTCCATGGGGTCTCTGGTCTGCCTGATTCTTCACATACGTCAAGTAGATAGTACTAGTTCACCCTGCCTCATGAGAAGCATCCTCAAATACCATTTCTTTTGGAGTCAAGGCCATCAACATCCACAAGAGCAAAAGAAAGGAGAACTCCCCTTCCTGGCCTTAACTCCAGCCTAAGACTTGCCTCCTAAGCCCCTTTTCTGCCCCCAGGTCCCATTTCCTTACAAGGGTGGTTGACAATTGCCGTGTCCAGTCCCGCAGGGAAGAAACCCTGCTCTGGACCCTACTCCCTCTCACCTTCCACAAGACAATATATGTCCAGAGAATTCCATTCAGTTTTCTATAATATGGTTGTGAGGTCCAGGTCTGATGTGACCAGACCCTGTGCAATTCCCCTTCTTAGCATCTCCTACCAAGTGAACCCCCTTCCAGCTTTCTCAGCTCCCGACTCTCCTAAACTGCAACTTCAGTATTCAGTATTCATGTACATGCTTCCCCAAAACCGAAAACAAGTACAGAGGTTCTAAAATTCTTACAAGGAAAGCCATGTTTCCTGACACCAGCACCCCAAAAAAGCAAGCAAATCTGCAGAACATGTTAAAACATCCACGCCATTACTATCACCCACTAGGCCATTCAGGATCCAAACCTTCCAGTCAATCCCTAGTACTTGTCTTCCCCAAGGACAAAGCAGGGTTTCTTGCTTCCTGAATAAAGAGCGCTATCATAGTGGTCTTCCCAAACTGTTGAGAACAGCCTGCTTGAAAGGTACATACATTTAAGCCCTCATCCCTTAGAAAAGGAAAATAACACTATGGAAGCTTAAAATGGTGGGGCCACTGCATCCAGTGTTGTTGAATTCTCAATTACCTAATGACATAGGAAGTTGAGAGTCTTCATAGGCTTATTTTGTTCTTTTTCTCATTGTTCAGTTGTAACAGTTATTTGTATATATTTTGGGAAACAGTCTATCAAATATGTCTTTGCAACTATTTTCTCCCATTCTGTGCTTATCTTCTCGTTCTCTTCGCAGTGTCTTTCATAGGATTTTAATGAAATCTAATTTGTTGCTTATTTCTTTCACAGGTCTTGTTTCTGACATTGCATTTTGTATTTAGAAAGTCATCAACATAGGTCATCTAGATTTTTCTCTCCTGTCATCTTCTAGAAGTGTTATAGTTTGACACTTTACATTTAGATTTATGATCAATTTTGAGTTAATTTTTTATGAAGAATGTAATGTTTGTGTCTATTGGATGTCCAGTTATTTCAGCAACATGTGTTTAAGAGAAAATAACTTTGCTACATTGTATTGCCATTATTTATTTGTAAAAGATCAGTTGGGTCCTGGCGAGTGTGGCTCAGTTGGTTGGAGCATTACCCAGTAGGCCAAAAGGTAACAAGTGGGTTTGATTCCTGGTCAGGGCACATACTCATGTTGTGGGTTGGAGGCATGTGTAAGAAGGCAACCAATTGATCAATTGATTCTCTCCCCCCAGTCTCTCTTTTCCTCCCCTCCCCCCCCTCCCCTTTTCTCCTTCTCTTCTGCCCCTTTCCTCTGGCTCTATAAAAGCAATGAGAAATATCCTCAGGTGAGGGTAAAAAACATAAAAGTTCAGTTGACTATATTTATGTGAATCTATTTCTGGGCTCTCTATCCTGTTCCATTGATATATTTGTTGATACTACACTATCTTGATTATTGTAGCTTTAATGTAAGTCTTGAAGTTGGGTAGTGTTAGTCATTGACTTTGTTCTTGTCCCTTAATATTGACTTGATTATTCTGGGGTTTTTTGCTTCTCCATGTAAACTTTAGAATCAGTTTTTCTGTATGCACAAAATAACTTGCTGGGATTTTAATCAAGATTGCATTGAATTTATAGATAAAATTGGAAAGAGCTAACAAATACAATATTGAGTCTTCTTATCTATATGAACCTATCATTCCATTCAATTTCAGTTCTTCTTTTATTTTCTTTATCAGAGTTTTATAGTTTTTTAATATAGATTTTGTACATATTTTGTTAAATTTATACCTAAGCACTTCATTTTTGGGGGTGCTCATGCAAGTGGTATTGTGTTTATAATTTCACTTGTTCACTGTAGGCATATAGGAAAGTGATTGACCTTTTTATATTAGCCTCGTATCCTACAGCCTTGCCTACAAAATAATCACTTATTAACTCCAGGAAGTTTTTTGCTGACTCTCAGACAATCATGTCATTTGTAAACAAGGATTTTATATCTTCTTTCCCAATATGTATATTTTCTATTTCCTTTTGTGTTTTATTACATTATCTAGAACTTCCAGTACAATGTTGAAAAGGAGCGGTGAGAGGGAGATATTTTTGCCTTGTTTCTAATCTTAGTGAGAAAGCTTTGAGTTTTTCACTATTAAATATAATAAAGAGGGACAGAGGGGAGCTAAAAGAGGATGGATGTAATACAACAACAATAAAATTAAAAAAAAATATATATATATATAAAATATAAGGTATAGGGTGTTTTGTTTTGTTTTGTTTTAATCAAGTTGAGGAAGTTGAGGAATGTCATTCCCTGTTCCTAATTTTCTGAGCATTTTTATCATGAGTAGGCATCGGATTTTTTCAAAGCTTTTTCAGCATCTATTGATATGATCATGTGATTTTTTATTTTTCAGCTTGCTGATTAAATAATTTTTTAGCATTGAACCAGTGTTGCATACATAGGATAAATTCCACTTAGTCATAACATATATAATCATTTTTATACATTGTTGAATTCAATTTGCTGATATTTTGCAGAGGACTCTTGTATCTATCTCTGTGAAATTATTGGTCTGTGAAATTATTGGTCTGTAGTTTTCTTTTCTTGTAATGTCTTTGTCTGATTTTTGGTATTAGGGTAATTTTGGCCTCATAGAATGAGTTGGGAAGTATCCCCTTGGCTTCTGTCTTCTGGACAAGATTGTAGAGAATTGGTATAATTTCTTCCTTAAATATATGGTAAAATTAACCAATGAATCAATTTGGGCCTGGTGCTTTCTGTTTTGAATAAGTTATTAGCTACTAATTCAATTTCTTTAATAGATACAAACCATTTATATTTTCTATTTCTTTTTGTATGTTTTGGCAGATTGTGTCTTTCAAGATATTGATCCATTTCATCTAGGTTATTGAATTTGTGGGCATAGTGTCATTCATAGCATTTCTTTATTATCGTTTTTATATCTATTACATTCATAGTGATGTCCACTTTTCATTTATGATATTAGTAATCTGTATCCTCAACCTTTCTCCCCTAATTAGCTTGGCTAGAGGTTATTAATTTTATTGATCTTTTCAGAGAACCAACTGTTTTTGATTTTGTTGATTTTTCCTGTTGATTTCCTGTTTTGTTTTGTTTTTGATTTTTTTAAAGTTTTTGTCTTTTTTTTTAATTCATTATTTTTAGAAAGAAGGGCAGGGAGGTAGGAAGAAAGGAAGAGAAATGTCAATGTATGGTTGTCTTTCACCTGCCTCCAGCTATGAACCTGGCTGGAGACCTGGCTTGCAACCTGATTATGTGACCTGGCTGGGAATCAAACCTGCAACTTTTGGATTCTCAGGCCAGCATCATTCCACTTAGCCACCAGCCAGGGCTGAATTCCTGTTTTTAATTGACCTGATTTCTGCTCCCATTTTTATTCCTTTCATTCTTCTCCCTTTGGATTTAATTTCCTTTTTTTTTTTTCCCTACTTTCCTAAGATAGAAGCTTAGCTTATTGATTTTAAAATTTTCTTCTTTTTAGATCTTTCTCTTAAGCAGTGCTAATAAGTTTCCTCTAAGCACTGTTTTTGCTACATTCCACAAATTCTGATAAGTTGTATTTTCATTTAGTTAAAAGTATTTTTAAATTTCTCTCGAGATTTCTTCTTTGACCCATGTGTAATTTAGAATTGAGTTGTTTAATCTCTAAGTATTTGGGGATTTTCCAACTATCTTTGTGTTACTGGTTTCTAATTTAATTCTATTGGTCTGAAAACAAGCATTGTATGATTCCCACTCTCTCAAGCGTGTTGAGGTGTTTTAAGGCCCAGAATTGATCTACGTATATTGGTTAATTTTCCATGTGAGCTTAAGAAGAATGTGCATTCTGCTATTGTTAAATGAAGTAGTCTATAGATATCCATTATACTTAGTTGATTGACGGTGGTGTTGAGATTAACTAGGTCCTAACTATGCTCCCTGCTGGATCTGCCCATTTCTGAAAAAGGGTCTCAATTCCAACTATGATAGTGGGTTCATCTTTCTTCTTGCATTTTTATCACTTTTGCTTCATAAATTTTAGTCTTATTCACCAAATTCAGTTTTCAATGTGACCATGGTATTTTGTTTGTTTCTTTTCTTTTGTTGTTTCATTAAAATTGAAAAAGATACAACCACTTTGGAGAACCCTTTGGCAGTTTCATATAAAATAAAACATATTCCTACCCATAATCCACACTGAGGTATTTACCCCAGAGAAATGAAAGCAAATGTCCACAAAAATTTTACACATAAGCCCTGGCTGGTAGCACAGTGGATAAGGTGTCAGCCTGCAAACCCAAAGGTTGCTGGTTCGATTCCCCAGCCAGGGCACATAACCAGGTTGCAAGCCAGGTCTCCAGCCAGTTCATTGGCTGGAGGCAGATGAAAGGCAACCATACATTGATGTTTCTCTCCCTCTCTGCCTCTCTCCCTTCCTCCCTCTCTGGAAATAATAAATAAAACCTTTAAAAAAAAATTTTACACATAAGTGGTCTAGCAGCTTTATGCAAAATAGCCAAAAATTGGAAACAATCTGTATGTTTACAAACAAAAGAATACTACATCCTTACAATGAAGTACATCTCAGCAATAAAAGGAAATAAGCTATTGATCCATGCAGCAACACAAATCTCACAAAAAAAGAAAAATGCTGAGTGAAAAGAACCCAGACCTAAAAGATTGCATACTATATGATTTCATTTATGGAATACACAAGCAGACAAAACTAGTCTAAGATAATAACAACCCAAACAGTGTTTACTCTCTGGAGAAGGGCTGGATAAGCACAGGAAATGAAGTAACTTTCTGGGACAACAGAAATGTTCCATATCTTGGTAGGATGGTAGTTATATAGGACTATACATTTGTCAAAATTTAGCAAACTGTATGCCTAAAATCAGAATATAACTACTGCATGTAAATCATACCTCAATTTTTAAAAAGAATATTAAAGTGAAAAGAAGGGCAGTAATTTCTTTTTTCTGTGGTAATTTAAGCTCCATATTTGGTCTATGTATTGAAATGAATTTTTATTACCCTGGGATTATGGAAAGTCATCATCAGCCAGCTGACAGCAAAAGAAAGAAGAAACAGGCCTTCCAGAAATCATTTTCCCCATAATTTTTTAAAGTACATCTTTCAGTCATTATCTTGAGGGAAAACAAGCAGCTGGGACTCTTAACAAAGAGGTTTAAATAGGCTACTAGAAAAAAAGAGAAGTTGAGGCGAACAATGCCTGTGTTGGTGCCAGCCACACAAAACCAAGCCTGGTAAGGTGATGGCTCCTCTCCACCACTAACATCGTTAGAAGTATAACATGCAATAACCAAGGGTCCTTCAATTATTGGCGTGATTTGAGGGGTATTGTTCAAATCATTCTAAAACCTGAAATTACAGCTGCAAATGCATTGATGGCCCTCACCCTCATCTTTGAAAATAGATGTAAATGCAAAAGGAAAGATCTGAGGCTCTTTGAGGTCTCATGTGCATTGTTAACCCACTCACTGTCTCTTGCTTCTTTTTACATTCCTTGCCAATTTCAAATCCGTCTGGGTTTCAGCTGCTGGATTCAAAGTTTCTGTCTGACCTCCAACCCAGTTTATTCATCTCTTACCTTCTTTTCAGTTTTGCACAAAATTATCAAAACACAGGTAATAGAAAATTTGTAAAGACATCACGCAACATTCTGAAAAGCAAAAATAAAAGGTCTGGGTTTTGTTTAGCAGGTTTCTCTCCTCTCAGCAGACCACATACGTATGCTGTTTAATTGCAAATTTCAGATGTTGGACGGATGGTGGGGGAAGGAGGGGGAACCCATAACAAAGGAACACTAAGATGCTTTCTAAATTCTATTTAGACTAAATTAACTATAATGGCAACAATACAGGTACTGCTTTTTTTCTTCAAGATATATATTAGCAGACATGCAGGCTAAATAAATAACTGTTTAGTGAGAAATGAATTATGTAAATGTAATTTATAACATTGATTTAGACTTGTAAATTTCATCCACTCAAACATGGTAAGGTTTCCATGCAATGAATATTTCTGAGGTTGTTTAATATGTTAAAATAAATAGTGAACAGCTGACAGAAAAACATGTCCCCTGCATCACAAAAGCCATTTTGAGACAATAAATTAAGGGCCTGCTGAATATTTACAATCATGAGTTTTTAACTCTCCGGTAAATTTTCTTCCTAAAATATTCAAGTTAGCGCACAGATTCTGGTGGCAGCATTCAAAAATGTGCATGCCAAAAGAACATTTTAGGTAATAAGTGCTAGAGTGTGAGATGGGGCACATTTTTGATAAAATAGGTCTATTTAATGCCACCTGGAAAGCTGCAAGAAACATAAATATTTTGGGAGCTTTGTGCTACCCCAAAGCCCTCTTCTTTAACCATTCACCTTGGTAACGCATTTACAATGATGGCTCAAATATTAGAGAGAAAAAGGAATGAGTGATTTAGAATCATTTTATTTAAGAGTACAAAGTTGACACTTTAAACAAGGTATTTTTTTTTAATAACTATAGAGGACTTACAGCCAAGATGGAGGCATAGGTAGATATGCTGCATCTCCCTCCACAACTAAAAAGAAATACAACTACCTCAAAACTGGAGAAAACCAGAAGTTCCAGAAAACTGAGCTGAACATAACTCCAACAACAAAGATATAAAGAAGAAATACTCATCCAGACAGGTAGGAGGGGCAGAGCCATGACAGGGAGAATGTGGTGTGGCCGAGGCAACAGTAGCTGTGGCCAGTCGTTGGAAAGTGCAGTTACCCATTAAAGAAGAAGTAGGGAGGGGTGCCTGGGGAGCGCTCCCAGCACTAGGTCAGACAATGCAGCTCACAGTTCCAGTGCTGGGGGGAAATTAAAGCCTCCTTGCTTCAGACTATGAAAACGAATCAGGCTTGGGGCAGAGGAAGAAACTGCTCATCTTTCAGAAGAGACTGTTTGTTTAGAGGGGACCCACAGTCTTAGCATGTCTGCAGACCCACACAGTCTGGGACCCATGGCCACAGCAACAGCTAGAGAGGTACCAGTCCTGTACAGGAAGTGGGAGAAGCACTTAGAAAAGGGGCAAATGTTGAACAAGCAGCATTGTTCCCTCTCAGACCCTTCCCCCACATACAGCATCACAAGATGGCGAAACGGGCCATCCTGTACTAATGAATACCTAAGGCTCCACCCCTTACAACATAACAGGTGCAATAGCTCTACCTAAGACATAGAGGCAAACATAGGAGTCTGTCAAGTTGAGGAGACAGAAGAATGGTCCAAAAGTGGAAGCAGATCAAGGTTCCAGTGGGAGAACTAAGTGATGAGGAGATAGCCAACCTAGCAGACACACAGTTCACAACACTGGTGATAAAGATGCTCACAGACATGACAGATATGCTTGAGTATGGCAAACATGTAAGGGAAGAAGTGAAGGCTATGCTAAGTGAAATTAAGGAAAATCTGCATGAAACCAATGGTGAAGCAAAGAAAACTAGGGTTCAAATCAACGATTTGGAACATAAGGCAAAATAGTCAACCAGTACAAAAGGAGGAAACAAGAAGTTTAAAAAATGAGGAAAGATTTAGGAGCCTCTGAGATAACTTTAAATATACCAGCATCCAAATCATAAGGATGCCAGAAAGAGAAGAGGAAGAGCAAGAAATTGAAAACTTAGGTGAAAATATAATGAAGGAAAACTTCCGAAGTTTGGCAAAGGAAATACACATACAAGTCCAGGAGGCGCAGAGAATCCCAAACAAGCTAGAACCAAACAGGACCATACCAAACCACATCATAATTCAAATGCCAAAGGTTAAAAATAAAGGGAGAATCTTAAAAGCAGCAAGAAAAAAAATAGTTACCCACAACAGGGTTCCTATAAGATTATCAGCTGAATTCTTAAAAGAAAAAAAAAAGAAAGAAAGAAAGAAAGAAACTTTGTAGGCAAGAAGGGACTGACAAGAAGTATTCAAAGTGATGAAAAGCAAGAACCTGCAACCTAGATTACTTTATCCAGCAAAGCTATCATGTAGAGGGAAGAGCAGATAAAGGGCTTCCCAGACAAGGTAAAGCTAAAGGAGTTCATCATCATCAAGCCCTTATTATATAAAATGTTAAAGGAACCTATTTAAGAAAAAGAGGATCAGCCCTGACTGGTGGTTCAGTGGATAGGTGCCCACCTACGAACCAAAAAGTCAGTGGTTCGATTCCCAGCCAGGGCACATTACCAGGTCTCTAGCCAGGTCCATAGTTGGAGGCAGGTGAAAGGCAACTATACATTGATGTTTCTCCCCTTTTCTGCTTCCCTCCCTTCTCCTCTCTCTAAAAATAATAAATAAAATATTTTTTAAAAAACTAAAGAAAAAGAGGATCAAAAGTATGAACATTAAAATGACAACAAACTATCAACAACAAACTAAAAGATTTTTTAAAAGTAAACTAAGCAAACAACCAGAATAGGAACAGAATCATAGGTATGGGGATTATTTGGAGGGGTATCAGGTAGGATGGGGAAGAGGGAGAAATGGGAAAATGGTGCATACATTAAGAAGCATAATTGGTAGGTATGAGATGGACAGGGGGAAGTTATGAATAGTATAGGAAAGGGTGAAGCCAGGGGGTTTATATGAACAACCCGTGGATTGCTGGAGGAAAGTGGGTACTGGGCGGAGGGGAGCAAAGGGAAAAAATTTGGAACAACTGTAACAGCATAAATAAATATACTTTAAGAATATCAATAAAATATACTTTAAGAAAATAACTTTAGTATGTTAGACAAAAATTACTCACTCTGCTTTTGGGAGGAAAAATGGGAAACTGAAGTTGTTATATAAAAGATTAGTAGCTGGAAGACTTGGGGGAGGTCAGTTTATTTCCTGCTGATCACATGGGTGACCTGTGTCACCAGGTGGGAGTGCAGGCGTGGGAGCAGTGCACTTACTCCCCCATATTTACTGCGAAGATTTGTTGCTCTTTATTTGAGAAGTGATCCTGATTTCTCAGATTGATAGTATCAGGCCAGAAACTTCTTTGAGGAGAAAAAATGGGGCTCCTGTGAACAGTTTCTACTTTTAATTTTCTTCTTCTTCCCCATCCCTGCAATGCTTGTGCAGGCCCTCTGGATAACTGATTACAGATGCCTTAAAAGAAGCAAAAACTGCATCTTCCCCACCCCCCTCTCACTGTTTGCTGCAGCCAGCCTGGGTCCTGGTCCACACTGCTGAATGAGCTTCAATCCACCCTACTCATCCCCACACTCAGGATTGTTTTATCCCCATGGCATCGATTCTTAAATGTTTTTTACCTCTAGGACTTAAAGACAGGGGACAGGAAGAACTGTCTGTTCTTTGGGCAGGTATCCTCTAAGAGTGCAGAATCTTGAGCCCTGACCTACAGCCCGATTTGCAAAGATGCAGCAAGTGCACAAGAGGTAAGAATGGATGCAGAGGCCTGGTGTGGACTCCCAGCCCAGGGCATTGGTGTGTTTAGATAGAGAAATACTTCTAACGGTGCTCAACACAATTGGATTAATCTGTTTGATTAACCTTCTTGGATGGATGCAAACCTTAAAGGTAGACATGTGTAGACAAGACATTTTGATAAAGATCAAAATCTTCCTAAAGCAAGTATTAGTCTTCTCAACCATCAAATCTATTACACTCTGAAATCAAATGGGGTTTTTTTGGAAGTGATGCCACCTTGAAATTATAATAGGATTAAATGGAAAAGCATAATTTGATATAAAAATTCTCTCCATCCATAGAGCTTTTTAAAAACATGCTATGCAGCCCTGGCTGGTAGCAGAGTGGATAAAACTCTGGCCTGGGAAACCCAAAGGTTGCTGGTTCGATTCCTCAGCCAGGGCACATAACCAGGTTGCAGGCCAGGTCTCCAGCCAGGTCTGTGGCTGGAGGCAGGTGAAAGGCAACCACACATTAATGTCTCTCTCCTTCTCTGCCTCTCTTCCTTCCCCTTTCTCTAAAAATAATAAATAAAATCTTTTAAATAAATAATAAATAAAAATAAAAACATGCTATGCATTAAAACAAAGCAGTTATATTGCCAAATCAAAGTCATATACTGCCCTTACGTAGGGTCCCTTTGGACTGTGACAGTATGACTTCAGTAGGATTAGGAATCATGAATGGAACTGGGTCTAAGGGTGCACTGCACTGTCCAGTTAAGAAGCCAAGAATCCCATGTGGCTATTATATTAATTAAAATTAAATAAAAATTTAAATTCAGTTCCTCAATTGCATTAGCCACATTTCAAATGATCAATAATCATGTGTTGCCAGTAGCTGCCTTCTTAAACAATATAGAGAATATTCCCATCACCATAGAAAGTTCTATTGGACAGTGCTGGCCTATAGTAAACACAAAATGACAGCATTCTACACCAAAGAGAAAGTGTTTAGCACTTAAGAGTCAGAGCTTAGAGAAAAGCTTATTAGACATCAAAGAGATTTTAGAGACAACATTAAATAAATTAAATATGAGTAATAGATTATATTTACCTTAAGATACACAGGAGTTTCAAAATGAGTTACACTTATGAGTAACCATAAGCTTTTTTTTTTTTTTTAAAGATTTTATTTCATTATTTTTAGAAGGAGGGGAAGGGAGAGAGGCAGAGAGGGAGAGAGACATCAATGTATGGTTGCGTTTCACCTGCCTTCAGCCACAGACCTGACTGGAGACCTGGTTTGCAACCTGGTTATGTGCCCTGGCTGGGGAATCAAACCTGCGACCTTTGGGTTCGCAGGCCAGCACCTTATCCACTGTGCTACCAGCCAGGGCTAGCTTTTAAAATTAGCTAACTTAAAAAAATTGTTTTAGCCCTGGCTGGTTTGGCTCAGTGGATAAGGCGCCAGCCTGTGAACCCAATGGTTGCTGGTTTGATTCTGAGCTGGGGCACATGACCAGGTTGCAAGCCAGGTCTCCAGCCAGATCTGTGGCTGGAGGCAGGTGAAGGGCAACCATACGTTGATGCTTCTCTCCCTTTTTGCCTCCCTCCCTTCCCCTCTCTCTGAAAATAATAAATAAATAAATAAATTTTTAATTAAAATGTTTTAAAGATAAAAAAAAAAACCCAGAACAAAGAGGAGACTTCCTCTGCTTTTTATTGCTTAATCCCTTGATATTTGCAAACTGTTTTACAATCTCACCCACTGTCTTTCGCTGATTGGTCCTCCAAGGTCACGGTGTGTGTTTGTTCCGGTTGTTACTGGGGGCTTCATTCACGTACTGCAGGGTCAACTCTAGCCTAATGCAGGGTAAAAACTACACAGAAGCATTCGGCAGCAGGGCCCTCCTCACACGAGTGCTCATTTAGAACATTGCTGAACACACTTCTCTAAAGCCAAAAATTCCTTTTGACCACATTATCCTAGCTTCAGAAACAGGTTATCAAGTGAGGACATCAAAAATGTGTGATTGTGGTTTTCAGTGTCAAATTTCACCACAAGCCCAGTTGCTTGGCTGGAAGTTGATGGGCACATTGAGATCTGACAGCTTTGGAGAGGACCTCCAGTGAGAGCTTCAGTTCAGGCCAACAGACACACACTGGCAGGACAAAGAAAGGACCTTTCTCCCTCAATTTGAATGTTGAAGTCTGGAAGCACTGTAACTCTGCCTTTGTCCTGGATTTCCAAGAGCGATAATGTTGAGATGAAAATGCTTCTAGCCTTTTACAGGGGTGTGTGTGTGTGCGCGTGTGTGGGTGGAAAACAACACTGCAAATAATCATTTAAATAATAAAATAGTACAATGTGTCTTGGAAGAATTCTGGAAGCAGGAAAAGCTTTCTCTCTCAGGCTGACAGCCACCTCGCATAGGCACCTCCACTGAGCTTTCACTTGCTTTAGCTACCAGCAGGAGGGAATGAAGTTAAATTGTCCACAGAGACTGTCTGGACGAGGGCTGAAATCTGACACTGGGAGCTGAGGTGGCAGAGCTCTTGAAAGCCAAGCTCCTGGCCAGCCTTCTGACCACAGTAATTAAGGGGGCATGGCCTTGAGCACTCAGAGATGGGTTAGAAGCTGGCTGCGATGAACAGGCAGAGCAGGTGGGGGACAGTACACAGCAGGGGACTGTGTGACCGTAGAACTCTGCTCGGGTCCCAGAGTGTAACTTGAATCAGGGCATTTTGGATTCCTGCCCCATCTTCACTGCTCTCTCGTGACCTGAGTCACCAGCCTTGACTTGCCATAGAGCAGGTGACTCGCACACACATTATGGGGCTCTATTCCTCAGCCAATCTGCTGATGACTGAGAGAGAGATGGCCCACTCAGATCGGGTCACCTGTGCCACCACCTACACACAGGCCTACCTTCCAACACCCACACCTGCATTCATTTGCCTTAATGCTTTCATTGACGCTTAGAACCCGCTTCGCTGGAAGTGCCATGGAATTAACACCCTTGGGAGCAACAGTAAGAAATACCCCAGCTCCGGACAGATGGTGTTTCTCCACTGCCGTCAGCTCCAGTTCTCCTTGTTGGTGACTTGCCTGGAAATACACCACTTACAGCCTTCCTTTCCCTCTCTCACTGCCCCGCACCCCTGCCTGTATTTCCTTCAGCAATGTTATCGGGATCTGCTTCCAGGGGACCCAAATTAAGATAATGACCCTGCAAAACAATCTTCAAAGCAATAGATGTCCCTGCCAGGATCTACTTGCTTCCCCTTCAGCCCTACAGAGGTAGACTTATTAACCAGCTCCCCTGGGCCCAGAACTGCCCGGTAAAAGGAGGGCAGTGAGATCAGCATCCAGGTAACCTCCTGCCCTGACCTCTGTCCGGCCCCTAATCTATTACAGAGAGGAAGCTCTCCAGCCCACCTCAGTGTCAGGTTCACTGTGAAAGCAGCCTGGCACTAGAAAGAAACTCTTATCTGCCATCCAGTAACTAAACTTTGAGCCTTAGTTCCGCATCTATCAAATAAAACAGTAATATTAGTAGACACCAAAGTTCCCTCCTCTTGTGAAGCCTTCCTCGACGGACAGAATGACAAGAATTGCTTAAATTGAAGTTGCTATGTCTACTCCCAACTAAGCTCCACCTTAGAAAGGTACTTAACGCCTTTGTGCTTGGAGGGTCTCATTTGGAAAATGGGGTAAGAAATATTAGTACCTAGGCCATCGGGTTGCTGGGATGAAGTAAATTAAGTCACTTAGCATCGTGCCTGGCAAATAAGTTCTCAACATATTGTAGTTAATATTATGGCTATTGTTATTATTCTACTTCCACATATATGGTTACCATTCATGGTCTTGGGGCCATGAAATACCCCTGTCCAACTTAGTCTCAGCTGCAGCATCCTGAACTGCAGCTGTCCTTCAAAACAAGCTTATGAAGGTGTGCTGGGAGCCCCCAATACCACCCTCGTGCTTGATGATTCACCAGGAAGACCCACAGGATTCAGCAAATAGTCACATGCATGGCCATATTTTATTATCTCAAGAGCACAAAGGCAAACTGCAGAGCAAAGGCCCATGGGGCAAAAAGTCTGGAAGAAATAAGTACAAGCTTCTAAAAGTCCTCTCCAGGCAAGTTACACAGGACATTATTTCTTCCAGCAAAGGGTTGCAACAAGACTACTGAAGTGAGGTCTACCGGGAAAGGCCATCACAAGAGACTCAGTGCCAGGGTTTTATCAGGGCTGGTCACACAGGTAGCCTCTGTCTAGCAGGCACCAACATCCCAGACTCCCAGAAAGAAACAGGTGTTCAGCCTAAACCCTAAATACTTTGTACAGATAATTTAGGCTGATTGAGTTACTCTTCCCACTTTGGGGGATGGGAGGAACCTTCTCAAAATCCAAGTCCCCAGACACCAGCCAAGGGCCAACCTTACAAGCAGGCTTTTCTAAGGAAAGTAGTCTCAGGCCTGCTATGTAAAGTCTTTTCTACATAAAAGATTATTGGGTTAAAAAATACAGATGGTTTGCCAGTATTCTCTTTATCACTTTATTCTTCATTAAGTGGGCCAGGGGAAATTTGAGCTTTGATAACTCACAACACATCATTATTTATCATGTAGTCATCTCACGATAAAAATAACTTGCATTTTATTGGACTTCTCTCATATTATATTCACATGCCATGTTGCAGCTGGGATAAGAGGAAGCAGATAGGGTCTGGTCCCTACCCACATCCCCTTGGTTTGCCCCAGAGGTCATTTCAAGCAACTTCTGAACATGCCATCAGCTTTCTGGGTCTCTCCACCACTGAATTATGTGAACCTGTCATAGATCAAAGGTGCCTGAGAGCCAATGTTCCAGAGTGGCCTCCATTAAAGGGAGACAGGAATTGGTGGTTTAATTCTCTGGCACCCCTTTTATCAGTGAGACAGTCCTGAGGTGTGCCCTCTAGTCTGCCGAGGATCACCCAGAACCAAGGTCCAGCTGCCCACAGGGACATGTGCTGATTGATGCACTTTTGTTGGAGTCCCTTCTGCCCGTTTCATCTCCCCATCCCTCTCCTATTTCCTAAGATAACTGCTTATACTCTCCATGTTAGGGACAGAGTTGAGGAAAATAATTCAGCATTTCTTAATGCCAAATTCAAGAATCTATTCCATGTCATCTATTTGGAAAGCATTCTGCCTTAAAGATTTTCCCTAAATATGTCCAAATACATTCTGCCCATCCTTTCTTTCCAGACATTACTCTGAGTTGCCCACCTGTCAGCTCCTGGTGCATACTTATGAATAAGATACATTGGCCTTGTGGTTTAAGCCTGTTAGTTTTGGAATCAGAGATTCTAGGGTCAAATCCCATACTCTGCCCCATTAGATTGCCTCTCAGAATTCAAAGGCATTGTCTCAGGAAAAGCATTTAGCACTGTGGCTGCCACAGAGCAAGAACTGAATAGCTGTGAGGCTCTGTCATTCTATCCCAAGCTGGAGGAAGGTAGGGGCGGGGTAGTGTCCCACTCACAAACTTCCACCCAACACAATGACTTTCTCCTTTCAAGTGCCAGAGGATGAGAAGCCAAGGAAATGATGTCCTGAAACCATTCTTGCTCTTTTCAAGTGTTCTGAAGAGAGTACGCTGTCTCGTCTTCTGCATGTTTCCTGGGGCCGAAAGTCCTGGAGGCCACTCTGTAAATATCAAGTGCCTCCTAAGTGCTGCCTAATAACAATGTTCAAAACCTGGGCGAGCAGAAAGCCCATGAGGAACTGGCTGCCTAGCACTCTCTGAACCTCTTCACTTTGTTTATATCTTCAAGGTCTACTCTAGTCTCAGCCAATGTGATGCTTAATGTGGCAACATGATGCTTCAAAACACAAGGTGAGATGGAGTCTGTATATGGGGTAGTCAAAAGAGCATGGTTTGGGGGTCAGGGGAACCTTGACTAAAATCTTGGCTCTACTTCTTAGGAATTGGTTCTTTTGGCAAGTTTCTTCCCTTCTTTAAAGTGGGGGTGATGTCACTTTCTTCATAAGGCTGTAGGCACAATAACAGCCGGCAATGAAAAGAACCTTGCAAGCCCTGGCTGGTGGCGCAGAGGATAAGTGCCGGCCTGCAAACCCAAAGGGCGCTGGTTCGATTCCCAGCCAGGGCACAGAACCAGGTTGCAAGCCAGGTCTCCAACCAGATCTGTAGCCAGAGGCAGGTGAAAGGCAACTATACACTGGTGTTTCTCTCCCTCTGTCTCTTTCCCTTCCCCTCTCTAGAAATAATAAATAAAATCTTTAAAAAAGAAAAGAAAAGAACCTTGCCCACTGCCTGCATTAGGGACTGTTTTTGTCACAGATAATCCCACAACCTGGTGAACATTAGAATAGAGAACAACATGGAGAAGGAACACAATATTCCTTGGTATTATGAACAATTATATCAACCCTATACCCAGAATTTCATGTGAGAAGAATTAATGTCTATCTTTTTTTGGACACTTTTTATTTCCAAATTTCACTCTTTCACAGCCGATTCTAATCTCAACTTATTCAGGCTGGATGGCACAGTTACACACTTGCTATGAAATGCTCAATTTCTTGAATTTTTACGTGCATCAAAGGCAGGCATTAAGATGCTTTAAGTTGGTTTCCTGTATTTGCTGATTTTGCTATGAATGGAACACTTACTTCAGGAAGCAACAGGAACTGCCTTGGTTATCACTTAAATAAAATTTGCTTTGCATGTACAAAAATCTCATTTGCTCCTGCCATTTGATACTTGGGAAATTTGGAGGTTTAATGGATCTTTACTACCAAAGATTTCCCCCACCCCACCCACCGAGTTGTACACAAATGCTGCTCTTGGCTTTATTCATCCTTCCCAACAAATAAAAATCCTCAGAATAATTTCCAGTTCTTTTTGTGGAGGGTGGGGAGGCCTGGGTAAAGGTGGATATTTTAACTCTCTGAAGTTAGCAAGAAACACAATCCTAGAAACACATTTTTTTTTTCTCCATTTGAATGGGGGCGCCTCTTTATTTCTCTCCTTGTTCTATCTTTTTTTTGTTTTGTTTTTGCAACAGGAACAGAGATCTAAGTTATATTAATAAAAGAAAAACCAGGAAAGCTGGTTTGCTTGCTTGTTTTTATTTCTTCCTTTTCTTTCTTTTTTTCCTCTAAAGTCTTTGAGACCATGTCACCCTTTGAGGGACTGAGGAAAGAAAGGGCTTCCAGGCAGAAAAGGATTCAAAAACATAATGCTTTGCATAATCTTCAAGGGTTTCCAGGAACCTACTTTAAGAATCAATGTTATTATGCAGAAGAGGGACATTTTGCTCAGGTGGGGTAGGCATCTAGCTACACACTATAATTTTTTAAATGTCAGAAAAGATTGCCTCCACAAAGAGGGCTCCTTTTAAAACTTCTCCCCCTCTATGTTGTACTTTATTCTTGAGGTTAAGTGCTAAAGTCTTTTTAGCTGCAAATGTTATCTGGGAAGAGTAAAATGTTGAGTCATTAGCAGCCTAGAGTTTAGATGTCCTTAGCTTAACAGATGAGATAAAGCTGTTAGGCTCTAGCTCTAGCTCTACCTGTAGCTAATATTTGTAATTATTTATATCACATCTGTCTTCTCCCTCCCCAAGAGTGTAAATTCCACAGGGGCCTGAGCCAAGCCTGCTCTGTTTATTGCTGCATTCTCAGGGCCTTGCCCAGTGCCTGGCCGCGACCACCACTCAGTCAACACTTACTGAATGAATGGCTGGACTAACAAATAAAGAAAATGAGAGAAAGCAGGTTTTCATGAAAGAAGAAAAGAGAAAAAAATGTCCAAACTGGTACAGATTATAGGTGGAAGGAAGGTAGGCCAGTAAGGGAGGCAAAGAACAGGTAAAAAAGGAGAGTAGGTGCTACAGAAAGGTAGAGTAGCACCTTTAGAGTAGGTTTCCAAAAGAAAGTTCACCTACTTTAAGTCAAAAAATCATTTGGGCAACAAAATTTTACACTTTACTCAGTCTATCTTTACAGCATAGGCCATTTCTTTCTATATATCAACAAGTGCCATTGGAGCCACTCAATGGCATTATTTGCAATGAAATGTGATTGTGGCTTTGATAACACAGTCTTGATTCATGGCCTATATCTTTGTGAACTCAGGAAAAAATTTAGGTGATTAAAGAATGTGATGAATTATACTTCTGTACTGATTCAGCCGATACATATTGAGTACTTAATGTAAATCACAGCATGAAGGAGTTCTCAAACCAGACTCTGCACTGGGATCCCTTCAGAGGCTATTTAAAACACAGATTCCCAAATAAGTCAGAGAAAGGCAAATACCATATGATTTCACTTGCATGTGGAATCTATAAAGCAAAATAAATGAACAAACAAACTAGAATGAAATTCATAGAGACCAAACTGATGGTTGTCCCAACAGCCTCGCACCACCAACCAGAGGGGAGAGTTAGGAGGCTGGGTGAAAAAGATGAAGGGGTTAAGAACTACAAGTTTGTATTCATCGAACAGTCCCAGGGATGTTAAGAACAGCATAGGAAACCTAGTCAAAAATATTGCAACAACCATGTACAGTGCCAGGTGGGTACTTAAAATATCAGGGGGACCACTTTGTAAAGAATATGATTGTCTAACACTATGTTGTACACCTGAAATTAACAAAATAATATTAAATGTAAGTTATAGTTGAAAAATAAAATTTTAAATGAAATAAAAAGCTAGGGAAGTAAAAAACTAAAATAAAATACAGATTTCCTCATCCCTCCCTCACTCTCTGCATCAGAAACTCTGGGGGAGGGGTTAGACTTGGAATCTGAATTATTAAGTTCCCTGTGTGATTTGCATACAGGCAATCTGTTGTAGGTTAGCCAACCAATATTTGGGAATCCTTACTACCTAAGGACACAATGATGATGCTGTCATTTTCATCAAGGAGTTTGTCATCTCCAGTGGAGTTACTATAAGACATGGATATAAATAACAGAATATGAGTAATATGACAATTATGACAGACTGTTGACATTCTCTTGGGAAGAATCCATGTGGGAAGTGGCATTTAATCTACACAGACCCTAACAGAAGACAGAGTTGTAATGGGGAGGCCAGGAGTAGAGGTAAGTAGACTTGAGGAAAGAATCTGGTGAAAGTCTAAAGCCCAATAAGAAATTTACTCTAATTAACAGAAGATTATAGAAGCTAGAAGGGACTTTAGAAATACTCCTTTTGTCTCCTTCCTCTATTCAAAAGGAATTAGGGGTTCAGAGAGCTAAAGGAGACAGTACAGAGTCGTAGAGTTAGTTACCATGAGGACATGTGCTGAAGTGCATGTCTCTAAACACCCAAGCCAAGGCGCTCCACCCCACCTCCCTAACTCCTGTTGATCTGGCCAGGAAGCTAGGAATTTGTTTCTGTTACTCCTAGGGACTGCTTGGCTCACGTCCCTGAGAATGCACTGCTATATAGGGCCAGGTGTCAGGCACAGCTTCCCAGGGGCCAAACAAACCTCAGGGCCAGCTGGCAGGCTTCCAACCTCTCCTCTAAACAGGCCCTGTTTCACTCCACTCTGTCACTCAGAATCTCTATGGACAACAGTGTGAGAAAGGGTGAGGAGAAACCTACACACAGCGAAAGAGTAATTCGGAGACACTGGGAGCCACCACTAACCAGGTTGGACCCACATCTGGGAATTTCTGTCAGAGGCTTTGCATGGTTAGGCCTTTGACAGATTGCATATGCTGTGTTTGTCCACACTCATCAGGGAGAACCTAATGGGTCGGGTCACCTGGTTGGTGGTACCAGTCCATTGGGACACACCAGCAAGCTCCACAGATGAGCTTATTGTGCCCCAGCCAATGAAGGCTATTCCTGGAGACAAAAATGCCACTCATCAGATGGATGCCTCTCATTTCCCAAGGGACTGCTCTGTTGTGGTAACTGCACTTCTGTGAATTGTAAAGGTTCTGCAAAATTCATAAAATAAAAATTGCATTGAAACACGACATTCACAAACATGCACAAATTATAAGCAAATCACATACTGGCCCCCAGAACAAGAAACAGAGAACATTACCAGCACATGGAAGCCCCTTTCCAGTTCCTACCCCCACCAACAGTAACTTTCTAGCACAATGTATTCACTTTGCCTGTTTTTAAATTTATGTAAATAGAATCATACCCTTGCTTACATCTTCAACATTCAAGATACATGGGTGATTACCAAGAAATTGCCTAGAAAGTCCTCTGCAGGTTTAAAGAGCTAAAAGAGTAGAACATACACTTAACAATAGGACTTATTCCAGGACAAAGAGCGAGGCAGCAGTTTGGCCCAGACTGAATATTAACACCTCAAAATTAGAAGTGGTCTAGTCCTTGCTTACCTTCTAAAAGGCCCTGCTTATGCCCTTGACTGGTATGGCTCAATTGGTTGGATGTCATCAGGTAACCGAAAGGCCATCAGTTCGATTCCCAGTCAGGACATATGCCTGTGTAGCAGGTTTGGTACCTGGTCAGGGTGAAGGAGAGGCAACTGATGGATGTTTCTCTCTCATGTCTACATTTCTCTCCCTCACTCTGTCCCTCCTTTCCTTTCTCTGTAAAATCAGTGAGCATGTCCTCAGGTGAGGATGAAAAATAAAAATAAAATAAAAGGCCCTGCTTAGTGATGGCCCTGCAGATACTACTATCACTCCTGGACAGGGTGGGTGCTGCTGATACAGCCTATGACTGCAGAAATGGAGACTAGATTGTGGAGCCTGAGAAGGAAGTCTAGCAATCATTTTCCCAGCAAATTCCTGCCAGTGATAAATCACTTTGTATGTAGTCCTTTCTTCTCATGGCTATTACAAAATTTCGTGCCTCTGGTACTTGGGAAAGATATTTATGAGTTTTTGTACTTTCAATTCAATGGGTCATCACACTGTCATATTGACCCTATGGCTTCAGCTTTTACCCATGCTTCATTGGCATCAAGATAGCCCGTGTAAGCTCCCTCTTTCCTTCTCAAGTGTTATGTCACAGCCCAACATCCTCCAGCAGGCTGGCGTATCTCAATGTGGGGTCCTTGGATCACCTGAGTTATGTGAGCCAAGATGCTCATCACTCATGCACATTGGACCCCACCCCACCTCTTCTGAAGCAGGATTTCTGGAGGTGGGTCCCAGGACTATGCTTCTTAGGTTAGAGATCTGCAGGTTCTGTGTCACCTTATATCCTTCCTTTGAAGGAGCTGCCCAGGACATGCCTTTCTAAAAATACTGATTTCTATAAAGGTGACCCCCACCCCTGTATAACACAATATTTCTATAACATGGTTTTGCTCTAACACGGTTCCAGAATTGAGGAAAATCCTCATATAAATGGCATCCTAGACCACGGTTTCACTCTAACACAGTTTGAAAATTAGAGAAATCCCAGAACAACACAGACTGTAATAAGAGGTTTTAAGAGCAAAAGATATCTCATTTGAAATTTTTTATTTGAGCATGGATGTGGTATCAGATTTGCCTGCAGAATTTTAAGGTAGATTAGAATTTTAAATCCACTTTGTTTGTAGATTATTAAGTAGTAACAGACTTTTTGCAAAAAGTACAGAGTAGGAGTCAAGATAATGCTGAAGATAGTTCAGAGGATAAGATACCGTGTCAAGAAGAAAATGCCCTCAATTAATGGTGCTTAGTAGTGATGACAAAGAAAAATTATTTAATACATATTACTATATTATGCTCTTGGTGAAAATTGCTTTAATAAAGCTATTTCTCTTAATTATAAAAATATTAGTATTTAAAAAATTCTTTTTGGAACCTAACCCCTTTTTTGCACTATTTCTTTGTTTTATATAACACAGATTGCGTAACAAGGCATTTTTTAGGAACCTAACAACCGGTTATACGGGGGTTACCTGATTCTCAGTAGCATGCCCACCCAGTCTGAATGCAGGTCCATGGTGGATGGGAAATCCCGCACCAGAGCTCATCATGCTCAAAGAAGCCATTAAGTGCGAAGGTTCTAAGGTATTTCCCTAATTAAGATCCAGCTCTGCCACTTGCCAGCAGGGTGCCTTTGAGCTAATTACTCAACCCCTGTAAGCCTCAGTTTCTCACTTGTAAACTGGGAAATCTAACAGCCTCTAACTCCTAGAGTCCTTGTGAGAACTAAATTAGTTAATGCTCTTAGGCACTCAAAGTGCCTAGCAGGAAAAAAAAAAATTCAATAGTTCTTCTTATCATTATGACTACTTGCAATTTGGGTTTTTCAAGTGAAACTTCAAATGGGCAAGAACAGACCTGATGTTCATACAATAAAACCAGACTTTAAAGTCTTATTCAAAAAAGGAATGATAACATCTAACCCTTACACCTATCTATCCTGCTCCTAGGAATGTACCATGAAACAACAGGCCAGGAAATCAGTTTGGCAGTAGATAACAAGACCCTTGCCATGTTGTTTTTCTGGCGCAAGTCTCACACATATATCATTAAATTTGCCCATACAATTTTGACCTATTGTAAATGTCATTGTTAATTTCTGATTGTTCACTGCTAGTAAAGAAATACAATTCATTTTTCTATGTGAATCTTGTATCCTGAAATCTCAATAAACTCACATATTAGGTCTAGTCACTTTTTTGTAGATTACTTAAGATTTTTTTCATAGATGATTATTTCATTAAGAATAAGGATAGTTCCTGGCTGGTGGTGCAGTGGATAAAGTGCCGGCCAGCGAACCCAAAGGTTGCTGGTTGGATTCCCCTGCCAGGGCACATAATCAGGTTGCAAGCCAGGTCTCCAGTCAGGTTCGTGGCTGGAGGCAAGTGAAAGGCAACCATACATTGATGTCTTTCTTCCTCTCTGCCTCTCTCCCTTCCCCTCTCTCTAAAAATAATAAATAAAATATTGAGAAAAAAAAGAATAAGGATAGTTTTAGTTCTTCCCTTCCAATATGTCTCCCTTCTTTTTCCTTGGCTGGTTGTACTGGCTAGTATCTCCAATACCATGTTGAATAGAAACAGCAAGAGCTGACACCCTTGCCGTCTTCCCAGCCTTTCACTGCTAAGTATGATGTTAGCTGTGGACTGGCATATGCACTTTATCAGGTTGAGGAAATTCTTTTCCACTCCTAATTTCTTGATATTTTTTTTCCTAAATGGGAATTGAATTTTGTCAGATTCTTTTCCTGCATCAACTGTAATATAAGGTTTTTATATTATAGTTTGTTAATGTGAATAATATTGATGTACAAAAGCTAAACCAATTTTGTACCCTTGGGATAAGCCCTTTAATCACGAGACATTATCATTTTTATATATTACTAGATTAGCTTTGCCAATATCTTGTTAAAGATTTTTGCATCTCACTTTATGCAGGAGAAAAACATGTTTTTAATTTTTCAATGCTTTGCAGCTGGCATTTTTCTATGTCTAAGGTATTACAGGATGGAAAGCAAAGTACCCAAGACAACACTGCATTTCCTAACAGGCATCTGTCGATGTTGTCACTACTGACAGTTGGCAGTGCACTGGATCTTACTTCTGAATGTGTTATTCACTGTGCTAGTACAGTTAATAGACATCTATCTGGTGACTTTATCAATAAGTATCCTTTACTTATAAATCCGTAAGTTTTCTCTTTTGCAATTCCAAAATCTAAATGCTAGCTTATGTCCTGTTTTATATCTGGACCAGAAGAGTTTCTCTATTTAAAAATAAAGGTCCATGGTGCTTTGTTCTCTGTTATAAGTGGATAACAGTTAAATATACTAATGTAAATATAAATACTACATAACTAATTGGTGCTTGTGTTAAAAAACATTATATAATAATGTGATATAATCAATAATGGTCATAATAACACTATGCAGCTTAGAAAGAATTTAATATACATATCTTATTTGACCTGTGTTCAAGCATTATTAGGCCATTTTGCAGGTGAAGAAGTTAAGGCTCAAGAACTTTTGGGTCTGTCTCATGGTCACTCAGTTATTTAGAATCAAGCTGTTTTGAAATAGAAAATATATTTATACACAAACAGCAACAATTAACATTCACAAGTTCTCTGTATTTTAATTCTAAAGACTAAATGCTAGCTTAATTCATGTTTTGAAGCTTGAAAGATTTTCACACTTAAAAAATAAACATTTGCTCTGCTTTGCTCCACACTGTAAGATGAGGACATATTCAAATTCACTTAAGGAAACACAAATACAATAATATTTGCTAGAGGCATTAATTGTTCTAATAAAGGCAGAAGTTTTGTTCAAACAAATGATGGGAGAGTTAGCAGTGCTCCAGTAATTATGAATATTGAAATTATTCTTCCTCAATGTAGTCATTAGTCCTAATTTGGTCTGTAGGGCATATCTCCACATAAACTGCTCTATCCGGTCTTAAATCACATGTTTCTAATTCTATCAGTCACTTGACCTCCAGAGAAAACAGCTGCCTCTTCTTTCTTTAGACTTCTCTTGGAAACTCTACTCAGACTCCAACAGAGTAGTCCCTTTGTGCATTTTGACTCAACCCGCAGGCTGCCAGATTTGCTGAGAAGTCGGCTAGCTCCCAATTCCAGATCCCACTGAAGAATTTCTAGAGGGACGGTGGTGGTTTCGTGTGCCTCGGAATCACCTGGAAGACCTGATAAAGCACAGCTTGCTGGAACCTACCCCGATAGTTTCCAATTCAAGATGTCTGGGATGGGGCCCAAGGATCTGGATCCCTTACAAGTCCCACAGTGACTCTGATAATACTGGTCCCAGAACCACACTTTGAGAAGCCCTAAACTTAGATGAATGATCGAGCATTTGGTTTTTCAACTTTCTTATTTTCCCCAGGAGAATAGAAAAGAAATGGAAGATTTTAGAAAGGTAAAACCTGGTCCTAGAAGAGATTGTTTCTTTGCTCTGTTGATAGGATAGTCTATGAATTGCAGGTTTACAGCAGAGCCCAGGCCTCTGTGGATTTTATAACACTTTCATTTGGTTATATTCAATGTGAGAGCTCTTTTAAAGAGATCTCCTTAGGATTTTGTTGTTGTTGTTTGTGAGGTAAAAGAATATATACAAAAATGTCAACAGGCGTTATCTCCAAGAAATAGAACTGCAAATAATTTATTTTTCTTGTGGCTTATCAGTATTGGTATTTCTGGTCTTGTGAAAACAAATGTGGTTGATTTTTGTAATACACAAGTGCATCTGAAAAAGAAATGCACCTGGGAAAAATCAAATAAGTAAATGACTTTGCCAGGCATTTAAACAATGGCCTAAGGAATAATCAAACTTTGTTTAAGTGAAAGGAAGGGGGAGAAAGAAAGAGAGAACTATTGGTTGTTGTTCTACTTGTTTATGCATTCATTGGTTGTTTCTTGTATATGCCCTGACCGGGGATGAAACCACAACCTTAGACTATCAGGACAATGGTCTAACCAACAGAGCTACCTTGCCAGGGCCTAATCAAAATTTCTTCTTGTGACTATATGCTGAAACATTTCGGAATTTATCTATTTTTCAACAAGACTTAAGATCTACCTATTTCTGCCCACCCCTCCACATTAGAGTTCAAAATTGGGGCCAGATTGTAAATCAAGGAGTAAAATGTCAAGTCCTGAGTTCTGTGGTATGTGGTGTGTGCTTTGAAGCTAATTACTCCCCAGCAATGTGGGTCCCTTCCTACTACCTTTACCCCTTTCTCCCAAAACTTCTGGAGCTAGAATTAGTGGACAACAACGTGTGTATGCAATGTCCTCTGAATCTCCTTATGGACCGAGGAAGACTGTAACTCTCCATTGCTCTCATTTCTATTCACCATCTCAAAGAAAAGTTTATCCCACCAATTCACACACATTTCCAAAATTTACTATAAAAACAGACTAAATCACTGAAAAAATAACCAACATTGAGCTAATTAGTGAGAGAATCAGAGTTTTGTCCACCTAAATTTTCACACGTATTTGGGTAATATGTCATTATATGAAAAACAACAAAAACTGTATTTTGCCACATTCTACTTCTTTGTCTATGCAAAATCATATTGGTTCTTTACTGTATCTGCTCATTTTAAGAGCCTTTAAAACTTTTTCATCACAAACTTTTTACATTGCAAGACACAACATTGAGTTAAAAAGTAATGTAAGGGAAGGAACCCAGAACACTAATTCCAAAGGACATAAATACCCTATGTTCATTGCAGCAATATTTACAGTCACCAAGATATAGAAGCAGTGTATTAGTAGGTAAGTGGATGAAATAATTATGGGATTTACACAATGGAACACTACACAGCCATAAAAAAATTTATCCAGTTTGTCAGTATGGATGGACCTAGGGAGCATTATGCTAAGTGAAATAAACCAACAGAGAAAGACAAATGCCATATGATCTCACTCATATGTGGACTCTAATGAACAAACTGAACTAACCAGGAAAATAGAGACAGACTTATAGATGGAGAGCAGGATGATAGCTAAGGGTGGGGGGAGATTAGAGGGTGGACGGAGTGGATCAAAAAGGAAAATGGACTCATAGATGTGGACAACAATGTTTCCATGCTGGGAGGAAAGTATAAGAAGACTAAATGGTAATGGAAAATGCAATAAAAAAAATTTTTTTTAATTATCTTATATTTGGAAAAAAAATAAGATAAGGTTTTACAACTATGGTTCATTTACACAATGGAATACGACTTAGCCACCATAAAAAAGGAAATTTTCCCCTTTGTGACAGCATGGATGGACATGGAGAACATCATGCTAAGTGAAATAAGCCAGTCAGAGAAAGACAAATACCATAGGATTTTACTCATATGTGGAATCTAATGAACAAACCAAACTAACAAGCAAAATAGAAAGGCTCATAGGTAGAGAGCAGGCTGACCACTCTAGAGGGGTTAGGGAAGGGATGCAGGAAAAAAAAAAAGGAAAAAAGAAAAAGCATTCATGGACATAGACAACAGTGTGGTAATTATTGGGGGGAAGGGGTGGATGGAAGTGGAAGAGGGTAAAAGAGGGATAAATGGCAATGGAAAAAATACAATAAAAAATTAAAGTGAGGTTTTAATATTTCACAAGCCAATATTTTTTTTCTTGCCTCCTGACTGACTAACTTTAAAAACCCAAATAGCAAAGGTGTTTTTCCCCCCTCTGGCTTAAAGAAAGTGGTGATCTGAACTGTGTAACAGTGGAAAGCCACATTCTCTTGATTATTGTTAATTTATCACCAAATTAAAATGTGCATAGGCACTTCTTCCTACCACACAAATTATGCTTGAAAGAAAATAATAATTTGGGCTTTGTTGAACAAAAATACCATCCGAACCAAGACAAGGTTTTCCTTAGTGACCTAAAATATGTGTTTTCTCTAAAGGACAAAGAAACTTAACCAGCAAAGGCAGACAACACAGTGTTTTTTCCAGGAAATAGTAATTAGAAATGAATTAGAGCTTCCAACAGAGTGAAAGCTAGAAGACCCTGTTTACATGTTATGCTAACTAGCTACAGCTCTGGCTTGGGAACCTTTATTATCCTAGAGTCATCTCTCAAGCACATCCTGCAAATGGATGTGATTTGTAGTTTTAACTCAATTGAGATTTGAGCTATATAACTAGGTTGCTGCTTTGTTGTTTATTTTTTTTTAATCTTAAGAAGGATGGTTTTGTTATACCTAAACCAATTTCAACATCAAAACAGCAATAGCTACACTGCATGCTCTTTTGTTATCCCTTTTAAAGATGTCAGCATCATTCTGAGAACTTTCAAGCAAACTCACTGGGACTCTAATGTAAACTTCTGTAATTCTGAACAAAACTCATTTCCAGTAGCCTTTTATTCTGGTCATCATTTATCCAAATGGGAAAAGCAATTTACAAAAATAAACATATGTATTAGAATACTGAGAGAATAAGAACACAACCTTCTGGGAGGTCTTCTTCCCTGCTCTTGTCTAGAGGGTTTTGGTTTCCACTCCCTCCAATACCCAACTCTTCTGTAACTAGCTGCAGAGCCAGCCTCGGCCACCTGACTCCAAGGGAACAGCCCAAAAAGAGATGGGGAGACTCAAAGATTAGATGTCATCATCCAACTTGGCTAACCTGGGGAAGAATATGAAGAAGGAAAAAAAAAAAAAAAAAAAAAAGCCAAGGTCTCTTGGCCCTAACACTGAAAACTCCAACAGTGGCAGGAAAAACAAAAGCCATGTACTGGAAAGAAGAAACAAGAAAAGTTAGCCACATGAAAGAGCCAGGGTACAGAAATGACATCTTGAACGGGAAAGAATGGTGGTCAGAGAAGACTTTTGGGGAAGGGTCAGACTATACAGAAAGGAGGGGAAACCTATGGGGGAGAAGGAAACATAAACTAGACCAGCAAGCATTTGGGGGACACCAACAGAAAAGGCATACGCCCACCCAACATTCCCAGTGGCGTTCATTATTACCATGATACCACATTATTGCTTACTATGGTGTCAGCTCATTAGCTTATTGGGGGCTTTGTTTATTTTACTGTTTTTTACCTAGGATGTAACACACTATAGAAAGCTTTTCTTCAACAGTTTGGAATAATTTTAAGTAATCCATTATCTAGAAAGTTCACTTTTCCAAGACCCTTATTCTCTAATCCATCTTAATACTAACATAGTTCTTCAGTTTCACTGTTCTAGGCTGTATGCCCCCCACCCCACCCCAATATCATATATTTAAACCTAATACCCAATGTGATGGTATACGGAGGTGGGGCCTTTGAAAAGTCATTAGGTCATGAAGGTAGAGCCCTCCTGAATTGGATTAGCGCCCGTAGAAAAGAGATCCCACAGAGTACTCTTGCCTCTTCCACCATATACAGGTGGCCATGCCTAAACCAGGAAGCTCTCACCTGACACCAAATCTGCTGACATCTTGATCTTGGACTCCTCAGACTCCAGAGCTGTAAGAAATAAATGTCAGTTGTTCATAAACCACCAATCTTTGGAATTTTGCCATGGCAATATGAAAGGCAAAGACATTCACCTTGTCCAGTTAAAGTTTTCTTAATGTAGCTCCATGTCTCTGAAAAAAGGAAGATCTACTCTCTTAGTAAAATATTTTGACTGATACCCATAGCCCACTGAATCCATACACCTCCAAGCAATTGAATTTTATATTTACCATAGATCAATTGTTTGAAATATTTATGACAATACTATCATAATTATGAAATTAAAAGTTTTATTTGTAAACTGATGGTAAATGAATTCAAAAGAAAGGGTTCTTGTATAAACTAAATGGATGCTTTGGGGGGAAAAATCAAGCAAATTGTTTTTAAAAGTTGGATTTTTAAAATGAGAAAAAGAGCTCATAGGAATCGAGAAAGATTCTGCATTCTATTTTCTAAATGTCTTTGAACTGTCCATTTTAAACAAACAAAAAGACAGGAAGTTACAGAAAATGCAGGGGAAATGCCAATTCAAAGATCTAAATTCAAAGGAAAGGCCTTGGTCCTACATCAAAAGCCTGCCCAATCTCTGTACATGTATGAATTTTAAGTTAAAATGTTTAAGGAATTACCATTCTATGGGTGCGTGCACCAAATTTTCTCAATTCTCCCATCAGCTATTGGTCCCAATGACTCAAAGAAAACAGTTTTCACTACATTTATTATAAAACTCTGGAATCCCCTTTTACACACACACATCAATTTTTTGTCTTCAAAGTGCATAGTGATGCTGGTAAACTTCTGCATTTTTTCACATGTAGAATGGAATTTTAACTCAGCTGGCCATCAGCTGAGGGGTCTTTTTGTCCTTACGGTGCAATTTGTTCTTCGGTTGGTCAACAGTCCTGAAAGTTTAATTATTCTTCTGTTTTTTAGCACAAGACAGGTCTCACTTTAGCAATGGGTTTGTGTCCTTCTGTCACAGGGGCCTGTTTATCTTAAGGCTGTCGCAGGGTGGAGGTGATGGCTTCCTTTTAGCTCTTGGACTTCCTCCTGAGGTGTGTGAGCAAGAGGAAGAGACATGGATGTGTCAAGTGCTAAACCCCACTGGGACCCTATTTCCAGATTTCCGATCTCTGCCCCAAGCAGAGTTTTACCATCGCTTTCCATGTTGGAAAGGACATCCTTTGTTTGCTGTAAACTGAATTTAACAAGTTCAATGCAAACATTCCAAGCTCGATTCTCATTTTAGCTTCATGCAAACCAAGCATAGAAAGATTTGAAATGGTTCTTTTTCTGCTATGATATTTTTTTTTACCCTGGCCCATGAATGAGTAAATAATAAACTTGGGAAAGCATGTAAATTGCTATGGTGGGTGTTCTGCAGTAATTTTCAATCATTCAGAAGTGGGATTAAATAGAAGGCCTCAAAAATATAATACATTTCTGCTTATCTGGTAACATGGTACAAAAATATCTCGCACAGGAAGGGCAGAAAATAGAAAGAACCTGTAACCAATTGTGTAAGAGTCTTAGTATCCACCAGTTTGAAAGCTGACCACCAATGTATTGAATATAACTGCAGAAGCATATCTTGTGAGCTTCACACCAAGTTGGGTCCTTTTTAACAGCCCCTTCCTTTATATAAAATTACTTTCTGTAATCATCGTTCTTTTCTTCACTTAGTTGTTTAGTTTTAATTTTAAAAATACATTCTAATTTTAAAGATAGTGTTCAAATTCCATTCACTATTTCACGTATGAAATAAAATGTGCGTTTGCCAAACAAAAACATTATACCTCACAGTTCACCACTCTGTTTCACTGCTTAAATTGTAAATACAAAAATTCTGTGATGTGTGAAATGAATTTTTGTAAAGGATATCTCAGCCTACATTTCAACAGGAGTGAATATAAATCAGTTTTCTGAGCTTCAAAGTGGGAAACAAACTTTCCCACCAAAAGCAGGCCTTTTTCTCTGCAAATGTTTTTTCTCAAAAGTAGTTAAGATTGTAAATATGTATGTCCTAGAACATATAAGCAAATGACTACCTCACTCTACATTAACTACAGCATTTGTTTAGAACGCAGGACAACAAATTTTGTGGGGTGGAGGAAATATTTTATCTTTGATGTTGTTCTGAATTGCCAGCATATGGTGATGATAAAAAGCAGACCAAATTCTAGTCAAATTTTATTGCTTTTCAATTCAAGACAAACCACATGCCCTTTATTGTCTATACTAGAGGCATCTTGTTCCCAGAGCTCTGCCCTTGGCCAGGGCACCACCATAATCTAAGATCTTACAAGAAAGCTGCCAGGCCCTGACTGGTGTGGCTCAGTTGGTTGGATATCACCTAGGAAAGCCAAAGATCACCAGTTCAATTCCCAGTCAGGGCACATGCCTGAGTTGTGGTTTGGTCCCATGTCAAGGTGCATACGAGAAGCAACAGACCAATGTCTCTTACTCACATTGACTATCCCTCTTTTATTCCCTCTCTTCCCCTTTCTCTAAAAATAAATAAACAAAATCTTTACAAAAAAGAGGAAAAAAAAAAAAGAAAAAGAAAGCTTCCAGACACAAAGTCTCCACCTTTGGTGGAATCTAGACAGAGCAATCGGCAGGGCAGCTCACTCCAAGATATCTGTGAGAAATGATAAAATGTCGGATGAATTTAAAAATGATGTACAAACAAATCCAGTACTTTTGGGGGGTGGAAATGTTATAAAATGTGACTCCAATTCTCACATCTTGATTAATGGAAAAATACTCTCTTCAGCTGTTCACTTTTCATTCTGAATTGCAAATATTTATTGAATGAATGAAAGGACAGGTGATCAAGCTGAGTCAATATTTACATATTGATTTGAACACATATCTCTCAATTTACTAAAAGAAAAAAAAAATGGTGATAAGATTCCTTACCCAGAGAGTTTCCACAGAAACAAATAAAGAGGTATCCAATAAGCTCAGCACCAAATTCTAAATCCAGAGCAGGACTTTGGTGTATGTAAGATCCAAAGTACAGAAAGAAACCTGAAGTCTAGGATGACCAACTTTGCAGTAAATGCCAGAGAATGACAAACATCTCTTTGCCTTGCCTGTGGCCCTCATTGCTGACTAGAGGAAGAAGGCCAAGAAAGCCAGCATACAGAATAGAATTGAATCCTCCACTTTGGAAGGCTCGGCAGATCCAGCATCAAATACCATATGGGCCATAAAGACAATGCTTCTGATCACATGGTATGTTCTTTCACTTGGCCATAAACTCTAAACCCTGGAGCCTTTATAATCAAGGAGGGCAGGCATCTGAACTAAGGATCAGAGAAAGAACCCCCATTCCAAAAGGTGGTCTCCTGGGCTTGTCAGAATTACAAGGGTTTTCTCATTTTTAAACTAACCATCCCACTAATAAAGAATAAAGGTTTCTTATTTTTTACTGTCCTTTTGTTGATCTTGCTCTAAGTCCTTTTATAAACAGATGAAGTAGAGAAGAAGCTTATTTCAGAAGAAAAATTGCTCCATGACAAAAGAAGGACATTCACATGCATTAAAATGGTCAACTCCAAGGTGTTTTTTGTAATGTATATTTTTTCCTCCTTATATTGGGTAGTGGGTACATTACCAAAACCATAAGAGAAATAATAAAAGCAATATATTTGAAGTATGTATTTAAGATTTTATAAAATCTCCAGCACCCAAGGAGTTGAAACAAATTTTAGCTAAATGTGATGCTTTACTCAAATTGTAAAAATCCTAATTAACATGTGATATAAAAACTAAATCCATAAATGAAATGTCTACATAGTTAGATATGCAATAATATGTATCAATATCTCCTCAATGATTTTTTCATCCTCACCTGAGGATATGTCTATTGATCTTAGAGAGAAAGAGAGAGAAACATCAATCAGTTGACTTCCATACCCACCCCGACCCCCAGGGACCAAACCCACTACGGAGGCAGTGCCCTTACTGGGAATCAAACATGCAACCCTTTGGTGAATGGGACAATGCTTGAACCAACTGAGCCATCTAGCCGGAGTTATTCTCAATGATTTCTTAGTAAGTTTATTATAGTTTTATTATTTGAATAGCTAAGGTGCTATACTCAAAAGAGAAAGAAAAAGAAAAAAAAAAAAGCTAGAGTCCTTTTTCTTCTTAATCTGGAAGATATATACTTTGTTTCAATACTACCTACTCCCTTAAATGACTTAAAATGTTTTCATGCCATTTTCTCATCCACATAATAATTTGAGATATATTTAAGAAACAAAGCTTCTCCCTTTGAGCCATTCTATACATGTTTAACAGTATTCTATCCTCAAAATGACTGTGATACTTCTCCTCTTGAGGCTGATATGATGGGGGAAGAGATCCACAAATTTGCCACACATGATAAAAGAGAAAAAGCAAATATTTCATTAGAATGTCTAAATATGGTTGCAAGCCAGGTCTCCAGCCAGGTCTATAGCTGGAGGCAGGTGAAAGGCAACCATACATTGAAGTCTATCTCCCTCTTTGCCATTCTCCCTTCCCCTCTCTCTAAAAAATAATAAATAAAATCTTTAAAAAAAAAAAAAAAGAATGTCTAAATATTGAGATCAAGCATGTATGAATGGAGCAAATCATGTTTACCAGCATCTGTATGTATGTGAAGAGATGAAAAGATACGCTATGTGCACACATCAATTACCTCAAACCTTCTAGGTGAGATTTCCAGAGTGGCATCTTGCTAACCTAAAAATAAATAAATAAATACCCTTAATGAACGTTCTGTAGCAAAGAATCAAATATGATCCTCTTACCACACCTCCCACATATCTCTCACTTCTTAAACTCTCTCACTGTCTAAATGAGCAAGTCTCCAAGATCTTCTCTTGGTTCTCAAACAAGCCTGTGGTCATTGGATCTAGAGATATATAGAGTAAGGCAAAAGTAGGTTTTACAGTCATTCATATGAAAATAATACAACAATTAATAAAAATAAGATAAGAATAAACTATTTCACATACAACTATAAACTTGCTTTTGCCCTACTTTTATAATTTCAAATGTTAAAGGATGAAGAACTTATTCTTGCCAGAGAAAGAAAATATTTTCCATCTTGAATTTCCTCCTCCTTTGAAATTAAAATTCTTGCCCTAATCAGGCAGTTTCCAAACACACATGAAATGAACAAAATGAAAGAGGATATTAAGCACACAGAATCTGTAGGCACGTAATAACACCTACAAAGATTTCTTGGACCCAGATAGTGATCAACTTGCTGCATTATATTTGCTCTTATTAAAACATATTTTCTCCTAATTGCAATAAAATTAATAGAACTAAAATTGTCTTTCTGTTTTCCTTTGCCCTTTTTATTCCCCCTCCCCCTCTCCCTCATGTTTAGAGAGTAATAGAAAGCGGAGTTGCTTTGGTTACCATTGAATCAATCTCACCTGATATCCTTTCACAAGTACAAAATTAATTCTGAGTGATTCTGGTTACAGCTACTGTATCCCAGCCCTGACCAAGCCTAATTACAACTAGATGCAGGGTCCCCGCCATTGTTGTGTCTAGGTAATGGAGCCTGAATTTCAGCCAGCAGTGCTTTGTTAATGAATGGGAGTGATGAGAGGCCTGCACAATGTCTCCAGTGACCTCTTCTGCATTGTACAGAGTGAACAGCATTGATAAACACACTAAGATGGTTATTATCCATTATTCAGTTTTTCAATCAGACAACACCTGGCAGGGAGGCAGCCAGTGCTCTTCACTTCCCTTTCTTATTTATATGGGCCTCAAACTCTGACACAATGTAACACAACAATTTCCCTTTATTAAAGGAAAGAAGTTACAAAGGAAGGGCTCCGGAGGGGGATTCTTAGGTGCTGTTGCTGTTTTTAAGTCCCCTTGCTCTTTGCAAGGAACAGACATCGGTAGCAATCCTGCAGATGTCAGCGATGGTTTTCAGAGGGGTGGTCTTTTAGATGTTGTCCTTTTATGCAAGAACTTTTAGACCAGGGAACTCCCTACCAGCTCCTGAAGCCTGTTTGCTTCCAGGTTAACAAGACAATGAGCAGTTCAAAGAACAAAGAAATGCATCTTGCCTACTTTGAACCTATAGTAAAGGGAAATCACTGCTTTTTTTTTTTTTTTTTTTTTTTTTTTGCTTTTTTTTGGGGGGGTGTATAAAAATTTATTACACATACAGAGTATTACCACTAATGAAGGCAGACAGGCTAGGACACAATGGTGCTGGATGGAGGACCGCTAGCTCTTTGGAAAGTGAACAGGGGCGGGTGGCTCAGAGCTTCATGGCCACATGGATGGGCCAGTCAGACGGGAGAGCACATGCCGAACACTAGGGGACGTCCGGGCAGCGAGAGACTGCTCGAGGCGCCCGCTGCCTTCCCTGTCCGATCTGCAGCTTCCAAGGGTGCCCTACCGAGAGCAAACCAATGAAGCAAAGGGGCTTCCCAAGGTGGCTCAGGCTCGTCTCTGAAGTCCCAACACCACCATTTTAATCAATACATTCAATCAGATGATTTCCACAAACTATACACGAAGTCTCTAACCATGGCAATTCAGCGAAGTACAAAACATGAAGTTCCAGGCAGGGGGAAGAGAAGGCAGCACCAATAGTGGCACCTTCCCATCTTGGTGGGCCTAGGGTGGGGGGAGGTTTCTTTTTAAACCAAGCGCCTTGTTTCAATGTACAAAAGAATTACTCTGACTGATATTAAATTGTATTGAAAACGAAATGAACTAAAAAGCAAATACTAGTCTACGTTGGAGAGGAAATAGGAGGAAAAAATGAGTCATTCAAAGCAGGCGGGGAGACAGCTGGGGAAAGGCTCTGTGGCTGTGACCCCAGGTGGTCACTCACGCTGCTCCATTTTCACTTTTAGTGGTCTCAGGAAGGTCCGGTTTTTCTTCTCTTTCTTCCCCTTTGTGTTTGCTTGGAAGTTTCGCCAGCTGTCCACAAAACCATCTCGACTTTCCTCAAAGATTTTCTGCCACTCCCTTTCCCGTTTGGCTTTTTCTTGAGCTTCAATCTCTTCTTCCCTTTGTCACTTCCTTTCATGCATCTCTTTGGCTTCTCTCTCCTTCCTTTTAATTTCCACCTCAGCAAAGAGTTTCATGGTTTGTTTGTATACGGCTTGTTTGAACAGCTCTGGATCATCCTCCTCTACATTTGTTGGTTTTCCTTCCTTCTTTAATTGCTTTTTGCGCTCTTTCACAGTGTGTTCCACGTATTCTTTTCCTGCCTGAATTACATCCAGGGCCCTCTTCTTTTGTTCCTGATCCAGTAGCAACTTGTAAGCTTTGTCCACAGCTTCAAAAGCCTTTTGTGCTCTGTCAGCATCATCTTGATTTTTGTCAGGTTGCACCAAGATGGATAGCTGCCGAAATCTCTTCTTTATTTCCTCATCTGTCACTTCAGGAACTATCTGAAGAACCCCAAATGGATTCAAATTGAAGTAGGAGGAACCAGGGCAGGTCAATCTTTCCATCTGATTTTTGGACGTCAGAACTGAATCTCTCTTTATTTGTTTCACCTCCTTGTAGAAGGTCATAAATGCCTCTTCTGTGCTGCCTCCGCCGCCAGACGCCCTGCTCGCCCCTGACGCTGCCATTTCCCCGGGCCAGCCACCACGTGGAAATCACTGCATTTTACTTAGCCCTGGCTACACAAAGACTTCTAATTGATCTAGTTTTCCTCTGACTTTACAAATCTTTATTTCAAGTATTTGACTCACTTTAAGGAAGAGGGCTACCTGTCCTTGTTGGAAAATGTATTTCAGATTTCTTTTATCTTTGTGTGATCATACTTAATAATCATACTATTATATAAAAACATTCCAGTTGCCCTGGCTGGTGGCTCCGTGGATAGGTACTGGCCTGTGAACCCAAAGGTCACTGGTTTGATTCCTAGCCAGGGCACACAACCAGGTTGCAAGCCAGGTCTCCAGCCAGGTCTGTAGCTTGAGGCAGGTGAAAGGCAACCATACATTGATGTTTCTCTCCCTTTCTTCCTCCCTCCCTGCCCTTTTCTTTAAAAATAATGAATTTTTAAAAATTCCAGGAAAGATTTCCAGCAACAGTTAATAGGCAAGTTTTTTTGTTTGGTTTGTTCATTTTTTAACATTTTATTTCATTATTTTTTAGAAAGAGGGGAAGGGAGAGAGGCAGAGAGGGAGAGAGACATCAATGTATGGTTGCCTTTCACCTGCCTCCAGCCACAGACCTGACTGGAGACCTGGTTTGCAACCTGGTTATGTGCCCTGGCTGGGAATCAAACCTGCGACCTTTGGGTTCGCAGGCTGGCACCTTTTCCACTGTGCTACCAGCCAGGGCAATAGGCAAGTTTTGAGCCCAACAGACAGACAACCTCTATTTTCTGGACATCACTAGGTACATTTTCAGAGGTTGAGGAGGAAGCTGAGGAACTGAGGAAAAGAGAGATCACTGGGTGCTGGGGTATGTAACCTTAGCTTTAATGTAGTTTTGCCCATTTGAAATCTCTCAAGTCAGCTTAAACTTGAATTCTCAGCAGTTTCTGGAAAACTTCTGTCACCCACACTCACCAAAGAACAAACTGGAACCAGGGTGGCAATTTAGATTAACGTCTGAAGATGATGTATTGAGTTCCTAGGTTCTCAACTAGAAACACACCTGCAGGTCTCAAGGCGACAGTGGCCTGCCCTTGCGCCCAGGGGCTGGTGTGAGGTCGCAGTGCCCGCCTAAGAGAACTCCCTCTCTAGGGCTTGCTCCCATTTTCCCCTATACCTCTTTCCAGAACAACAACAAAGATGAAGCAACACAAAACAAAAAGTTTATTTTCCAAAAAGTGGTCAAAGTATTTCAATCTTATAATAGAAAGAGACAAATTTTCACCCAAGCTTAAATTGGCACCTGGAAATTTCCTCAGATTTATACAAATGTGAGGAACTCAAGGCAGGTCTAAGACTAGATTCCACATCATGAAATTGTGATCCTGTTATTATTTTTCAAAAGTCCTAGAAGGTAAGAGAAGCACATAATGGCAATACATCTGGTATAGCTCCAAAGGTCAAAGCAAGCTGATACCATGAAACCAAGCCTTTATCAACACTGTTCTTTTGTCCCAGTGAGGAGTGTGAAAATAGGAGTCAGAAAGAATATAACCTTCCCAAATTAAAGTGGCTACATTTTGCTCCAGCAAATGATAACATGCCATTTTCAAATACATCGGGTGTTTAAAACCAACAGAGGTTGGTTTTGTTTTGGTTTTTTGGCTTACACTCCTATCAACAGTTCTCACAGAAAAGTTGAGCTGAAAAAGAAACAAATCAGATTGCCCAAAATCAAAGCAGTGAGAATTAAGTCTCACCCTTCTTTATTCTCAGGGTGGACTCAGGACAGTCCCCTTTAGAAAAGGGCATTCTTTAGCAGATGAGAAAAGAGGAAAAGGCAGTGGTTGCTATTCAGAAAACTTATTTTACTCACATCTGGTTTTTAGCCACTGACCGAAGACCTGCTCTCTTCTATAATATTTCCCAGTGGCTGGTATGTCTTGGGATAGGGTCACCAGTGAAAGAGAAGCAAGTCATGGAACCTCAGGTCAGAAGGAGTCTTAAGAAATCATGGAACAACAGTACTGAGTAGCTTGCTGAGGTCACGTGTGTGTGTGTGTGTGTGTGTGTGTGTGTGTTGATGTGTGCATATGAGTGTGTGTGTTCCTGGTAAAAGGAAAACACATCTATAGCTTTCACCTATTTCTTCATTGAAAAATATTCATTGAGATCCTACTGTGTCTTTGACACTATTATAGGTGCTGGGGATATAGCCATGAACAAAACAGAACCACCCCACCCCCAAAGTCCTTGCACTCATGAAGCTTACTTTTGTATGGAAATGGGATGTAAGTACAATAAAATATGAAGAATACAAATATATCAATGAATGAAAAGAATAAAATACCATCAAGTATTTTCATAGAACTAGTTCTAAAAGTATAAGAATGCATAATAGAAAAATCTTAACTGAACAGAAATAAACAAATAGTGCATCCATTAAAAATTTCATGAAACCACCATTTTTCTTATTTTACTTTATTTTAATGTTGTTGGATTATAGTTGTCCCAATTTTTCCCCACTGCTCTCTCCTGCCTCCCCTACCCTGCACTCCCACCTTCAGTCCCCACTCTGTTGTTCATATCCGTGGGTCCTTTATAGTACTTGTGCCTTAGGCCACCATTTTTCACCAATCACATTAACAAAGCTATTTTGCAAGAGTTAAGTGAGTTGAGCACCTTCATGCTGCTGGTGGGAAAGTAAGGTTTTAGGAAAGCTAGTTAATACCATGTGTCAATCTGGAATTTAAATATACATAGTTTTCTTCCTCTTAGAACTAGGAAGTTTCACCTTTAATGTGCCTAAAAACCTCAGGAACTTTTCTTTAAAAGGCAGATTCTTGAGCTCTGATCACAAAGATCAGGGTGCAGGCCCCGGGTGGACCCCTAATCTGCATTTCTATCTGGTTCTGATGGAGGTAGTTAGGACCTTACACAGCAAGCAGAGCTGTCTACAAGGATCAAGTCCCAGGAAGCAATCAGAAATGTATAGAAAGATTTATGCATACAGCTTTTGATCTCAGCCCTTATTTATAATGTTGAGAAATTGTAAACAACCTAAATTGACACAAATAAGGAAATGATAACAGTAATGATGATGTATTCTTACAAGAGATTATTATACAGCCATTAAAAAATGGGCTTTGGGGGTATATTTCATAATGTGGGAAGATGCTAAATGAGAGAAATCAAGATATAAAACTGCCATATATATATACATATATATGAAAATAGCTGTAAGGAAATACATCAAACTGTTAATAGTGGCTATGATTATTATGAGAAATATTTATCTTCTTTGTGTTGTTCTATATTTTCTGAATTTGAGACAATGAGCAAGTATTGTTCTCATAATCCAAAAATGAATAAACTTTAAAAAAATAAAGAAGTCATAAATCTCTTCTCTGCTTCTAAGCAGAAATATGCACAAATCATTCCGCACGTAGCTGACTAGTCCATTGGTTTCTTTAAGACCCAGCTAAGGAAATCTTCGAGAATGAGGCAGCTGTCATATATGTCAAGCCTTTGTCATTCCTGTTGAAATTTAAATCTGCTTCCTCTCACGGATTTGATACCAGTTCTTTGCTTGCTTCCTGAAAGGGTTGCTCATAAGGCTGCCTAAGCTGGCTAGTGTCTAATTATGTCCCGAAGGTCTCCAGGGAAGGAAACGTGTGAACCATCATTGAGCAGGAAGTGCTTGGGGAGCAGTCTAGCGATGGAGATTAACTGAGAAGGAACACTTCTCATTTCTGGAATCAGGTGGCTATGAAGCCTGAAAAATGTGTTTCTGAGATAAAATTCTACTCAATATATACTCTTTTGGAAGCAAGTAATTAATCAATGGGTAATATTTGAAAACATGTGTTCAAAATTCTTCCGCAAGTATCGATTTCATGGCAATCTTATAAATCTTACAAAGCAGTTTGTAAAAGAGCGTTTCTTTAAAAAAAAAAAAAATTAAATTACAACCAAGGCCTGATTTTCCTTGTAGAGAACATGCCATAAAAGCTATTGTAGGTGAAAAGTCTTTCATCTACCACTTTTTCTTCCTTCCTTTTACTCAGGTCCCCATCCCCCTACCTAGACTCCTTGTTGCCAACTCTGGGGCCCTAATTTTGACTGTCTCATTTTTTCTATAAAGCTTTCATGATTTGGGGGTTTTTTGAAATGAAAACTCATTTTCCTCATTGGTAAAATAGACTTAAAGATAAATGTTCCAAAGTACACGAAGACTCAAGGAGCCCACCACACTTCCAGTAGCCAGCCTGCTCCTTCCCACTAAACACCTGTCTCAATGCTACTAATAATCTAGTTGTATTAATCCTGATATGAAGGCTTCATTCAGTCCCACACTCGGCACCCAGAAGGTGCCTAGCAGATGTTTACCCAAGGAATGGAAGAACTATTGTTGGTAACATTGATGATGGTAAACCTCCTTGTACGCTACTCATCCCATGTTCAACAAATAGACAAAAAGCTCATCTCTATTAGTCAACTTAATTTTTCTGCTCTCATTACTCATACAATGGCAACAAATATTTATTGAACAAATCCAACGTGCCAGGCACTGGGGATAAAGCCGTGAACAAAACAGACATACTTCCTGTTTTTGTAGAGCTTACACTACAATGGGAAGTGATGGTACAAGTAATCAATTGATTAGTGTTAGGTTTGGTGAGAGTGAGAGGAGAAATGACAGGAGAACAGGCCATGAGCTTAAGAAGGATTTATTTGGTCAGCTTCCACAGGCTGAGACCCTAAGGTGTCAGCAGCGGGCAAAAGAAAGGCAGGGTTTTTCAGGGGGATAAGAAGGGAGGGAGTGAAGGGACTCTCTGTAGATGGCTTTTGGAGGAGCTGGCTCTGAGAACAGAGAGGCTTACTAAAACAGAAAAGTTACTAAATTCTTGCCAGCAGGCTAGGACATCTTCGAAGGACACAGGCCTTGCCAGCAGGCTAAGGTGTCTTAGAAGGACAAAGACAGTTACTAACATCAGCGGTCACTTGAGGGCATAGCAGATTTAATGGGGCTTGCTAAAATTATACCAGAATTCCTAGAACTCAGGCCTTATGCCTGAGAATTAAGAATTAGTTTTTGTTTTGTTTTGTTTTGTTTTGTTTTTAATGTACTGATGGATACAGATAAGAACCATGAAGAAAGCATAAGTGGGTTACGTGATACAGCCTAAGTGGTAAAAGGGCAACCTAGCTTACCAGGACAAGTCTCTCTGAGGAGGCGACCTGGGAACTAAGACCTAAATGATGAGGCTTAGTCAACAGTAATCCATACTGTTTTTCTACGTTTGCGACAAAATGTATATGGAGTAAAATGCACATATCCTAAGTTTCTAATTTCATGAGTTTTGCTAAAGATATACACCTATGTAATCATCACCATTAAAATATAAATATAGGTCCTGGTTAAGTAGCTCAGTTGGGGAGAGAGCATTGTTCAATACGCCAAGGTTGCCAGTTTGATCCCCTATCAAGGCACATGCAAGAAGCAACAAATAAATGAATAAATAAGCAGAAACAACAAAAATGACATTTCGCTTTCTCTTTCTCCCTCAAAAAAAAAAAAAAAAAAAAAGATGTAAGTATAGGATGAGAGGCACTAAGGAGATGCCCCACAATCTGAGGCATGGCTCTTCCGTGATCTAGCACTAGTGCAGCTGGGAAGGAGCAGGGCTCACATGCAGCAGGTCTGGGAAGGCTGAGCTCAGACTACTAGCACATCAGCTTCAGGTGTGGCGCCCGCCTCTGTCTTTGTATTCATTCTGCATTTCTGCCCATGTGGCTACTGTACCTTCTTGGTGGCATCCAAGTACTCACAGGGGTTCAGTAATGTGTTTCATCTGGAAACATTGCTCAGAAAAACTGCTATTTGACTTGAAATCCATTCACATTATCACAAGAAATTCCAACATCACAGTTGTCGATGAGAGCAAAGAGCCGTTAGATTCTTTAGGTTGTTTTTTCATAGATAACTTTTTAAAAGAGTTTTATTTTTATTTATTTTTAGAGAGAGGGAAAGGGTGGGGAGAAAGAGATGGAGAGAAACATCGATGTGTCGGAGAAACATTGGTTGGTTGCCTCTCACATGCCCCTAACTGGGGACCTGGTCCACAACCCAGGCATGTGCCCTGACTGGGAATTGAACTGGTAACCTTCAGTTTGCAGGACAGTGCTCAATCCACTGATCCACACCAGCCAGGGCTGTTATATTTTTTTAAACAGAATTTCAACCATTGTAAATTTTAGAATGGCTGTAAAAATAGATTAAGCATTTTAAATCACTGGCATATACAAAGTTCCAATGATAACTATCAATATTTTGAAAAGATTGCCATTAAAAAGCCTTAATCAAGGTTTTCTCACAAATTATAAGCTTATAAATTAATATTACAAAGTTATGTTCTTATTCAGCAATTGTTACCAATAGATCCTATGTTATAGATAAGCCTTGAAAATATTAAGCTGAGTGAAAGAAGCCACACACAAAAGACCGCATATGATATGATTCCATTTATATTAAATGTCCAAAATAGGCAAATATATAGAGGTAAATGGTACATTAGTAGTTGCTCAGGGCTGGGAGGCAGAAGGAATGGGAGTGACAATTAATGGGTCCAAGGTTTCTTTGTGGGGAGACAAAAAGAGTCTAGAATTGATTGTGGTGATGGGTGCTCAACTCCGAATAAACTAAAAACTATTAAGTCATATACTTAAAGTGGGTGGGTTGGATGGATTGTATATTTATTTCCTGTGGCTATTGAAACAAATCACCACAAACTTAGAGGCTTAAACCAAAAAAATATATTCTCTCCCAATTCTAGAAGCCATAAATCCAAAGAGAATATCACTAGGCCAAAATCAAGGCACTGGTAGGGCTGGAGGATCTAGGAAAAACCTACTCCTTGTCTCTTCCAGCTTCCGGTGCTTCGGCATTCCCTGACTATGTCTGCATCACTCCAGCCAGCTGGCAACTCCAGATCTCTCTGCTGCACCTTTACATGGCCTTTAGTGTATGTCATATCTTCCTCTGCTTCCCTCTTCAAGGTTCCATGTGACTACACTTAAATAAATTCAGGGTCATCTCCCCATCTCAAAATCCTTAGCTTAATTGCATCTGTAAAAATCCTATGCCCATATTAGGTAACGTTTGTAGGTTCCGGAACCTACAAATATTACCATGTATGGGCATAGGATTTACATGAGCATGGACCTGGTATCTTGGTGGAGGCTGGAGGGGTCATTTTTCAGTCTACCATAGGATGTGAATTATATCTCAATAAAGCTATTTTTAAAAATAGAGAGGGGGTGGGATGAGTGAAAAAGGTGAAGAGATTAAGAAGTACAAGTTACCAAGTAGTCACAGATGTAAAGTACAGCATAAGGAATATAGGCAATAATATCATAATAACTATGTATGATGTCAGATGGGTACTTGACTTATTGAAGTGATTACTTCATAAGATATATGAATGTTTAATTACTATGTTGTACCCCTAAAACTAATATACTATTATATGTCAAGTGTAATTGAAAATGTTTTAAATTAGTTAAAAATATTTAATTAATAATAGAGTGTAATTTATAAATAAATAAAACTTAGCATACACAAAAATAGTTATATCCATGTTATAGGTGCAAGGAAGCTTAAAGGTCTTATTAATAAGTTGCAAACTTTGTTTTGGTCTTGACTCAAACAAACCAGTAAAAAGACATTTTTAAGACAAATGAAAAAACTGAACATGAACTGAATACTTAGATAATACTGGAAAATTATTTTTAATTTGAGGTGATAATGGTATCATGGTTTTTCTTTTAAGTTCCATCTGTTAGAAATTCATACGGAAGCATTTTTAGATGAAATGAGGTGATGCCCAAGACATACATAAAAGGGAGGAAGGAATAGATAACATTGGAAAGGTAAAATGTTGGTAAGTGTTTAATCTAGGTCCTGATTGTGTGATGGAGGGAAGTATGTTTTTGATTTTTCTATAATGAAAGAAAGTTATATTTATGAAAGCAAGCTCAGTTTTCTCATTTAAAATTTTGGACAAATTTTATTTGGAACTTTTGAATAAATATGATTTCTTCTCTAATACTTTATACATTTTTAAAAATAATTCTATAACTTTTTTAAACAATTTTTAAAAATCAGCCTCATGGAAATGCTCTCAAATTCCCTCCAATTTTCCCCAAATGCTCTTCAAATAATGTCATTTTCTGTGTGACATTATGCAAAAAGGTCAGGAAGCTCTTCTCCCAGAGGAATTGATTTTCTGCAAAGGGCTGATAAATACAGGCTTTGAAAGACCTCCTTTCCCAAAAGTGCTCAGGGCTCTCTCTTCAGGATCTTTTTAAAGTGCTTTCAGAACACGGAATGTTGGGGATTGAAGCAATCTCTGCAGCTGCAGCACCAGTTTCAAATGCCCCACTATTTTGAAAAAAGATCTGCACACATGCTCTTTGTGTTGTTTTTTGTTTCCCAAAGGAAAAGCTAAATCCACCCAGTGTTTGCATGAACTGAAAATGAATGGCTTGAGTGCTGCCATCAATGGGGACTGAAAAAGAGGGGGCCTCTTGTCCCTCAGTTACCAACCTGCTAGGACATGGCCATCTGAGAAAATGCAAGCTCCAGTCCTTGTGAGACCAGCTCCCCAGCCTGGAGAGCAAGGTGCACAGCATTAGCGGTGGGCGATGGTAGCACAGTGACTGCACCTCACTGGGGGCTGTAAAGCTGGCTGGAGCTGCACCAGGCCAGCTGAGCACACCTCCTCCTAGAAGCTCCCAGGTGAATTGGCAGCAATGCCACACATTGCTCTCTCTGTGTGGTTGCGTATTTGCTTATTTCTAAATTTGGCCCTTTGGTTGTTTGTTTATTTAAACCTGTAATACACAAAGTAAAACATTTTAAAGAGAACAAAGAGGTACCTTGTGGAAATACAGTCTCTTACCCCATAGAGACAACTAGTGCTACCTGTTTCTTTTTCATCTTTCCAGAGGCTTCTAGGCCTACATACCTGTGTGTATACATACATTCAAGTTATCATATCTCCATTCTTACCATCTATGATTCTTACGTTTTGACCCTTAATATTTTTGGAAATTATGTCATATGATAATATAGACATATGCCTTGTATTGTCTTTTGCTTTGTTTTTTTCACAATTTTTAAAAGCTTGTACATTTCCTAATTGGGCTGTATCACAATTTATCTAAGCAATTCCATTTTGAATTATACTTGGGTTGTTTCCAGGGTCCTGCTATTCTAAACAAAACTGCCATAAATTCTGCACACCCTCCAAGTTTATATGTAAAACTACCCATTTCCTTTAAAAGAAAGGCATATACACATTTTTTTTGTTTTTTTTTTAAGATTTTATTTATTATTTTTAGAGATATGGGTAAGGAGAGAGGCAAAGAGAGAGAGACATCAATGTATGGTTGCCTTTCACCTGCCTCCAGGTACAGATCTGGCTGGAGACCTGGCTTGCAACCTGGTTATGTGCCCTAGCTGGGGAATCGAACGAGTGTTTGTGTTCTCAGGCCGGCACCTTATCCACTGTGCCACCAGCCAGGGCCCATATACACAAGTTTGACATCAAAAAAGAGAAGACAACAACAAAAATCTCCCTCCTAACACACACAATCACTGTTATAACCTGACAATATATTTTTAAACAGAAGTAGCTGCTTCCCTGACAGAATCAAAACAATGTAGTAAGGAACCTGACTGCGGATCTGTCCCCCTCCCCACAATCCCTAGTCCCTTCCCAACAGATGGCTTTGTAGACAAACTCTTGAGGCTCCAGGGTGTAAGGATTTCTATCAAGGATATATTTTCCCTTCACGTCTGACCTGGAGCCTTTCACTAAAGAAGTTATATGACTGGAGCATATAGCTAACTACCCACTATGACCTGCCCAGTTAGGATTTTATGATCAGATTATCCTGTGAGGTTACTTCCAATAGAGCCCCACTTTCATCCACAGTGCAAACAAATCACCTAGAACACGAAAATCTCCTGGGGAGCTTGTTAAACACTAGCTCTGATTGAGCAGCTCTAGAGTAGCAGGTAAAATTTTCATCTCTTATGGGCTTCCCTGTGAGGCCAGTGTTGCTCTGGCCAGGAGTGTCAGCCCTCTGAGTAGCACATTCTTTCCTCCCTATTCTCAACAGTCCTCAGAGAAAACCCAGAAAACAGCCCCTCCTACATTACCAAGGAACTGATTAAAGAGAGTTCTTTTTCTTAATCTCTTCAACAAATCATGAAGTCCCAGCATCAGTGGTCTTCTCCACGGGGGGACAAGTCCCTGCATTGCTGCCCAGCCACTGAGTGAGAATCAAGAAGGAAACCGTAGGACCAATGACCCCATATTCTCTACCATGTGAGGTTCACAAGGTGTGGTCCCCACAACAACAGCATCAGCATCACTTGGAATCTTGTAAGAAATACAGATTCAGAAATTCAAGGATCGGGCTCAGTTGTGTGTGTTTTAACATGTCCTGCAGGTGATTCTGGTGTAGGCTTAAGCTTGGGAATCACTGAGATAAGACTCATAACCAAGAGCAGTTTATCAGTACTCCCAAGCGGTGTATCGAAGAATGGTATTTGACCCAGAAAATGAGACCAATCATTCCCAAGCCCCAGGGCATGCATAGCCTACATGTAGCAAAGGATGATATACTATAACCATAACCAAAACCAGTGTATCTAGAGTACATTAGTACACGATTGTGGGGCCCACACATGGTATCTCTCTTCATGAAGCTCAAAGAGAAGATTCCCAAGGAATCACAAAGTCATTTAATTTATTCCTTCAATCAAAATACCCCTCAAGCTTTTCTGACCTGTGAGAAGGATGATTACAGTGCTCCCGGGACCATGTGCACCATCGTTTCACTGTTTCACACCCAGAAAGGAATGATGAATTTACCTGGCTCATTCAACCAGATAAGATAATTTCTCACCATGTTCCCTTCATGTGTGTAAACTCCTCAACTACATGCTCTGAAAGGTGCTTTCTCAAACCCCTATGCTGTCAAAAGGGCTGAGATGCTAGCAGGTTAGGCTAAGGCAACACATCTGTGCCCAATGGAATAATATGGAAACAAATCTAATACATACCTTCTATTCCACTCCCCTACCTTGGGCACATCCCTCTTTTTTTTCATGAGAAACAATAAGGAAGTCTCATTAAAATGTTTGCTGTAATTTTTAGGGAGAACATTTGCTTCTTTGTCTTGCATACAAGTCAAGTCTGAGTCATCCATTTGCCATTTCACCTTGTTTGTAACATATTGCCATGGCAACATTTTTCCTTTCGAGTAGCAAGTAAAGTGTGGAAGAGCACATACAAACAGCATGTGCCTATAGGTAAATACTTCATTACTATCAACACAAACATTTCATTCATTGCACCCACTCTCCCCTCTCTCCATACATCCAGCTCCATTAAGATACAATTTTTGAATTCTTTCTTCCCAAAGACATGTAAAACCCTTGCCCCACCAGAAGAGATTGAAAGCAAAGTGAATTTCAGTTTGGAGATTCTAAAATATTTTCCTTTTTCCATGATTCCTCTTTAGGGCTATAATATAAGAGATTTTTTTTTTTAACCACACCAAGAAGTTAATAGCCAAAGTCTTCTCCATCCCAAACAGCAGAAATTCCCGCCGTCCATCTCCATACAAAAAGCACAACTCTCAGACCCCATGGCTGGCTGTCCTTTAAGAGTTAATTTCATAGTAGTTTATACCTGATAAAGTTAATTTCTATATCAGGCCCCACAAAATGGAAGCTGTTCCAGAGGCCTCACCCATATCCCAAATCTAAACCTAAATCGGTTTAGGAAACACCTGTCAAGGATATCCAACACACACGGGTCACAATCCTCCAACTCAGTCTTAACTAATTTACCTTCCCCTAGGACATAGACCCGGTAGCCTTACAAGGACATCCCCACCCTCCCTGCCCATCATGCCTTATTGCCTCTTCTAACGCTCATAAGACTCATTCTTACCCAAAATCCCCCAGTGGGAGTATTTCATTGTTTGTGGGGCACTGTTCTCCCTTGATCCATGAAATGTTTTCCCTTAAATAAAGGGCATCCAACTCATTACTAAAATGCTTAATTGTGTCATTGGGCATACCCTTACCAGGCATTTATGTACTTGTCTAGCAACATTACTAGCTCTAAGCCCCCAGAGGGCAGGATGTCTGCACTACCCATCATCACCTCTTCCATATTATCAGCCATAATGGTTCTTGAATGCCCAGCCATGGACAGATGCATTGGAATTACCCTGGAGTTTTCAGAAGTACAGTCCTGGATACTGTGACTAAGGATTATGATTCTGAGTAGGTCTATAAAATGGTGATAATTAGCCCTGGCTAGTGGCACAGTGGATAAGGCACTGACCTGCAAAACCAAAAGTCTCAATTCCCAGCCAGGACCCATAACCAGGTTGCAAGACAGGTCTCCAGCCAGATACATAGCTGGAAGCAGGTGAAAGGCAACCATACATTGATGTTTCTCCCTCTCTGCCTCCCTCCCTTCCCCTCTCTCTAAAAACAATAAATAAAATCTTTAAAAACTAAAAAATAAAATTAAAAAAATGGTGATAATTATAGTCTTTACCCAGAGGACTGTTGTGAGAATTACATGAGATCAAAAATAAATAAGAAGTAATACATGAAGCCTATAGCCCAAGGTCTGGCCTTAGGAACAGTTAATAACAGGGAGTTATATTTACCAGTAATAATATAGTATTGTTGGTAAAATTATGGAGGACTACCACAACTACTTGTAGTCTGACTTGAAGGTCACTTGCCCTGGGAGTGTTGTACCCTGTGACCACAGCTGCAGAGCCAGGCTAGAGTTCCTAGCTCCTCCCTCCACTTCAGTACTTAGCTGAAATACCACACTGTATAGCATGGGACCTGGCATCTCTAATAGATTCCAAAGGGGTAAAAGATACAACCTGGATATACAGAAAGGTTAACTCCCATGGGATAAACTTTGACCAATTCGAAGCAAGAAAAGGGGAGGATCTAGGCAGAAATGAACCCTCTCCTTGCTCCTTCCCATAGAAGACTACAAAAATGTGGTTGCTCCTTGCAGCCCATCTGAAAAAAATCTTGCATGCCAAGCAGACCTATTTCCCCATCAACCTACTCTGTCTCTTCAGGGTGTTATGAAGTGGTAATACATCATTTTACATCTCCTAGCATCTTTCCTGGCTTTACATCCTCAGTCTTGCTTGGCTCAAGTAGAGTACCAGCATTTCTGTGTTACTCTGACCTGACATGGGAAGCCTCTTACCCTTCTTCTCATTAACCTCCTTCTTCTCCTTCTTCCTAAAAGATGCATCTGCTTCCTCTTCCCAACCTTCAATTGTTGTGGTTTTTTTTAATGCATGTTAACATTTTTTATTTCTGAAAGGCTTTTCTTGGTCTACAAATGTTTCTTTCTTATAGCATCCTGCATTTATTTCACTAATGCAACCTCTTATCTGAGAATATTAATTATAGCCTTTGAAGTTTTATTCCATTTCTGCTTTTCTTCTGTTTCCTCTGAGTTTCATTTTTTATGTTTTAACATGTCTTTCATATTAAATATTTTCACTTCAAGATATTTCTTTAAATATATGAATATATGATGATTCTTACTTTTTTTTTTTTTAACTCTAAGAAAGTTTTGTATTTGTGTCTGTGGATAAGGCTTACAGAATGATTGCCCTCAACATAGAATAATTGGCATGGACCTAACCATGTCATTGAGAAACACAAATATCTCTTTCTATAGGTCTTTTCTCTTAGCCTGGTCATTCTTCCCAGAGAAGAATGCTCTACTCTCCTGAAAGGGTGAGGCATAAGCCTGGTTACCAGTGCCCTGGGCACTGAGCCTGAGAGAGGATCTGGGGTCTCACCATTCTCCAATTAATTACCATTCTCAGTATGGCACCCTGCCTTCAACTACCACTGGAGGCCCAGTGCACATCTCTCAGGCTCAACATCTCCAGAGAATAGAGCTCCTTCTTTCCTCATCAGAGAGGAGGAGCTGTTTGGCTATGGGAGGTGAGGAGGCAATCTGGGGGTCTAACTATTCTTGATATAGACTTCTAGCAGAACACCTTGTTTCCAGCCCACCCATATCCTTACCTTTATGGGCACCTGCCATTATTATTCCTGAGGTGTTCTGAACTTAGAGATACACTAACTTATTTCTGGTTGGCATCCTCCATGCTCCACCATCTATTTTCTTTCTTTCTTTTATCTCTGGTCTCCTCTCCAATTTTCTTTCTTCTTAAAGTTTCTACCCTTTTGCGTTTCATCACTGTTACTTTAGTGAACTTTTGGGAGTCTTTGAGCTAATGCACATGTTCCATTGGCATGTTTAACTGGAAATCCTCAAACACATATCTATCAAGGTGAATGCCACATTTATCAAGATAATTGGGTTTCCTTGTTGTGTTACCTACTGAGAAAGTAAAATATATTGATAGTTTGTTTAATATTAAGCTATCTTGTAATCCTGGGATAATGTTTATTTGGTTGCTATGTATTATTTTATTAGGTATATTGATTTAGTTTAATATTATATTTAGGTATTTTGCATCCATAAGTGGAATTCATTTTTATTTTCTTTTTTGAGTGTTATGTTGATTGATTCGGTATAGGAATTCTGGCAGCTTAGTAAGACAAGGTGAACAGTTTTCTATCTATATCTTTGCTATGAAATAATTTAAACTGTATAGAAATTATCTATTGATAGTTTGAAATCACCTGTCCCCAAAACCTCTAGATCCCTAGGCTTTCTATAAGGTAAATATTTGATAAGGTTTTTAACTTTTATTATATAACATTTTCCTAAGTAATTGTTTAAACTTTCAGATAAAATTTTTAAAACATTATATGTAAATTTTATATCAAAATTAAAAATTTGAGAAATATTGAACTTTCATTAATGATATACATGCTAAAATGGCTTGTATTTTTAATTTCTATACCAATAAAGAAAGCATCCAAGAGTGATTTCTAATAGCTATTAGGATATTAACAGACTACAAAGATCACTTCTCATTGGAAAGGAATTCTCATCAGATGCCAGAAGAACCCCTAAGAGAGGCCCTGGCCACAGGGGTGTGTGTGTGTGTGTGTGTGTGTGTGTGTGTGTGTGTGTGTTACACTAATGAAGCCAAGCAGCTGCTGCCCGAGAGAGAAATATGAGTGACAAAGTTGATAAACCATGTCACACCTTCAAGCCTCAACAAATTTCCAACCCAACCTCTTCTAAACTGCGTGTTCACCTGCTGCCTGAATGTACAATCTTCCTGGCACACTCTCCTGCTGTGAGCACAGCCACACATCTTTAACACCACATCCCAGAAAGGGGCCTCTTTCTGGAAACTGAAAATAGTCATTCATTATTGATTTTACATAGGGATATAAATAAACTCAACATATGGTGTCAAGAACTTAATAAACTTTGATGTAGTTAAGAATTCATTGCATGAATGGGTGGGTGGGGAAGACGACAGAGGGGAGTAAAAAGGGGATGGATGTAATACAACAACAATAAAAAGAAAAATTCATTGGGTTAACTTTTAGACTAATGCTCCCTCATGAAAATACAATGTGAGCCACATATGAAATTTAAAATTTTCTAGTACCCACATTTTTTAAAAAACTACAAAGAAACAGGTAAAATTAGCTAATAATATATTTTCTTTGACCCACTGTCTCAAAAAGTTGGCACTTAAACCATATTAATATAGAGATATTGGCAGAAAAGGTGTACAGTTAAAAGAACACTGAGGTACTATCTTACATTATTTTTGTACTAAGTGTTTGAAACCCACCATGTGTTTTATAGTCACAGCACATCTCAATTCAGACCAGCCACATTTCAAGTATTTAATGTTCACATGTGGTTAGCACCTACCACCTTGGGTAGCTCAGGTCTGGCCCCAAAATTAAGAATAACTCATGTGTGAAGCATAACACTAAAACTCACTTCTCAGGTTTAGAAGAAACCAAGGAGCTGAAAGTCCATGTCTTGCTGACTACAGAAAAATTTGTATTGGTGGCAGTATTCCAAATCCCAAAGATATCTAGAATATATTAAATGCAGATGAATGTATTCTCCGACCCATGAATAGTAAATGACAAAAACTTTTTTTAAATCCTTTTTCTGCATTAAGGCAAAATCCCTGACTGTGGCCAAGGAAAAATTTAACAAGGGCTCCAAGCTAAATATGTTTAGGAGCCAGGCAAGTGCCATAAATGAATGGGAACCAGCATGTCGTGTGTAAGGCAACAGGGAGTGGTAGCAATCATGCCAAACTGAAAGTGCATGCTCTGTGTAAACACACTCAGGTTGAAAACCTGCACAAATAACATACTTGTCAGACAAAACTCATCTGTAACCAAATTTGGCTACCAGTTTGCAACACTTAATTCAATGGGACCAAAAAAGGGAGCATCATAAAGGAAAGGCCTGTTTTATTCCCTAAGTGGAAGAGGCTGTCTCCCTGGTTACATTGCCAAAGACAATATTTTCTCCTCCCAATGACAGAGCTTTCTGTGAAGCAAACATGGCTCTCACTGAGTTGTCTGTTACAACTCTAAGTTGTTCTCTTTGGCATATGCCAAAGAGAAACAGGAAAACTCTTAGACATAATTTCTCCACAAATAAGATGCATTAGCATGAAATGGCATGGCATGTGTACACATATCTTCACTCGCTCTCCAGACAATGTCATGAGACCACTTTAAGAACATTAGCCTGACTTGATCACTGCTGTGAAGTCCCTGCTGACCAGCCAGACAGCACTGACTGCAGAGCTGTGCTGTTCAAGGCAAGGTATCTTTTGCCTACCTCAGTCTTTCTTGAACTAGAAGCCCTCTTATAAAGATAAGGAAGATTTAGCAAAAAAAGAAAAGAAAGAAAGAAAGAAAAATTTGAAGTCAGCTCTTTAAAAGAAAAAGTCTAGTGCTGAAAAAATCCTAAGAATGTGTGATAAGTGTACCTTATGAACTATATTTGCTTCTTAGGAGGATTACAAGCAGGTCATCAAACACATTTCCCCAAAGAGCACAACGTATGACAGAAGTACCCCCAATAGGAGAAAAAGGTTCCCTTTCAAAAACGCACAGTACCATTCTCTGAGTGTTCATGAGATATTTCCTTTTCGTGGAGTGTCTCTATTCTGGATGCTGTCATCAGAGCAAAGAGAGCGCTCCCCTAATTCTTCTAAACTAGGAGGAAATAGTTTGGACACCATTAGGTTTATTCCTTGTAGGGAGTGTGTTAGCCTGCTTGCACTGCCGTAACAAAATACCACAGCCTGGGAGGCGCTGACAACAGAAGTTTCGCCTGCACAGAAGGCAAACTGCAGAGAACGATCTCCCCAATTTCAGCAACCACTAGTTTTGTTTGTTTCTTTCTTTCTTGTTTTGGCTGTTTTGGTAATGTTAAACACAAGAAGAAACATATTAATATCGTACAGGGAGAATCTCAACCACAGAAATCTGAAATATATCGTAAATGCTTTTGACCCCTTTCCTGTTCATTTTGGATGCTGGTGCTAAACTTCCAAGCATCGTGATTTTAAAAGATATTTTATGCCCTTTTTACTTATTTCTAGATGAAGGGAGTATAATGTTTGCTTTCTTATGCAACTCTCTTTGAAAATGGGCAGCATGAAGTTCCTCAAAAATAACATTTTTCCCTTGAAAGGAAAAAGAAACCCAGAAATTTACTTTCTTACAATTTTGGAGACTGCAAGTCCGGGATCAGGGGCCAGGGTTGAGTCATTCCAAGGCCTTTCTTCTTGGCTAGCACAGGGCTGTCTTCCGGCTTGCTCCTCCCACGAATGGCCTATGTGCGGGTGCGGCCCTGCTGCCTCTCCTCCTCCTGGAACCACACCAGTCAAATGTGATTAGGATAAGCCCTTTCAGCCTCATTTTAACTTAGTCACCTCTTTAAAAGCCCTGTCTCCAAACACTGTCACTTTCTGAGCTACTGGGGGTTACAGCTTCAATAAGAGAATGTAGGTGGAACACAATTCAGTCCAAAATGGGAAGCAACATTTCTTGAAAAAGAAAAAGCTACTATGCATTGAGCAACTCTTACATGCTATCAGCCATAATAAGCATTTTACATGTTTTAACTCATTCCATCTTCAGAATAATCCCATGAGCTAAGTGCTTTTATAATCCCGATCCTGCTGATGCAAACATGGGGTAAAGAGAGCATAAGTAATTTACCCAATGTTTCACAGATAGCAAGTGGCAGAACAAGGATATGAATACAGATGGACAGATGGACAGGTCGCTTGGCTACAAAGCCCAAGCACTTCACTACTTTATAATAGATACAAATGCTTTCTCAGCAGAGAATCTGCTACTCTGAATTGATTAACAATGGTCAATATTTTGTCTGTTAGGGACCGAATTCTGCTCCCCAAAATGCATATGTTGAAGGCCTTACCCCTAATGTGACTTAGGTGGAGAGAGGGCCCATAAAGAGGTAAGTAAGTTTAAATGTGGTCATGCAGATGGGGCCCTAATCCAATAGAACTGATGACCTTTCAAGAAGAGGAAGAGACACCAGGGTTGTGAGTACAAAGAAGAAAGGCCATAGGAGGAAACAAGGAGAAGGCAGCTAGCCATCTATGGCTCCGGAAAGGCCTCATAAAAAACACAAACCTGCCAACAACTTTATTTTGGACTTCCAGCCTCCAGAAATATATATATATATATATTTTATATAAGTATATATATAGTTCTGTGTTTAAGCCACCCCATTTATAGCATTTTGTAACAGCAGCTGAACTATTACACTAACCTTTTGTCAAGTGTTAACATGGAGAGAATTTGTGATTACCATAGATAACCTATAAGATTTTGATCACAAGAGATTGTCAAGTCAGTAAAAAAAAAAAAAAAAAAAAAAAAAAGTCAAAGGAAGTGGGCTTCTCAGGACACTGGACCCTGGTGGCTGAAATATAGAATTCACTAGGCTCTGCTTTCTTTCTTCTTTCTTTCTTTCTTTCTTCCTTTTTAAAAATTCTTCAGGCAAAAGAGACAGACAGAGAGAGACGGACAGAGAGACAAAGCCAGAGAGAGAGAGAGAGAGAGAGAGGTCTGGGAAGCAAGAGAGCTGGGTTCTGCTTTCTATCCTCAAGTAAGGATGTGGGTTTCTAGGCTCTACATCTGGATTGAGAGCTTGAAAAACTTGATGTTTTTAAATGTAATGAAAATAGAAGTGCATAGGTTGGGAATGTGGGATAAACGGAACTTAACAAAGAAGACACGGGGAGTGAGGATAAGAGGGCAGTGACAGGACAAGAATTGAACTTTTTGGGCTTCGCAAGGCCTCCTCACAGGAGCCCAATGCCCCACAGCCAAATGCTCCCCTCGCCCGCTCCATCTGATTAGGGATTCTAGAGACCAAGGGAAGCTGTGCAAGGTCAACTGCATCTGATCTCAACCAGTGTTTGACCTGAATTTTAATAAGATCTCTAATCCCTCAGTGATTGACATTTACTCTAAAAATGATTGGTGTTTACTCTAGAACTTCAAAGGCTCATGGGTGTGCACAGTCTGTGAAGCTGAACTGTGGGTGTTTTAAATCACAAGTCTCCCAGTTGTTGGAAAGCATAGACAAATGTTTGAAAAACAAAACTAATAAAAAGTTGCTGTCATATAAAAATATGATATGAATTGTTATCAAAAAACATCTAGGCCCTGGCTGATGTGGCTCAGTGAATTGAGCACTGGCCTGTGAACCCAAGTGTCACTGGTTCGATTCCCAATCAGGGCACATACCTAGGTTACAAGCCAGGTTTCCAGCCTGGTCCCCCGCTTGAGGCAGATGAAAGGCAACCATACGTTGATATTTTCCTCCCTTTCTTCCTGCCCCTTACCTTTTCTCTAAAAATAATGAATAAAATTAAAAAAAAAAAAAACAACATTTAATATATTGGATTTGGGGTGCAATTTTTATCAAGAGAATCTGATTTTTTGGTTAAACTGTCTAGTGACCTGACTCCCATTGAAACACTAATGAAACCATAGAAAGACCCTGTGTAGATCAAACAGAAAGATACAGACAGCCTTAACAGCATGCATTCAATGCATTTATTCAGCAAACATTTTTTCCCGGTTGGTGGTTCAGTGGATAGGCACCAGCCTGCAAACCCAAAGGTTGCTGGTTCGATTCCCAGTCAGGGCACATATAACCAGGTTGCAAGCCAGGTCTCCAGCCAGGTCTGTAGCTGGAGGCAGATGAAAGGCAACCATACATTGATGTCTCTCTCCCTCTCTGCCTCTCTCCCTTCTCCTCTCTCTGAAAATGATTTTTAAAAATTTTAGCAGCCTGCTATGTGCCTCTGTGCAGGATACTGGCCAGCCTGAGTTGCATTAGCCATGGGAAACTGAGAAAAATTAAACAAAAAAGAAAGTGAGCTCCTAAGAAACGGGAGCAAGGGCAGCAAGTCCTAGGAGTAACAAAAGTAGCCTGACATTGAGGTACTTGGAAAGAAAGTCCTTGCAAATTATTTAACAGCACAAATTAGCACAGAGAGAGAGACAGAGTGGGCAGCTGGGTTTGCAGAATATGGACAACAATGTGAAATATTTAGGAAGAAAATCAATTGAGACAAAAAGGAAAAATGGGCTAGGATACACCTAGCTCTCTGAGCTTGAAACCATTTTGGTGGCAAAAAGAGGATTGGCACACTTACTACATTGTTCACATTTGCATTAACTACCTAGAGATCTCTGGAGTGAGTTCCATAGGTTACTTTGTAAATTTTTGCTTTTTTGAACAAAGCAATAATTTGCTTTCATGTAAGATCTTGTGAACTGAAAGAACCCTGTATTGTTTATTACAGAAATACATAAATCCAGAGAGGTTTTACCAGCTTGCATACCTCTAGTTTGAACATGTGCATAGGTGGTAGTGATTGACTGGATGTTCTCAGGTGTGCATGCAATGAAACTATGAACCGTAAGTGGGAGCACATGCATTGTGTCACGTGGACAGAAATAATAATGTTTTGAATGGTGCTGACAAGTCATGAGATGAGTCACTGAGTACAGCCAGGAAAATAATAACTTTCTGGAAGAAGAAGTCACTTGGGGGAAAAGCTGCTTCTGCCTTAGACTTCCTAATTAGTTTGCTAGAAAAGTAGGCACGTTATCTAGCCTTGCAAGGCAGCTGTGCGTGCCTCACTCTACCTTCTGAGGAGGCAGCAAATGGCCACCAGGCCAGTTGACATCAGGGACTGGTCAAGAAAACAAGCTCTGGGGCCTTTGGGACCAGCATTCCATTGGCTCCAGGCCTCACGGCTCATGTCTGGCATGCACAGCACAGGTCTGAGCTAACTTATGGCTCTGGAGAAGGCCCTGAAGTCAAATAATGGGGAAAGACTTTGATTGACCCACAGAAAATAACGAAACAAACCAGGGGTAAAATAGAAGCCTGGTGTCTCTGTCTCTAGAAGAACAAAGTTTATATATTTGTAATCAGACAAAAAGAATAATTATTTCATCAACTCCTCCTATAACCTGTGTTTTCTTTTTTGTTTTTGTTTTTGGATCTAACATAAAGTATATTATATTCACATCTTTAACAGTCATTCAGAAGTAGGCATGGAAGACAGGTGGAGTGTGAAACAGCCTCAGCCCCTAGCAGGCATGCCCTCTTACAGAGCCCCTCCCACCAGTCACACAGCTAGGAGCCAAGCAGCCTCACAACGTTTCATAATGAACATGTCCATCCAGTGGAGTATGACTCCAGCAGTCACCTATGTTTAATTCTATGCATTTAAGGGAGGCTTGGGAAAGGGGTTTGTGAGAGCTGGGGAAAGCACCCAAAAGATGTAGGAACACAGTCAGAGGGCCCCTGGGAGAGGGAAACTCAGAGTCTGAAAGAGGCTCAGGAAAGAAGGGGACTTTCTGAAGCTTGGAAAGGAGAAAATTAACTGAGCCACAACACATTAGGAGGCCAACAGACTAAGCCTGACTAAACTAACTAATGTAGGCGGGTCCGAGTCCAGTGGTGCCTACAATGAAATGATCACAGGCAGTTACAGATTACTTTGTTCCTTCTCCACTCCCACTGCTTCACTTGACTAGCCTTTAAAAAAAAATTTTTTTTTTAATAAAATAGAATAAACTAACTAATGCATTGTAAGATGTGGCCAGAGTTAACTAAGACCTGAGGGAATGAACCACTTCAATCACAGGACTTCCCGCAGAACAATCAAGGCATCTTTCATCAAGAACAGTTTCGTCACCAGACTCACAGATACAGAGATCAGACTTTCTAGCAAGGAAAGTCTAGAAAGGAGGGGGGCTACAGGGTTGGGTTAGAATGGTAAAGGGATTAAAAATACAAATTGGTAGTTACAGAATAGTCACAGGGATACAAAGTACAGCACAAGGAATATAGTCAATAATATGTAGTAATTATGTACAGTGCCAGGTGGGTACTTGACATATCAGGGGGGCCACTTTGTAATGTATGTGATTATTTAACCATTATGCAGTACACCTGAAACTAATACAAAATAATATTGAATGCAAACTATAATTGGAACAATATTTTAAATGACAAATGTCACATATATACTGCAACTACTGCTTTGAGGCTGGGCTGCAATACTCCTCTAGGAAGTTTTCCCATGTCTCAGCAGACGTGGTTTTCCCTCTCAGGCTATAGATGCTGTGCACATGCCTTCCAGTGTGCACACTCCTTGAAAGCTGGGATCTTGCCCCCTAAAACAGTGCCAGTATTAATGAGCATGTTCCTTAATATTATGAATAAACCAAGAATATGTCCATTTAGCTTACAAAAATAAATCATTAATGATAAAAAAAAGAACAGTTTCATCATGGTGTGTCTACTCAGTTTGAAAATTTTTAACAGTTGTAATTAATAGTTGGTTAAAATTAACAACATCCACTCTGTGAAAGACAATGTCAAGAGGAAAATCCACAGGTTGGGAGAACATAGCTGCAAAGGACACATCTAACAAAGGACTACTAAATAATACAAAAAAAAAACTTAGAACTCATCAATAAGAAAACAGCCCCATTTAAAAGCTGACCAAAGTTCTTAACAGACATCTCACTGAAGAAGATACACTCATATACAACTAAAATGGAGGCACAGGTAGACACGCTGTGTCTCTCTCACAACTAAGAAGGAATTTACAACTACCTCAAAATTGAAAAAAAAAAAAAAAAAGCCCTGGCTGGTAGCACCGTGGATAAGGCACTGGCCTGCAAACCCAAAGGTCACTGGTTCAATTCTCCAGCCAGGGCACATAACCAGGTTGCAAGCCAGGTCTCCAGCCAACTCCTTAGCTGGAGGCAGGTGAAAGGCAACCATACATTGATGTCTCTCTCCCTCTCTGCCTCTCTCTCTGGAAATAATAAATAAAATCTTTAAAAAAAAAAAAAGACCAGACATTCCAGAAAAACAAACTACATGGAAATTCAACAAGTGAAGAAATAAATTAGAAATAAGTAGGGTGGGCAGAGCCAGGGCAGAGAGGATGCAGTGATCGGCGACAGCAGCTACAGCAGTGGCAGCAGCACGGGGGCTATTGTGTGAAAAGCACAGTCATACATTTTAGTAGTAGGGAGGTAAACCCAGGAAGTAATCCCAGACCCACACCAGACTATGCAATTTACAGTTCCAGCACCAGAGAAAATAGAGCCACTTTGCTTCTAACTGTGAAAACCAGTGGGGGCTGGGGTGTAGTAAGCAACTACCAGTCTCTCAACAGAGTCAGCTATGGGAAATGGGAGGAGTGCCTGGAAAAGGGGGCAAGTGCTGACTGAGCAAGCAGCATTGTCCCGTCTCAGACCCTTCCTCTACATACAGCGCCACAACAAAGTAAAATGTGTTGCCCCACTCTGACAAATACCTAAGGCTCTGCCCCTAACAACATTACAGGTGTGACAGCTCTACCTAAGACACAGAGGCAAACACAGGAGGCTGTCAAGTTAAGGAAACAAAGAAGTATGGTCCAAAAGGGGAGCAGATCAAGGTTCTAGTGATAGAACTGAGTGACAAAAAGATAGCCAACCTAACAAGCACAGAGTTCAAAACACGTGACAAAGATACAGACTTGACAGACAAGATTAAGCACAACAAATGCATAAGTCAAATGAAGAAATGCTAAGTGAAGGCTATGCTAAGTGAAATCAAGCTAAACCTAAACAAAACCAGTGGTGAAAGGAAGGAAACCAGGATTCAAATCAACAAATTGGAATATAAGGGAGCAATAAACAGTTAACCAGTACAGATGAAGGGAAACAGTAATTTTTAAAAAACAAGGAGAGGCTTAGGAACCTCTGGGACAACTTTAATCATGCCAACATCCCAATCATAGGGGTGCCAGAAGGAGGAGAGGAAGAGCAAGAAATTGAAAACTTATGTGAAAAAACAATGAAGGAGGGTTTTCCGGCCAAGATGGTGTAGATAGACATATTGCACCTACCTCCACAAATAAGAAGGAATACAACTACCTCAGAACTGGAAACAACCAGAAGTTTCAGAAAACTGAGCTTCATGGAAGTTCAACAAACAAAGATATAAAGAAGAAATACTCATCCAGACAGGTGTAACAGCTCTACCTAAGACACAAAGGCAAACACAGGAGACTTCAAGTTGAGGGGATAGAGAAGCATGGCCTAAAAGAGGGAACAGAGCAAGGTTCTAGTAGGAGAACTGAGTGACAAGGAGACAGCCAATCCAGCAGATGCAGAGTTCAAAACCCTGGTGAGCCCTGGCTGGTGGCACAGTGGACAAGGCGCCGGCCTGCAAACCCAAAAGTTGCTGGTTCAATTCCCCAGCCAGGGCAACATAACCATTGCAAGCCAGGTCTCCAGCCAGGTCCCCAGCTGGAGGCAGGTGAAAGGCAACCATACATGGATGTCTCTCTCCCTTTCTCCCTCTCTCCCTTCCCCTCTCTCAAAAAATAATAAGTAAAAAATTAAAAAAAAAAAAAAGAATCTTTCTCCAGCAATGGGAGAAAAATGAGACAACTGTAATAGAACAAAAGTAAGTTAATTAAAAAAAATCTTTCTCCACCTTGTGAATCTGGGCTTGGATTTTATCACATCTAATAAATGTGATGTAAATAATGCATAATTTCTGAGCCAGGCCTCAAGAAGCCTTGATATTTCCACTTTTGCTATGCAGAATCTGCCACCACAATGTGAACATACCCAAGTTCACCTACTGGAAAACTGGAGACAGCATGGAACAGAGATGAGCCACCAAGCTGGGCTCTCTTTCAACAAGTTAGCCCCCGGCCAACCTAGCTGTTGCCCACAGGTGTGTGAGTTGGCTCAGCCAAGACCGGAGACCCAACCAGTTGACCCTAATCCAAGCTGCCACCCAGGATATCTAATGAGCAATAATAAATTATTGTTGTTTTAAGCCACTAAGTTTTGTTTTGCAGCTACAGCTTACTAATATAACCACACGCATTAGGATGGTTACTGTTTTTATTAAGTAAAAGGGAGCAAATCACAAGTGTTGGCAAAGATGCAGAGAAATTGAAACCCTGTGCACTATTGGTAAGAATGTAAAATGGTGCAGCCACCATAGAAACAGTACGACAGTTCCTCAAAATATTAAAAATAAAATTATAGTGTGGTCTAGCCATTCCTCTTATGAGATGCACTAGAAGGTCAGAATCCAATATCTCAAAGATATTGAGAGCAGGTTCAGAATAGATATTTGTACACTCATGTTCATACTAGCATGATTCACGATAGCCAAAGAGTAAAAACAACCCAATTGTTCATCAATAGATTAATGCATTAAAAAAAAATTTGGTAGTCTATACAATGGAATATTATTCAGTCTTAAAAGGAAGGAAAATTTGACACATGCTACACTATGAAGAAAACTTGAGGACAGTAAGTTAAATAAAATATGCCAATCACAAAAATATAAATACTGTATGATTCTACTTATATGAGACACCTTGAAGAGTCAGATCAATAGAGACAGAAAGTAGATTGTTGGTTACCAGTGACTGGAGAGAAGGGGCAATAAAGACTTGCTTAATGGGTATAGGATTTCAGTTTTGAAAGATAACAAGAGCAGATTAGTTGGACGACAATGTAAATGCACTTAACACTATTAAAATTATTATGTCCTGCCTGGTGTGGCTCAGTGGATTGAGCACTGGCCTGCAAACAAAAAGGTTGTTGGTTCAATTCCCAGTCAAGGCACATGCCTGGGTTGTGGGCCAGATCCCCAGGTAGGGTGTGCAAGAGGCAAATGATCCATGTTTCTCTCACACATCAATGTTTCCCTCCCTTCCCTTCTCTCTAAAAGTAAATAAAATCTTTAAAATAAATAAATCTTTTCAAAATAAATAAAAATTATTAAGATAGCAATTTTTATATTATGTGTACAATTTTACCATAATTGTTTAAAGCTTATGGTGCAAACCCCCTGTTCTCTATTAAATCTTCTCATCCCTTCTCAGCTAAACTTGATCTCACAACATAAAGATTTTTGTCCTGAATTCCTTAAAAGAAATCTCAAATCTCTTGGTATCTCTGATACCAACTTCTAGTTTAAAGTAGGAAAAAACAGAATACGTAAAATCATCCTTTACCATTTTATAGACTGAATGACAGGAAATTGATGTTATTCTACAATAGAAGCTTCTCTTTCATTTATTTTGCCACCATCAGGAAACTATGTCCCTATAGAATCTTTATGACAAGTTCCTGGATTATGCCCTTTCCGCCTTTTCTTTAGGCCAGGCACCTCTTTTAAACCTCACCAATGACCTTACAGTGAAAAAGCCAAAGGACATACTGAAATCTAAAAGACTGATAGAGTTTTTCTAAAACTCAAATAAAATTATGCTTGTACAACTCAAAGACACCCCAGCTCCCTGTAGTTCAGTGCTTCAGGGAGATATCTCCTCAGAAACAGCCCATGAAAACGAAAGCAATTATAACCTTCACGGTTATTATCTCAAAGTCTAAAGGCCCCAGGAATAGAGTAAATTCTTATGCCTAGCAAAATATCTTTGAAATCTATTTTCCCTCTTTCCATCACATCCTTCCCATAAATGCAAGTCTCAAATCCCCAACAAAATCTTCTTTGTTTTAAACTTTCCTAACATACATCTTACAGCCCCTCCTACTACTTCTACTCTCCCTGGCCAAGTTCATAAAATAAGGCAATGGAGGCAGAGGAAATTGTTCAGTGCCCAAGGCCTTGGTTTTTGTTTTTGGAGAGGTGAAATGTCCCTAAGTAACCTGGCTGGAAGGTCTAATAATGAACGAGACAGACATATATAGGAAGGTGAACAGAAAAACTCAAGATCTGTTGGTCTTATGAAATAACTTTTAGATGAAATTTATATTTAAACTGTGCCAATTCTGCTTTCCAGAATGCATGACTCTTAAGATTAAAGCCCACATGAGTTCGAGCAAAGCTGTTTTCAGTGGAGTAGAGTTTGACATTTCTCATCCTACACAGAGGAAAATGAATAGCAGAGCCATCTTCATTCATGGAAACATCAATTTCTGGTTCTCACTCCATTGGCTTCTGACCTTCTAGTGCAACAGCACACAGCTTTCCCTTTGGGCCAAGAAGAGGGAAAACCTCATTCCTTGACACACCCAAAGGGACAACAGTAAGGTTCTGGGGACACTTTAGTCCCTAGAGGGGAGGCCAATTGTCTCCCAAGATTTTGTAAGAAATAAGGGCTAAAAAATAATCATAATAATTTAATCTTTTAAAAGTGGATGTTGATCTCATTTTACATTAAAATAATTCCTAGGAGATGACACCTGCCAACTCTTCCACTCTTAGGTCACCCAAAGTCCCTCTCAGCTTCTTCCTGAGCACTCTAGTTATTGTGAACAACTTACATTCCCTAAGCCAGAGAACACCAACAGGTGTGTCACCAATGTATTGCATTACCCAAGGGTACCTTGCAAATCTTACTTTTTCTCAAGGTACCACTTGCTAAAAGTTTGGAAGCATTACCCTTTATACAGTGCTCCTGGGCTCAGTTGCCCTTTCTGGAAAACTCTCTATGTGTGTAATTTATACTTAACTTTTCAGATTCAGCACTGGGCATCTGACTTCCTGGAGCAGGAAGTCTTACCTGATCTGACCTAACCTACAGTTTGGAACAGGTTAGGTACTTCTCTAGGCTCTGAAAACCCACCTGTACCCATATTGTGTGTACACTATATAGTGTTATATGTAGTCACTAAGTAGTTCCCTGAACAGATCTTATTTGGAAGGCAAAGTCCTCATAATTGTTGTTATTCTACTCTTAAATGGAGCTAGTCTCAATTTTTCAGTAAGCTTAGGGCTTTACTTTCTTTACCCTTCAAATCACCATTCAGATTTCAGCTTGGTACCAACTTCCCCTGCCCAACCTCAGCTCCAGTGAGTGCTTCATGCATGCCGCATCCTAGCTAGCCTTGCCTGCAATGTGTTCTAGTCTGATGTACCCTTTCTGCTTATCACTAGACCGCAGCCTCACTGGCACCAGAACAATGCCTGATTTCTGTTTGCATCTCCAACACTAGCAGGTACCCTCTGTTCCCTCAGTAAACACTCTGTCTCCCAAGATCAACCATAACTGTAGCTAAATCACCAGGGAATAAAAACATATAAACATTTTTTAATGCTCTTATATATACTATTAAAAAATTATCCACCTCTATCTCCCCTAAACCAGTGATTCTCATTCTTAGGATGCACCAGTGTCACCTGCAAAGTTGTCAAAACAGATCGCTGGGTCCATACACAGAGATTCTGGCATATTGGTCTGGGGTGGGAACGAAAAATTTGCCTTTCTAACAAGCATCCAGATGATATTGATGCTGCAAGTCCACAAGCCAGATTTTGAGTAGCCGCTGTGCAAAGCAATCCATCAGATAACCCAAACAGAGCTGCAGATCAAATGTACACATCTGATCCTGGACTGAATGAATAATCTTAAAGGGATAGTGCTTACAGGTTCTGGGCCAAAAGAAAAGAGCTCTCATTGTTTTGCACCTGGCATTTTCATAGGTTTTGTTGCTATTGTTTTTATAAGATGGTCCTTAGGAAAGTAATAGTTGGTAAGTACCTCCTGTGAGGGACAGCTGGGTACAGAGTTGAAAAGCCCAGGCCTGGAGCCAGACTCCCTGATACCAAATCCTGGCTTGGCTTGAACTCTGTGCTTCAGCATCCTCTTCTGTAAATTAGGGATAGTCACAGTCCTCCCTTACATGGTTGCCACCAAGCTTCAGTGAGTGAGTACAAAGTAAGTATGCAAAGTACTAAGTACTATGCAAAGTACTTAGTACAGGGTCTGGCTAGGTAGGTTAGCTCTCAAAGTCTTAGCATTCATCACCACTAGTCCTCTTCAACATTACTACTTTCACACACACACACTAATTTAATCCTCACTTCAGTTCTATAGACAACTTGCCTCCTATCATTCAAAGAGCTAAAACTGGGATAGAAATAAATTTTAATTTCAAAATTCATGTTTTTTTTTTTTTTTCTTTCTAGCCATTTGAGGGCTTATCAAAAGGCCAGTTCCCCACTCTCATCCAACTGCCCAGATTCTTATTCTAGTCCATGGGGGATTTAGAAACTTGCATTCTAAACTAGCTACCTAGGGAATTCTAAATCTGATGCTGGTGATGTAGAGATCATCTTTTCCACGTACAGCCTCACAAGATGGACACTAGAATTAATGAGAATAAATGAAGAATGGGGCTTTAGAAACTAACTACTAAACAAATGTCTTTTGTTATTATGGAAATAAATTGTTTTTCTTCAAATGTGAGAGTATATCAAGATAAGAAGAAACTGTGTTAGAAGAGAGTTGAGAACTAAAAGCTATTGCTCTAATTTGACCAGGAAAATGAAAGCTAAAAATTCTCTGGAATAAAGGGGTTTAACAAAGACTGAGAACTCAGTTTTTGCCCTCAGAAACATATTTGATTCCCAAATCTCTTCCTTATTATAGTGTTGCCTTGAGCAAATGATTTCCCCCCTCTGAAACTGAATTTTCTTAATTGTAAATAAAAACAACTATCTCACAGGATTATTGTAAATACTAAATAAAATAATGAATGTAAAGTACTTAGCACTGTCTGGAACAGAACATACTCAATAGATGATGGCACTGTTATCCATACTAATAGATGATGTCAGTTAGAGAAGTTGTATAGGAAATGGGGGAAGGTTGTTTGACAACACCACAGCTTTATCCACTGGCATAAAATGGTAAAGAACAGAAGTGGAATGGTATCTTTAAAATTTAATCATAGTCAGGAATTTCAAGTGCTCACCATTATCCCTAACATACATGCACATAAACCACAGCCTCGTCATAGCTTTATAACACCTGGAAAATGTGATGAGTGTGTGCACTCAAGATTCCCTCCCCAGAAGAGCTCTTTGTGGTCCCCAGAGCCTGAAGCAGAAATGGACACCCGTGCTTGCTCAGCAATTGCAGGGAAATGAGAAACCTTTTCAGAAAGTCCCCTCATTGTGAATTTGTCCTCATTAACCAACCTCTTCCTGAGAGCATTATCACAAACCTGTGCATTCAAAATGCCTCATAGGCCCTTGGAAAGAGCCTGCAGCCCACCCAACTCCAGTGTCTCCTGTCTCTGAATACAAGGAAAGAAAACCAGTAAAAGGATCCTTAAGAAAGAGAGCTATGTTCCTGTTTGGTTCACACAGCCCACACAAATTCTGAACCCAAGATTGTGTGAGTGCGTGTGTGTGTTCTGGAAAATAGAGATGTAGAGGTTAAAATTAGTTCTAAATGTTTAAAAAGCATGTATTGAAGATGCCTAAACACTGTATACTGCTGGCATGTCATCAAAGTGATTTGAAAAAAAAAAGTGATTTGGCATGAAATAATTCTTAGAAAATACTTTACTGCAGAGAACACAAAAATGCACTATTTCTGAAGAAAACAAAGAATTGCTTTGTGAGATTAGCCTATCTGTCTGTGAGTTGGCCTGCTCATCTGATGCAACAGCCACGTTAGCCCTAATATTCTAGAATTCTATCATTTTATTTATTCATATAGATAGATGGATACACACATACATACACACATACATATTTATATATACAAACATGTATGTACACTACAAACTTTAATTAGTTCCAAACATATCATAGAATGGTGTAATGCTATTTAAAACTAATTAGAATTCTCTATCCTTAGTATTAAGCTTATTTGTAAATGCTGAGAAATTTCCTACAAAATGGAAAAAGGGATTTTTCAAAATTAAAAATCATCCTATCAAAAAGTACCACAGTGTGCCTTGACAGTGGCACAGTGGATAAGGCGCCGGCCTGTAAACCCAAAGGTCACTGGTTTGATTCCCCAGCCAGGGCACATAATGAGGTTGCAAGCAAGGTCTCCAGCCAGGTCTGTAGCTGGAGGCAGGTGAAAGGCAACCATACATTGATGTATCTCTGCCTCTCTGCCTTTCTCCCTTCCCATCTAAGATAATAAATTTTAAAATAAATAAATAAATAGTACCACAGTGCTGTTAAGTTAAATATTGCATTAAAATCCTGCAAGTGCTAACACCATAAAATTTTTAAAATGTTATTTAATTTTTAATTAAAAGTAATATGCCATGTAATTTATTTCCTTATATTTTATATGTTGATGATGTTGTTGTTTTTATAAAGGAAATGTTCCTCTTACGAAACCACACACAAAAAATCTAAAAGTGTCAACGGAACCAAAAAGGGAGGAGTATGAATCTACTTTCAAAAAAAGCGCATTAAGACCGTTTATCCGTAAATCTCAGGTTGTCAGAGCTTCCTAAACAAGCCCTCTTTCCTCTTCCTCCTGGGTCGGCAAACCTAACCCCACCCTCATCTCTATTCTGTACACATATGAAAGCTGTTTTCCCTTTTTTTAAGCTATAAAAGGGACTGGGTAAGTGTCCGGTGCCCTGCCTGATAGAAGGTCAGGCCTCATTTGCAAGGCGCACTCCCCAAACCCACCCCGGGAGGGTGCGGAAAGTGTGCCCAACGGGTAAAGGATACTTCTCCTTCACACCCCTGTCCATCTCTTCGCCCCTCCCCCAACTGTTTGTAACATCAGAATAATTATTTTTTTAAACGGCACAAAGATCCCCATGGCGAATTCGGTCCCTAGATACTTTTCTTTCCGGGACTGCGGTAGGTAAACATCACCGCGGAAAGTACCAGACCCCCTCCCCACCCACCCCACGCCCGATTCCGGCCCATGCCGGGCTAGCAGGCACGTTGAGGGCTCAGAAAAGGCAGGAAAATAGAAGCGCTTTAACTGGACAACTTAGGACATAGTTTGCCCTCAAGAACCAGAAACTGCATGGCACAATCCCAGTGATTTCCAGGGGACGTGGGTTTCCCAGCTCCCAGAACCTTTAGAGTCCCTGCGTGCTAGGAGCAAGAACCGAGCTGAGCGTCAGGTTCCCGGCGCACAAAGCTTGTTCTCTAGGTGAAGGTTTACAAATCGCACCAGCCAAGAGGCCGTTTCAGTTTGCGCCCTGAAGTTTTTGTGCGCTGTAATCAACTGTAATGTCAAATCCAGGGCCCTCCCCACCACCCAGCTCCCTCCTGATAGGATGAGTATGAGAGGAGGAGCTGGATAATAATTTTAGCAACTATTCTAATTTTTAATTAATCCAAGAGAAATACAAAATAATATAAACCTTTGGGGAGAGGTGAGTTAATTCTCAAGGCAAATGTGATAGTGTTCTTTTTTTTTTGTTTTTTCCCAAAGATCTGCACCAAGGTGCCTAAGCATTTGCTGCCAGAGATTTTTTTTTTTTTCCTGAAAAAAGGGAAGAAAGGAAGGAACCTATAAAACAAGTAGAAGTTGGCTGTTGAAGAGCATAGAAATCTTTGTTTTACATTTTTGCACATTTTCCCATGAAATGGCCCATCCCCTGCCACCCATCCCCTTCTCAGCAAACAAAACTTTTGAGCAAGAATACGAGAATGAGCACTCATTTCTTAAAGTGGGAAACCAGTTCTATTTATGAACATGCTCACTAAATCCTTGCCCCCGGGACTCCTTAAGTCTGAAATGTTTAATGAGAGCTAACCCAGTCGCTGAGCAGGCCTGAATTGGATGCAAATAAAATGTGAACTTCTTGTGTACACAGTCTGAAAAAAAGAGACTGTTAAAGCAAAAATGTAGTATTCTGTTCCACATGGATTTGGGACTTTCTGTTTATTCCTAATAATCCATACCTTGTGTTTTCTGGCATATGTTTGATACATTGGTGGGAGACTTTTGCAAAATTAACTAAATGTTATCACTGGAACAGACTTCAGAAGGTCATCTATTGAGTCAACCTTCTCATCTTAGCAGTTGGTGAATAGAGACTAAGAGGTTATAACTTGTAACTAAATTCAAAAGATACAAAAAATCATTGAAAACAAAGGAAAGCCTGGAAGCCAATTTCTGGATCTAACCAGCAAGTAAGTTGCAAGCCTGCCATATAAAATCATCTAGGCACCCAAGAACCCTAAGTCCCCATAAAACACTACATTTGAAAGTCCTTCCCTCCTCCTTTCTCTTTTCCCTTGTCCTGAATAGCAGCCCTTCAGTTTTCTAATGAGGCCCATCTGGGTAGCAATGCAGGACTGAAGCTATAGGATGCTGTCTCTCAGAAGTCCCATATGCACCAATGCACAATGTCTACTTCAGCTAAACCCTCTTAGCTGGCAAGAGGTAGCAAGCTTTATTTGAGTATTAATAACATATGTGGCCCTGATAATGAGAGGCAAACTGAGTAATGAGAATGGAGTGCAAATCAAAGCAATAGCCAGCTGCCCCTTCTCTCTCTGTATAAACCAGCTGTTTGGAGGCAGGAGGGGAAGTCTGGGGAGATACACAAAAGGGGAGGCCTCTCCAATGAAGTTCTATGTATTTTTTTAGGAAGGTTAAAAGGCTTCTTTTGAAATGGGAGCCTGGAATTCAAACCCCTACCCCAAATAAGGCCTGACATTATCTGCAGAATATCACCTAATTCTCCATTGAGTATTAACTTCATCTAAAATAGGGGAGTTTTCTCATTAAAGAACCAATCCTTTTTTTTTTTTTTTTTAAGTTTTTTAATTTTTATGGTTTTGGTTTAGCTAATGAGAAGAATTAGAACTTACTGAAAAAACAATTGGTTTCAACAGACTTTTGGTTCTTTGCTGCTAAGATTTTGGGTTTTTATTCAGAAATCTGGACTCATACTATGTAAGAAATCTTTGCCTTTTAAGACACCAAACAACATTTACCTGATTTGGAGCTGTGAGTTAAGTTTCTCTTCAAATAGGCCACAGTTTTCAGCCTACAACATCCTAGTTCCTGGCATAGTCTGCCTGAATCTCAATGTTTTCCCAGTGAAGGCAGCTGCATTACCACACAGCTTAAAGAAGTCAGCTTTTATAATTTGCACTACCGCAAATTCATTATACACATCATTTAGAAGTGTCATTCATTTATTCACTTTTTTAAATCATTGAGTATGCTCATGGGCAAAGTGGAAATTAGTAAAATTTCCCTGTACCTTGCATCCATTCCATTAATGTATGCTTTTTTAAAAAGTAAGAATAACAAACTTGATTCTAACACTCGCAAATGTTACATCCTAGGGCAGTTCATTACAAAGCAGAGGGACTGATCAATCATGTGAATGAAATGCAAAGATTACAAAATATTCAAAATCTGTCATGTGCCATTTGGGAGAAAAACCTATCTTTTTTGAACATCAAAGTCATTAAATGGTACATTTCTGATTTCGTTAATATGAGCCCAATTATATTTGAAATGTAGATTAAGTCTCCTAAAAGCATGAATCTATTTGGCAAGGACACCTTAATAATAATTCAGTCTCTTTATTGTTTCCATAGTAAGATTGTACCCCTGTAATTGTGATCAGCTTATTGATACAAATACCTCTTCCCTGTAGTTAATTCAAACAGAACATTTCATAGGTGCTTTCAGCTGATGGGATGGTAAATAATTTTTTGACTAAAAGTTAAAGTGGGTTGATTAGGAGCCATTTTTTCCTGTTTTGCACAATAAAAAAATGAACTGCATGATTCGCCAAGCCAATTTGCAGAGCGACCTCTCTTCTCTAATTGCTGCCAGACTAATGTAGTACGAGCTGAGTCCTAGGAAGTAGAGAAATCCATTTACCCAGGCATGACATTTAAGTAGCAAACACAAGTACTGGATTTCTCCATTACCCTTCATTTCAGCCCTGCTACGTTCCACCTGTGACCTTTATGTGATGAGGGCAATGCACTTTCATACAATTTGGTAACTATAATAAAGGTCCACTTCAAAATTTTTGAGAGCAGACTAAAAACATTTTTACAAAAGCATAATTAAGTCCATAACCAACCTTGCTAATTCCTGTAATGTATTGGAAAACCAAATTATTTGATAAATGCTCTGATAAATGCACACCATACCAGAGGGGGAAAACTGCCTATTTCCTCTATCACAGCACTATGCTTGTCACCAATAGTTCCAGCCTTGATTAGTGCTTTTACTTCGTGTAACACTTTCTTTCAACAACAAGAAGCAAACAGGTTCTCCAAAAAAACACCAGCTTCTTTGTTGTATATATCGACAAAAAGAAGTGAGAAAGCATTTTCAAGTAGAATCCAAATAGAAATGCATATCAAAGAAAGAGAAAAAACAAAACAAAACAAAAAAAACTCTGTGCCTTTACTTTCCACAACTCTCCTAAGACATTTTTGTCTCAGCCAGAATTTTCCCAGGTAAGATATCATTAAACAAGTACAGAGATGCTCTCAGGAATGTGTCTTTTTTGGAGTATGATCACTACACTTCCTAGTGCAGCGAACAGTACCTGGAATGTAGTAAAAGGTCCATTAATATTTACTGAAAGAAGGATGAATATTTACAGGGCCCTTGAACTTTGAGGGTGTGGAGAAGACCAAAGCAATATATGTATTAATTAATATATATGTAAATCCTCACCCAAGGATATATTTTTATTGATTGAGAGAAAGAGAAATACCAATCAGTTGCCTCCGTGGGCACCCCAAACCCATAACATTTTGGTGTATGCAACACTCCAGCCAACTGAACCACCTGGCCAGGGCCCAAAGCAATATTTTTAACACATTTGTTGACTGGTAATTTTATGCAAAATCTAATGCAAGTGCAAGCATGAGTTAATCTTTACCAGTCAATAACATTTGACCTTGAAAACATGAGCCTTTTCATGACCAGTCAACAATGTGTTAAATGAAGCAAACTAATTCAGTTTTATTTTCTTCTGTTTTTCCCCCAGGGAGTTACTCTCAACCTTCAAAAAATGAATAATAAAAGAAAATTCAGGATTTTTACTTCCGATTGAAATTTGTTCAATAATTCATCAACACTAAACTTGAAGTCAAGGCATTTGCTTCAGGGTTGAATTCAGAAGCTGATTCCACAAAAAGTCAACCTCAAATATAGCATCTTCAGCTGCAAACAAGTCTGAGCAGTGCTGCAAAAATAGAGGACAGTCCTTGGAGGGTATGTTATTTGAAAGCTAAATGCTTTACCCTTTCCTTTATTTTTGTTGTTTACTTAAATTGCTTTGGTAAAAGATTTACCTACCAGAGTTCTTCCTGCTGTAAATTTAATAGCCTAGATATTAAAACCATCAAGCTCGAGGTTAGAGAGGAAAATGCCAGCCTTGTTTTTTAATGACAGCAACCCACCCAAAGACACTTGAATACCGTCAACAATATGCTTGATGCTTTAACAAGTATATTTAAAAAGCAATTAGGTATGCCAGTCTCAGGCTGAAAACAATTTTAAAATAACACATGCATTAAGTCCTTACTTCTTGACAAAGTAGTGATTTGCACTGACATGATTTAGATATTGTGCACTGTATCTGCGAAGTAATTTCCACAAGGTGGGGGAGCACGTGCTTAGGAAGATTCATGGTACTGTGGGTTTGTGGTTTTTCTCCCCCATTATAAAACAAAACTGCATAGAATTGACTCTACCAGCTCTGTGTAACTACCAAAAATTTCACCACTATAAAAAGCATTAATATTTGTTGCTGAGAGCTAATATTCAATATTTACTCATCTTTGACTCCGACTTATTAAGACGCAGGAGGATAGAGGATAGTAGGCAGCAGAACAGAAAAACTGGTGCAGGTAAAGAACTTTCACTGAGGAACTTTCTTCTGAAAGGGTACACTTAGGTTGAGGTGTCACCAAAGGTCACAGATGGGGTCAAATACCACTGAGTTCTCAGTAGATGTCATTGGGGAGGCTGAGTAGCAGCTCAGTGCAGGATGTTGAGCTGGGAGGACAATGACGAGATGGTCCACATACACCTGGACAGCTGAGCTGACTCAGTGCAGTGGGCTGTAAGGCCCACTGAGCTGTATTTCCCATCCCAGGGCTACAACACAGCACATGGCTGATTGAAGACTTGTGTTTGAGGGAGATCATTTGGCAGAGGAATGCAATAGCAAACAGGAAGGTGCAATTTGGGTAAGGCATTCTACAGCCAGGCCCTATGGTCAAGTCAAGACCATGTAGATATATAGAGGCATCTCGAGATTTCACAAATATCTGAAATGAGTGTATTTGGGCAATCATCAGAAGTTTGGGGTTCCACTTGTTTTCTCAAAACTGTCCTGATAAGACAATACAACCCCTTTCTCAGGTGGCATAATTTGACAAGAGCAAAGCCTGGTTCCTTCCTGTTCAACATAGACAGTGATTCAGGGTCTGAGATCCACTTTTAAAATGCCCAGATTTTTTTTCTAGAAAGTCATAGCTGCATAGCTTATCATCAACACAAGCAGGGGCCATAAGGTGAACGTAATAGGAACACTGGTATTAATCAGATACATACAAATAAGTTCCAAGTGATGCATCTGCCATGTACTAGCTGTGTAACTTTGTGCAAGGCAATTTATCTCTGTGAGCCTCATCTATAAAATGAGGACAACAAGTAATTTGAGAATTAAATGAGATAAGCCATGTTAACTATTTTAACAAGAGTACCTGACAACTGTGGACATCCAGGAATAAACACTGTTGCTATTATCAGACAGCTAAACAATACACTGGGAAGAGCTAGATGGAGTCTTATATTTGGACCATGAAAGGCATAATGCTCCCAACATGAGCCACAGTTATTGCTCCACCTCAACATTGTCTTAGGAATTTAGCAAGATATAAATAAATAATTGCCTAAAATGTTTCTGATTCTGAACATTTTCATTTCCCTTTGGTTTCTGCCCATGTCCCAGTTGCAATTTCTAGATTGCCTTTCCTTGGAAGCAGTTTGGTGTTTACTCTAGAGAAGTAGTTATTTGAAGACAAGTTCAAACCAAATATAATGAGTGAAATAAGCTTCTGTGAGAAAAAATGTATCATGCGTTCCAGTGCCAAATATTTTCTAATTATTCATTTGGTGAATGCCTCTTCTGAGATAACTAGGAAATAACTGACTCACCGGTACTCACTGAGCAGATTGGACTCCTCTTGCTTGTGTTCCTCAATCCACTTCCTCTGCAGCCATGACTGAGGAATTTGGTAAGTCAAAACTGAAGACAGAAACTTAAGAAAGGACTTCTGGCCAAGATGAAGGCATAGGTAGACATGCTGCATCTCCCTCCACAACTAAGAAGGACTACCACTACATAAAAACTGGAGACAACCAAAAGTTCCAGAAAATTGAGTTGCATGAAAGTCCAACAAACAAAGATATAAAGAAATACTCATCCAGGAGAGACAGAGCCAGGGTGGAGAAGACATGGTGTGGAGGTGACGCAGCAACAGCAGCTGTGGCCAGCTAGTGGAAAGCACAGTCACACATTAAAAAAAAAAAAAAGTAGTAAGGGACACCTAGGGAGCAATCCCAGTACCAGACTAGACAATACAGCTCACAGTTCCGGCCCTAGAGAAAATAAAGGCTCATTGCTTCTGACTGTGAAAAGCAATGGGGGTTGCGGCAGTGGAAGAAACAGCCAGTCTCTCAGCAAAGTCCACTTGTTTAGAGGTCCCCACAGTCCTAGAATGTCTGCAAGCCCACCCACTCTGGAAACCACAGCCAAGGCAAGAACTAGCTAGAGGGGTGCTAGTCCCATATGGGAAGGGGGAGAAGTGCCTGGAAAAGGACAAGTGCTAAGCAAGCCACATTGTTCCTTCTTATACCCCTTCCCCACATACAGCACCACAACATGGTGAAACATGTTGCCCTGCATTGATGAATACCTAAGGCTCCACCCTTTACAACATAACAGGTACAACAGCTCTACCTAAGACAAGAGGTAAGCACAGGAGCCTCTCAAGTTGAGGAGACAGAGAAGCATGGCCCAGAGAGGGAGCAGATCAAAGTTCCAGTGGGAGGATAAGCCATGAGGAGATATGCAACCTAGCAGACAGAGAATTTAAAACAACTGGTGATAAAAATGCTCACAGACTTGACAGATATGCTTGAATACAGCAAATGCAGAAGGGAAGAAGTGAAGGCTATGCTAAATGAAATGAAGGAAAATTTACACAAAACCAATGGTGAAGGAAACCAGGGTTCAAATCAATGATTTGGAACATAAGGAAGAAATAAACAGTCAGCCACAACAGAAAGTGAAAATAAGAATTGATAAAAATGAGGAAAGACTTAGGAACCTCTGGGACAACTTTGAACATGTCAACATTTGAGTTATAGGGGTGCCAGAAGGAGAAGAGAAAGAGCAAGAAATTGAAAATTTTTTTTTTTTTTCATCATTAAATCATTTATTTAGTAACAATACTCAGCAGATAACGGAAGCAGACTGCACAGATTCATTTCCCATTTACCCTGAATAATAAGTTTCACTCTACAATGCCTTCCTATGTAAGTTTTTCTATGGCTAGGGAAAATAACATTTTAAATAGCCTACCATTTGAAAATTGAGATGACTTTCCGAACAGGTATTTAGAAGTGACAACAATGAGGCTTAATTACTATAAAAACAAAAAGCTAACAGCACAATTGCAGAAGAACATTTAAATAGGAAAACTATGAAATTCTATATAAAAAATTATACATATATATATACATATATATACACACTGCATTAAAATACATTTTCTATTTCACTAAAGCCAACTAGTTCAAGCATTTCTAAATATAAAAGTCAGGTTTGTATTTATTGAAAACAAATCAGTTCTATTGAAGTAACCATTTACATCAGGATAAATATTTGTGATTGTGGAAACAGAAATATTGAACAGCATCAAATTTCTAAGTATTTTAATGGCTTATGTAAGTTACTTTTCAGATTTTTTTGTTAAAAATAAGTTTACTTAATTTTAAACTAAGGCCAATATGCTTTTTTAAACAGACAAAATACTTATTAAAAATTGTAGGTA
>PVIW01002561.1:0-211062 GCA_004026585.1 Noctilio leporinus
AGGAAAGGGGTTGGGGGGAGGGGGGAGGCAGAGGCAAAGAAGGGGAGCAGCTTAGACAAGAACCTAGTATAAAGGAACCATGGACATGGACAACAGGTGGGATTGACTTTGGGGGGAAAGGGTGGGTGGGGAGGGGGACAGAGGGGAGAAAAAAAGGGATGGATGTAATACAACAACAATAAAATTAAAAGAAAAAAAAGAAAAGAAAAGAAAGATGAAGAGAATCAAGCAGAAGGGAAGCGAGTGTGTGTGGCTGTGCCACTCCCACAAGAGGACATAGCATGTGCAGGGCCCACAGTGGGGCGATCTCTGTCTTCCGGACATCATCTAGGGTCTAGTCGTTAAGAGCATAGAGTTGGGGATATGTAGGCAATTCTGAGACAAGGCTGGGAAGTGGGAGGTGAGCATTGGCCTCTATCACCAAGGTTCTTGTGAGCCTTGTTAAGGAGTTGGAATTACATCCTAAATGTAATGAGGAGCCACCGGAGCCTTTAGTCAAAGGAATGCTGTGATGCTATTGGCACTTGTGGAAAAACCCCTTTGGCTGCAGAGAGGAAGGGAAGGCTGGAACGGAGGGAGGCAAAGAACTGGGGTGTGCGTTCCTCAGTGCTCTTTTCTCCTGAGGGGGGCACTGGAGCTCCCATGCAGTGCAGCCTGGTAGGCAGGCTGGCAAGGTTGAAATGGATGGAAAAGGCTGCAGCCTTGGACTTAGTGCCACATGTCCCTCTTCTCACATCTTGCTCAAGCCTTCAGCAGGTCTCTGCTGGCCCCACCTTTGGGCAGAGCAGAGCCTGTTACAAGTGTCTGGAAGGAGAGCTGTTAAGGCGAGTATGATGTGACCCAGGTGGCCACCTGAACCCAACAGCTTTGGCCAGAAGGGACATCGTGCATGGGGGGCTCCCACCTCATATCCTTGGAAACACATTCAGGAGGAATGTAGCACCTTCCCGGCTGCCTGACCCTTTTGCTGACCCCAGCAGAGTGCCCTTCTGGCAAGCCCCATCCAGAGGAGGCTGCCCACTGCTGCGGACAGGGCAGAGGGCAGCTGCGGCCTGAGTCCAGGAGGGAGGGAGGAGGATGGAGTCCGACTGTGGGGCGAGGAGCAGGAGCGTTCTCAGGCTGGCAGGGCCAGGGCCCCTTTCTCTCCATGAGATCATATCTGGGTCAAAGAGCACGTAAAGCAGGCAGACCCTGACGGCCACACAAAGCCCATTCAGCCTGGCCCCTATTCACTCACCTCCTCTCCCCCAGAGCCTGCACCACAGCGACCCCAGCTCAGCGCCTAAGCCCCAGCTTTGATGTCCAAGAACAGAAAACGGTGATTAAATGTTGTTTTAAAGAGGGAGTGCTCACTGCCCTCCCATCTGTCAAGAGAAAGCTGAGGCCTGAGTGGGGAGGGAATGTGGGGGAGGGGCGGAGAGGCCAGCAGTAGAAGGGAGACCCACCAAAGAGAGGTGAGGCCTGAGCAGTGAGTGGGGCCCAGAGAAGAAAGGGATGGAGGGGCGGGTGGGGGGCTTGGAGGAAGGGAGACGGAGGCTCAGAATCAAACACGTGTATTTTTGGCAAAGGATTGTCTTTCAAGATGAGAAGTATGGGGAGAGAAATGAAAGAATGTGCAACAGAGACACAAAAGGAAAAGCAAAAAAACAAGAGACATAAACAGAGAGAGGGAAACAGGAGTGGAGAAAGAGAAGAAAGATTAGGTGAAAGGAAAGAAAAGAGATGAGGGGAAGGAAAAATGAAAGAGAAGAGTAGAGAGGAAAGGAGAGAAGAAAAGTGAAGAGAAAAGACAGCTGGGTTGAAGGCCGGGAGCTTGCAGCTGTGTTGTTCCCGGGAAGGGCTTCCAGGTTCTCCACTCAGGAACCCCTAGGGTCCTGCAGACCTGGACCTCAGCCCCTTAGGGGCCAAGGGGACTGAAAGGCTACTCTTCCAGTCTGCCCAGAGCAGGCAAAGAGTGGCCCTTTCTGCACAGGCTGTCGTGTCAGGAGGGTGCGAGGCAACGGCTCCCAGTAATGCCCGATAATGCAGGTCAGGCTGTCCCGAGCCTCACACACTGGTTTCCCACCCCAAGAAGGCCCCCTGCAGCCATCACTGCTGGGCCCCCAGGTTTAGAGAGCAGATGGATTATTTTGGTCCAAGCAGGACAAGCATGGTGGCCTCAGGCAGAGGCACTGAGCTGCACATCTATGACTGGGTTGAACTGGTTTTCCAGCTCCCATGAGGGCAAAGCTCCCATCCCCAGTGAGTAAGAAAGATTGGCCTAGAGAGGGAGCCTTGACCCAGAGGCAGGGAGAGGAGGTGGGAGGGAGTGGCACCCATTGAGTTTGATGGCAATGCTTTAGTATACCAGTGGTGATGCTGGTCTTGCACCTCCTCCCCGCACCTGTTCCTTCCTGCCTGTTCCAGTCTCCATTCCCCATGGACCTTAAATGGGGTGGCAGCTTCTCTTCGTTGGGTCATCTCTGAAGCTTGCTCAAGCTACGAAGTTAAAAAATGTCTCTGAATAAGCACCAGTAAGTGAGGTCCTGGGAACACTAACCTAATTTGCAAAGTGTCAGATTTGGGTACAAGTTCTGACTCTGCTCCTCACCAGCTGTGTGATCCTGAGCAAGTAGTAACCTAAGCAAACAGATCCTGTCTCAGTGGCGAATAGCCTATCAGCCTCCCGAGGGCAGGGGCCCAGCTGGTCCATCCCACCGTGTTCCTAAGGTCTCCACCAGTGACTGACCCGAGTTACAGGATGGAAGCCAATGTTGAAGGAATAAAGGAACCAGTGCCTACTTCATGCTCTGTATTGTATTCAACACTTGAACAACTATTTTATTGATTTTAGCAAGAGAAAGGGATAGAGTCGGTCAGACAGACAGACATCAACCTGCTGTTCCATTTATCCATGCATTCATTGGTTGATTCTTATATGTACCCTGATTGGGGGATGGGATCCATAACCTTGGTGTACGAAGATGACACTGTAACCAATCGAGCTACCTGGCCAAGGGCCAACACTATTTTTTTAAAGTATTCGAAAAATATGTCATAGAGTTGGTACATGCCTGGTAAATATGGCATAAAAGTAACCCATAGTAAGGCTGAGTGTGTGTAATCCACAGCCTTCTCTTCCCTCTCCCCAGACACAGATCTGTTTTTCTACCATGTTCTCCACCCAAGAAAAGGGAGAAAAGACAAACCAGGTCTTAAAAAAAATGGGCACACTTCAAGCCAGAGACAACTGAATTAACTTTATTCTCTTCTAACTGCAGATTCAAGGTATACAACTTAACATTGCTATTTTTCTTATGAGACTTATAAATAAAAATACAAAAAATGTTCACTACAAAAAAACTACTGTTAGTAGGATGTAAAAAATATTCTCTTTGCTATAGAAGGCACAAACTTCACTTAGTGACACATGAAGAGAGAAAAAAACCTGCAGCAGTAAATTCATTTTTTTCTTTTTAAATCTTGTCAGAACACTGAAGTTACAAAGAAACGCATCAATCTACACGAAACGAAGGCAGATGCGGAAAGCTGCAACCAGGACCGCACAACTTTGAGGGGACTGCTTGGGGACCAGGACAGATAGGACTGGCAAGCACAACTTGGAGGTCACAGGGCTGTGTCAGGGTCAGGAAGGGGCAATGGCAGGAGAGAGAGGGGCAGAAATGGAACAAACAGAAATGAGAGGGGAGGGAGGGGAGGAGGGACCGAGCAGAGAAGGGAGAGAGGGAGAAAGGAGACAGGAGAGAGGGAGGGAGAGGGAGAAAGAGTTTGTACAAAAAAGTAACCAGTAAAATTGAAGAAACAAAATTGGGCAGCCTCCTAAAATTAGGCTAAGAGGAGGTGCTGAGGTAGACATGAACTAGAACATCAATTAATTAAAAACACTATCTGTAATACAGAGCAATCGGACTGGCACTTGTGCTGTCACGACGGAAGACAAGCCACAACAACAAATGACAGAACAAAACACACCCAAACCAAAAGGCTTAGTTTGCTTGGTCCAGCAGGGCAGCAGGGCCCTCAGTGCTATAATTTACATACATATATATATATATATATTTATTTATTTATTTTTATATATATGGGTTGGACGTCAGGGTGCACCACCACGGCTTCTTAACCTTACAAAGATCATGCATAACACTATGTGGACAAATTCTAGGACACACACCAGGAGGCAGGTACCCTGTCTACAAAGTGGGACACCAACAACTCAGGGAGGCAGGGCTGCTGGCTAACAAGGCCTGTGGGGCCCACACCCCTCCCTCCCGCCCTTTCCCCCTACTCCCCACCTCCCTGCTCTGCCTTCCACCCTCCTCCTGGCTGCCTCTGCCTTGTCCCTCCACCCATTAGTTTCACTGTGAAGGGCTAGTCTGGCCTTTTCACCTCATACTGAAGTATCCAGGTAAGTGCTGCCATGAAGCTCCAGGAGGGAGGAAACAAGATGGGAGGGGAGGAAACAAATGTAAAATAGGCCCAGGAAAAATGAACAAACGGTCTGATGTTTTTCTGCTTTTCTGTCTTATATCCGAGGCTCCCAACTTTCACTCCTGTTGGGCTTGCAAGGAACTGGCCACAAATCTGCCCCCTGCCATTCCCCACAGATGGAGTCCAGAGACCACTCGTACCACCACTCACTCCCTGGAAGGACATAATGCGAAGGGCCTTCTCTCTCCCTGGCCTGAACACCCAGTAGCTGGCTGGCTGTACCAACAGTATTCTGAAGGATGCCTATGAAAACCTGCAACAGCTTTTTCTTTTGTCTTTTTTTCCCCCAAACATGGACAACTGTTTGGGCACAAAGATTAAACAAGCCCACATTGCATCCCTGGATTGTACTGAATCACTGAGTCCCCCAGCCTCCCTATGCCCCCCTGCACCCCAGATCTGCCTTCCTCATATCGGTGGCCTCCTCCAAAGCAGCAATGATATTTACTAGTTTATATCTCTCTTGCTATATATATCTCACTTTATATATATATATATATATATCTATATCTATATATATATCTGTCTATCCTATATACACACATAGGATTTTAATGCTTTGAATGAGTGAAGGATTGAATAGGGGAAGAGCACATAAGTCAGGGGGATAAATGTCACCAAAAGCATCAAGGGACATGGACTGGAGACATTCTGAGATGCTGGTAAGGCAGCAGTGAATTGGGTTGTCAGTGGTACCACAGCTAAAGGCAGTGCGGTGGCCAAGAAGCCAGACGGCAGAAAGAAGAGGGGAATAAAACCAGTCAGATCTCACCTGCGGCAAGAGCAGCCTCTGCCCTCCTCCTCTCCCCAGCCCCCTTTATCCAGACACATCCAAAGCCTCCAGATAATTTCTGGCCCTCACCTTGGCCAGAAGGCCTGGCCAAGAAGGCAAGGCAAGGTCAGAATGGTCTCTGTGAGTAGGAAGCTGAAAAAGAGGCATGGTGGACTTTGTTCAGAGTGTCTGAGGCTTCGTGGAGGTGCAGGGGAGAATAAAGCAAGGATAGATGTAGAAGTCTCCCATCCAGCAAGTATCCTTCAGAACCTATGCATCCTGACCATCTCTCCTACCTCCCTGCTAAGACTCCCGCAGGGGCAGCGGGGACAGACAGGTGCTGATTTAGTACCATCCAAAGCTGCAGCAGCCGGCTACAACAATACTGCGTGATTTAACACACAACCTCACACGAACAGCACACGCGTGTACACACATACAAAGGGATATCTTGGTGGTGGCAGTAGATATTTTTTTTTCTTTTCTTTTCTTTTTTCCTATTCACATTACAAAAGGAAAGGGCAAGGTCCTGTAGAACTGACGAAGGAACTAACAAACATTACAAAAATATTACAATTTGTAAGGATTAGCTCAACCCTCTCAGGTTTATGAACAGGGGAGGAGACCCAGGCTTGTGGGAAGGGTGGGAAAACAGTGAGAGGTGTCAACTGGATGTTTTTTCTTTCCTCCCCGAAGTTGAATGACATCTTGCTATTAAAGTACTGTTTCTGGGATTTACAGATCCCCTGAGGGCCAGCCAGTCCCCTTTCTTCCCAGGTTGGGGGAGGAAGCAATAGTGCATAAAGATTTCCTCCCAGGATGGCTCCTCCCCCAAAAGATTTCACTCTTTTCACATTATAGACACAACTGCTCTAGTCACATATTTCAAGTTTAACTGTTTTTTCCTTTCCAAAGCACTAAGTCATTATTATAATTGCAAAATAGCATCCTCCCTATTTATCATCCCCAATCAACAGTCTAGCGACACAGTCCCCCCAGTTAATATACCCCCAACACATTTTTTAAGGCCTTCAGATTTGGTGGGCAAGATCGCAGGGGTGGCAGGAGGGATGGGGCCGAGGGACGGGGTTGGTCACAGCAGCACCCATCCCTCCGACTTCCCTATACTCCTCACAACCCTCCTTCCCCAAACCACTTTCCTAAACCATTTTTTTTTAAACCTAAGATAAAAACGCAGCCACAACTTTCTCGGAAAGAGAAAGAAAGAAAAAAAATATTACAAATAGAGCATGAGATGAAACGGGGCCCCATCCCACAGTGAACACACAAACATTGCAAATGTGCTTTCCCAAAATCAGGGTGGGGAGGCTGGGGGGAGGGGGGCAGAGCAGCAGAACAAGAGGCAGAAAAGGGACCAAAAAAAGGGACAAAGAACTGGACAAACGGAAGAGGTAGCTTTCAGAAAAACAACACCCCCACCCCCACGCAACAAAACCAAGACCCGCACAGCGTGCAGCAACCAGGAAAATAGACCAATTTTGGTAATGATAATGCACACAGAGGTGGGGCCCCACAATTACAAGGATGTGAGTAACACAGGCCCCCAGACCCGAGTGACCCAGCAAATTGTCAGAAAGGGGGATGCTGTCCAGAGTGTTGCAGGCTGAACCGAGGCTGGGCACAAGGTGTTCATGCTCTGGGCAGAGCCAACAATGACTCTGGAGGGCCCCAGCCCACCACACCTCCCACCTCCGTGGCTGCCCCAGCCCCCACACTCAGATCCTGAGCGCTCAATCCTTCCTCCAGTGCAGTTCCTTGCAGCGCTCCCGCATGGGGAGGGCCTTGGCCAGCTGACCGGCATTAAACCAACTATTAATTTATACAAGAAACAGAAAAGAACACCCTCCCCATTCCTCTAACCCCCAACCGAAAAAGAGATACAGGGGTTACAAAAGCTCATGAGGTCACAAAAAACTGAGGTAATTCAAGTACAATGTGCTAACAGGGGAAGGGGCAGGGGACAGAAAAGAACACAAGGCCAAAGCACTTTCAACAACTCCTCCTCTTCCTCCTCCCTGTGGAATTGAGGGGAGGGCACGGTGAGCCAGGGATTCTGGACTGCTCTGTCCATCTGGGTTTTTCACTAAGCTCATCAGGCCTGGGTGGTTCAAAGGGTCCCCAGAGTGACTCCAGTGAGCCCTGCATTGGCCAGTATCCAGACTCCTGGGCAGGTGCCCACTTCCCAGCTGGAGGTACCTCTGGAGAAGGACACCCCCACCCTCCCCTTAGACAACCAGCCCTTTCAGATTCCTTCTCCTAGGGACTGAATTCAGGGTGGTGGGGATTCATGTCTGTCTGTGTGGTGGGACTGCACGTATTTACTTAGGTTTTTCCATCAGGGAAGCAAAAGCAGCTTGGCAGGAAATCTCGCTCAGGACAGGGCTTTCCAAGGGTGGGCTATTCTATTTGTTCTGTGTTCTCAGAAGCTAAAGGTGGGAGTTCTGGGGTCAGACACAGCTTTTCAACTAGGGAGCTGGAGGAGGAGAGAGACCCTGCCTGATCCATGGGGGGCTGGACAGTCCCTGGACTTGGAGGACAGGGGTCAAGGGGAGGCAGGGACAAAGAGCTGGGGGAAGGGGCTGGAGCCCTGAGGCTACCGAGGACCTTAAGGGGACACCAGATGGGGAAGAGCAGAGGAACACAACTGATGAACTGAGTGAGGGAAAGAAAGAAGAGCCCTTCCCACTCCAATCCGCCTTCAGCCAACTAGAGCTGCCACTCGGGGTGTCAGCCCAGCCTCACCCTCCGCAGGTGCCCGCTTCAGCCCCCAGCCCCCATCTTCTGAGAGTCAATCAGAGGATGGCAGGCAGAAATTGTCTGGGTCTGACCAGAACATCCTTCAGCTTCTTTCTAGCCTCCATCTCTGGATGTAAAATGAGGGTCTGAGTGGAGGGAAGAGAAACACATACCACCATTTGAGCTGAACAAAACCACCTCCACCCCCACTCCAGGTCAACAACCCCCAGCCAGAGGGGAGGACAGAGGCCCTGGAAGGGGCCGTGGCCCAGTGTCCAGGTCACCTGGAGCCCCAGAGAGGATCCAAGGCTAGACACCTATCAAGTTTCCTTTTTCTTCTTTTTTTCCTTATACATATATATATATGTATACATATATATATATATATATATATATATATATTTTTTTTTTTTTTTTTTTTTACTTTGCACAATCCTTCCTTGACGTCATCCTGCTCTAATGCTTCTCTTCCTGTTCCCGCTCCTCTGCCCCCGCCTGGCCTGGCTTCACACGTAGCACAGGTAGAGGTAAGTCTTCTCTATCCTCCAGTCAGGCGGGATCTCCTCGGGCTTGTGGCCCTTCATGTGCTTCTGCATAGAGGAGAGGCTGGGGCAGTACTCTGTGCAGATGGTGCACTGGTAGGGGGAGGCGCCGTTGTGTGTCCTCAGGTGCTTGATCATGGCCGAGTAGTCCCGGGAGCGCTGGTGGCACAGCTTACACTCAAAGGGCTTCTCACCTGTGGAAGGAGGAAGAGGGAGAGGCTGTGAGGGCCTCCCCAGGGACGCTCTGGGCCCTCGGTCCACCCGTGGGCTTGTTGGAGACAAGATGGTACTGCAATCGTCCTTGTGGTACAGCACTTCCCGCAGTGCTGGATGCTATCGCCCAGTAGGGCAGCCTCTGGTCACGACTGGCAGCTGAGCACCCCGACGTGTGGCTAGTGTGACTGGGAACTACGCTCTCCATCTTATTTCGCTATGACTAATTTAAATGCCACGTGTAGCTAGTGGCTGCAGTATTGTAGCACGGGTCTAGCCTCTGGCCTTCCTCTTAACTCTCCCAGAAGCAGAGACCCTTCTCTTAAGGAAGTGGAGGTCTTGAGAAAGGGCTGGAGGCCTATAACTTCTTGCAGATGGCTCTTCAGCAGTCCTTTCCATGGGGAGGGGGCTACTGAGAGTGGGGTGTAGGGGAGGGGTGAAACTGAGATAACCCTATTCTTTAGACATACTGGGGCATGCTAGTCATCACAAGCTCTTACAACTGGCACTGGGCCCCACCTTCCCTCTGGGGCTTAAGTGGGAGAGGCACAGGAAACCTGGGTGTGCACAGCTACACACTAGCTGTTCCCCGACCTCCCCTCCATTAGAGTCCCCTGGAGCTGAGCAGAGGGTGTGAGGGAACCTTGTTTCGATACAGTAATTAACTGGCCAGCCATCTCGCTATCAATACTCCTCCATGCAGAGGCCCCAGCAAATAATGAAGTAATGAACAGCCAAAGTGATCTAACTATCGACCTGCTATTTACAATAGTCACTGCCAATGCATTTAATGATCCACCTGCCAGGTCACATCTCCGACAAGGGGCTAAGGAGGCCCCGGGGCTCTGGGAAATCCTTTGGGTGACTCTAGTGGTCAGCAATGAGCACCCCCATCCTCTCCTTGCAGCTAATGCAAGAAGAAAGCAGAGCTATGAGACCATGTTCCCTCTGCCCACCCCTCCCCTCCCACAGAGGTCACCTCTCCCTCCTCTGCAAAGGGCAGCTCCCCTCATCAGAGGAGGCTTTTTAGTTTGCCAGATTCTATGACCTCTTATCCTCAGAGGAGGAACTTCTGAATATCTACCTTCCCCCAACCAGGGGTGTACTGGTGATAAAGTAGGTAACAACTGGTTCCCCACAAAGCCTGGATTTATAGCATTTGCCCATGGTCATATGACTAGTCCCACCATGGTCAATGTTAAGCAAACGAGGAGATGCCGCTGAATGTGCAGCTCGGAAGAGATGTACAAAACTGGCTTCCATAGCAGGTGCAGTCTAGTGCCAGCTCCAGCATCCCACTGCCCTCAACCTGGCAGTTCTGGGTCTAATGGGCCCACTTCCACCTGCTTTGTCTTCAGACCCCAGGGAAGGCAGTAGCTCAGATTTCTTTACATAAAAAGGAATGTGAAGGCCCTTTGAATTGGTAAAATATTACACACATACAGGGTTTATTAAATATACCTGCTCCTCTGATCTCAGAACCTAACTTGAACCCTCATCATAACTGAAGCCAATGCCCTTTAATTCTTACTCCGACTGTCCAGTAAAAAAATTATCCTAACCTTCCCTTTCAGCTCATTAAGGCAACCTAACTCAAGACTCACGAATAGACATGATTTTGCATGATCTGTGAACTCTTGATAAGGCTGCCTTGGGAACACATCTGGGATGTGATTGATTAGCAACGTCTGCCTCAGCCTTGCATGGGGCCAATGCCACTCAAGCCAACATACTAACTCTTAACAGAACCTACTCTCTACTCTTTGGTTCAGACCTGGGCTTCTCTGGCAAACCACCTGCCTGCCACCCCCACCCCAGCCCCCAGCTTCCAGAGCCAGCCCAGGCACCCAGGCATCCTCTCTGGCCCTCAGTACCTGTATGCACCCTATAATGTGTCTCCAGCTGGTGCTTGAGGCTGAACTTCTTGCCACAGCCATTGCATTCATAGGGTTTCTCGCCTGTGTGGATGCGTTTGTGGCTCTTGAGTGTGCTCTCGTCCCGGAAGCAGCTTCCACAGAACTCACACTCGTACGGGTGGTCACCTGCGGGGACAAGGGGCTTGCTCAGGCCCTTGCTTACCCTCCTGCCCTCACGTCAGGGAGAGCAGGGCACATGCAGTGCACTGGGAGGTGGGACCGCCTGCAGTCGCCACCTGCAAAAATGCCAAAGGACTCCCGGCCTCTGCCAGCCCCCACAGAGTAAACAGGGAGTACCTGTTCACGTACGCCCATACTTGCCTGTGGCCCGGTGGTCATCCATGCGTCAAGGGCCAGTCTCAGGGACAGAGAGCCCTTTTGGTTCAGCGATGAACAGCTGTCCCCAGAAAGCAGGACCCGGGAGGGTAGAGCAGACCTGGGGGCTCCGACACCTTGTCTCTTGGCTTCTGACGACCTTCTCTTCCTTTCCTCTAGCCAGAGGCAGGTGCCACTCGGGCCTAACAACCCTGCCCTTAAAAAGTTCCTCCAGTCTGGGGAGTGAGAACATTATCCCCTGAATATCTTCTGCTCTTTCCTTCTCCCACAGTTTCACACAGCTGTTCTCTCTGCTTGATCTCTCCCCAGCGAACTCCTAGTCATTCTTCAAGACCCAGCTCAGAAATCAGAGGAGCCATCTGGAGGCTCCTCTTTAGTCCCCCTGGCAGATGAGTTATGCTTTCTTCTCTGTCCCCAAAGAGAAAAAAAACGCCTGGACTTTTGTTCTTTTAGCAGTAGCAGAATAATTCTTACAACACTTCCAATCTTTGTTGAGTGCTCACTACTGTACTAAGAACTTCACACAGGCCATATCAGGTAATCACTGCAACAACGTTGCAAGAAATCCATTACTATCATTCTCATTTTATAAGAGAAAAGTGAGACGCTTAGAGGTGCTTACACATGGTCCCCACGGTTAAAATTCTAGGAAGCAGCTGAGTCTGTTCTGGTGCCAGAGTCTGGACACTGGAAACATCTCAGATGCCAATCAACACACTGCACTGTATCTACGGTCCTGCCCCTGCGCTTCCAAATCAAAGCTCCTCTCAGATAAAAAGGGAGCTTTTTGTCCATCCTCGCAGCCTCGGCATGTAACATAAAGACGACCCAGAGCAGACACTCAGGGTACATGAAACTTGGAAAGAGCTGCTTCCCCTCAACCTGACATCTGGGTCCATCAGCCTCCTTCCTGCACCTTCTAACGTGCCTGGAAGGTGAGAGGTTGCATTGGGGTGTGGGGGTTAACTAGTCTTCATTTGTACCCAAAGTGGGGGCTTTGGGGAATAAAAGGTGAAGACTTTCAGCTACTTATTTATTAGAGGAGTGAAGGCACAGACAATAAAGATAGATTGATCACCCCAGACTTTGTTCATGAATATTTAAATATCACTGATTCGTCTTGTCACTGTAATTACAATTTCTCTGGGCTGCATCTCCAACAACCACAGTTTATGGTAAAGAATGGCCCACTGTATTTCACTTGTCCCCCTGCAGATGTGCTGGGCTGCCAACCGTGTAATGTCCTCTGCATTTCATACATTTTCTTCAGCTGCTAAAGGTTTAAGTCATCCTCAATGACCTACGTTTTTTCATTATCCCCATGTCAAACTGCGCTCGTGCCTGGGCATAAATTGTCCTGCTCGTTATAGACTCGCATGTCTGTGCCTTCACTTCTTCTTTAAAATGATATTTTAGTCTCTTCTCTCAGGTCGCTACCCCAGGCTCCCCCCTCTTGAATGCAGGCCCTGGTACCCACATAAATTCTCATCTGCTCCGATGGCTCTGAAGGGTTTTTAAAGCGCTGTGGGGAGCAGATGCTGGGGTCTGCCCACGGGCAGGCTCTCTCATGGGTGAAAGATTTGCAAGGAGCACGGAGGGCCTAGGGCATGGAGGGGTGGGGAGGGGCGGTTCCACTGAGGAGTCACATCGGAGAGAGCTCAGAGAGCACAGCCAGCTCACACGGATCTGCGAGGGCGCTGCCCCAGCTGAGCCTCGTCCAGTGAGTCCCTCACACCCAGAGCGGGGGCTCTTGGCACCCACCTGTCCCCTCGCTGTCAAGGCTGTGCAGACTGCCTGTCCTCAGCCAGCAGCCGCACCCAACCCAAGAGGAGGAGGGGCCCATGCAGACCCTGGGCCTAATTAGCTGCGTGAGGTCAGCCCCCACGAGCCTGTGTCTGCACACCACTCTGTGTAGATGGCTGAGCACACAGCCTGTCTGACATCCAACTCCCCCCTTCACTGAATCAGCAACGATTACGACTTTAATCAAGGATTCAGTATCCTCATTAAGATATAAATAAATAAATAAATAAAGCAAGGCCATGTGAGACTTCAGCCAGAGCCGGTAATTAAAATGTACATCGGCAGCCACTCAGCTGGGGGGAGCCAAGCCGGTGCCTGTGCCTTTTCCCTCCGGGATGGTGGGGAGGGGAGCCCTAAGAGTTTAAAAAACAAAGGTTTAAGACAGAGAGGTTTGTTTGATCAGATTTTTATAATTTAATTACAAAGTGGATCACATGTTAAATGAGTTTAAATAGGAAAGCCAGAGTTAGCCCAGGGATAAAAATAAGAGAAACTGGAAAAAACATACACATGTGTGCAAATGACCACACACATGTGCGCACACATACGCAGAGCTTCTGAAACATGGCAAGCACCTGATCGGAAACCCTCACCCTGAGAGTTAATCACGTCAGTGTTGCCATAATGCACACAAAACTGACTACAGAACTCAAAATCCAATTTGTGGGATGTTGATTAACTCTGTAGCCTCTTTAATGAGCTTCACATTAAGTGCAGGACAAACGAGACTCCTTAGAGTCCCCTCCAGCCCGCCCAGTGCACCTGGGACCCCAGTGGTCTGTCCTTACCTGGTAGTTTCCCTGGCACCCGCCAGGCTCAGTATCCCCATCCCCATGCCACCCCCATCCCATCAGCTTCTCAGGCCCCTCCACGCAGCACAGCTGAGAGTTTATTATGTGATGAGCCGTGTGAATCAGGGATCCATCAATGCCAAGAGCACGGCTGGACTAACTTACCAAACACAGCTGCCCATGCTAAACACCAGGCCCCAACAGCACATGGGCCAAGAACAAGGGAATATTAACGAGGCATTGTGTGGGGTATGCTCAGCCATGCATGGCTTGTGGGCACAGAGCCTCGCTGGTGTGGAAATCGATAGGGGTGTGTGCACAGACAAGGTACATGTTCCGTGTTTCCTAGATTCAGCAAGTTCTTCTCCCAAACTACGTCTCCCTTCCCATGGATCTGAGCCATGACTGACACAGAAGCGAGTGACATTTCGATAGCTGAGCTCTTTGAAGGTGGGCTGGGCGGAGCAGGGCATATCCTGGATAAACTTAGCAGGGCTGGGGCTGGGATCATTCAAGTCCCATGAAGCCAAGAGATTTGACCCAGAGTGCCCTCAGAAGACGCTGAAGGTGACTGGCCTTTGATAAGGTTGAAGTGGGGGGTGTCGTGGGGGAGCTGTTGATGGGAAGGTGCATGTTCCTTAAGGGATGCTTGTGAGGCACTACAGAGCAAGTCTTTGTCAGCATTCCTTCCTCTTGGCCCTTCTTGTCAGGCCCTACTCCTTGGGACCTTCCCTGGTCTTATGCCAGCAACTCTAAATAGTTCTCAGCCAAACTGGTGATGCTAAGGCAAAATGGTCCCCTGAATAGCAAAGCATCCAGAAGAGAGAGCCCAGGCAGGCTCTTTGGTGGGATGCCCACTGCTGGCAGGATAGGCCCACTCAGACCACAGACCATGATAAAGAAAGCCCCTCCCTTGTTCAGCACAGCCACCCAGAAAAGGCCTGGCCTGCATACCTAATCCCTGAGCTGTGACAAGACTCAAGAATGAGTAGAAAAAGTGCCCACCCACCCATGCCTGTCTGCACACAGTTTTCAGCCTTCTCTAACAGATATGAACACACACCGTGTCACAAACCCAGACACAGAGTCTGCTTGTGTGTCTCCCTGGCCCCGCCCCATCACTACCTCTCACCCCACACCCAGCAGAGATACATGCAGACTCAGAAATGGATGGTCCTTTATTCATGAGCCATCAGGAAGGACCCAATTTTGTCTTAGAGAAAGGAAGCGAATGCCTCTTGGCCCTCAAGGACCAAGTGTGCCATCCCCAAAAGCTAGAGGGTGGCATGGTGGCACCTCTTTGACTCACAACCCTTCTCCTCCCCCATTATCTGGAACTGGCTAAGCAGGCATATTTCATGGCTCATTGTTGACTTCTCTAAACAAAGTTAAGGCCCCAGTATAGAAAATGTGCTGCTGTTAGTGTGAAGCAATTATGTCTACTTCTGCAGGGCTTCCTTAAGAGCCCAAGTCCGACTCCGGAAGTGTGCATCCAATGAGGTGGGGGCCAGGGAGAGTGAAGGGGTGTGTGGCACAGAGAATTACAGACCAAGCAGGTAGGTTTTTCTCAAAATGAGATTTGAGTCCACCTCCCTCAGAACTCTTTGGCAATATTTATTAACAATATTGAGTCTTGCTCCCCACCTCATATGCATATCAAAGTTTCTGAGGGGGCACCCAAGACTGCACTGCTAATGAGTACCCTCCTGTTAAGCACAGAGAGATGGAGAACTCAAGGTCCACGTGGTGAGATGGGGAGAACAATCAACATTTACCTGCATGATGGATGAACCCCCCAACCCAGCCTAACCTTTGAGCAATAAGGATTGAAGGCTAATTTTGCTCAGCACCTCCTGTTTTTGGAGGAAAACCCAGACAGTGGTTCCCAGAGACCCTGATCCACCCATCACCTGGCTGGCCTACCTGTGTGTGAGCGCAGGTGGCGCTTGAGGGCAGTGTGGCTCGGGAAGGTGCGGTTGCACTCGCTGCAGATGTAGCTACGCACGCCCGCATGGACCTCCATATGCTGCTGGAGTGCACTCTGTGCCTGGAAACGCTTGCCGCACAGCAGACAGAAGACAGCCATGTCTGTGCCTGTGGAGACAGGAATGCAGAGACCTCAGACAGTTGGAATACGAGGCCATTCTTTACCCATTCAGGCTGGAGCAAGAGTCAGCACCAGGCCTAGTGCCTCCAAGTTCCCATGCTCTGGGGAAAACCTAGAGGTGGCCTACAACATGCAATGTTGACAGAGCGCTTAGCATGTGATCCAGTGGTGGACAGAATCAACTCACTTCTATGGAAGCTAAAGTCTAGTGGGAGAAAGAGAGGCACTCATCAAACACGTCACAGCAGCAAATGTGAGGTGGCCATTGCATGGAGTGCTGTGTTGGGGGAACAGTTCTGAAATGGCATATATCAGAGGGACTTTTCAGGGTCTGGGGCAGGAGGTGGGATGTCAGTGGGGCCTCTGTGAGGGATAATAATAATGGAGATAACATCTGCCAGCCATTGTTCGAATGTAACTAACTCTACCCTTCAGATAAGGAAAGCCAGGCACAGGGAGATTAAGCAAAGTTCGGTGGAGCTCCTAAGAGGCGGCGCTGGGATGTACACCCCGGCAGGCTGGATGCAAGTCCTTTCCTGCTAGTTTCATCAGATCCTATTCTTTTAACCACTTCTCCATTCATTAAAGCACACATCTTAAGGGTCCATTCAATCAACAAATATTATTTTAGTATCTTCTACAAGTAGGACTTGCTCTTATCCCAGATGTCACGCTGGGGGAGTGGGGAAGAGTGCTCCAGGAAGATGAAATCGTAGCTGTGAACACTCAAGCAGGAGCTGAGGGGAAAGCCAAAGAAGTAGGCAGCTCCAGGGTGCATGGGGTCTTACAAACCATATTAAGAGCTTTAGGTTTCATTCCAAGATGAAGGGCAACTTAAAAAATATTTAAGCTGAGTAACATGAGATTTTCACTTAATTCAGTCCATCATTCTCTGTGCATAGGCAGTCAGGTACCCCTGGCAGCCCCAAAGACAGGCTGCCATTTTCTCTTTGTGAACCTGCTGTCAAGAGCTTTGGCCTTTCTGGGTACAGCACCACGTGAGGAAGCACCTACACTTGCTACCTTGGATTGTGTTCACAGTACATCAGACACCCTAGGAAGCCTACCTGCTCAATTCTCTTTGCCATATCGCCTGTGCTCAGCCCTGTGGGAGGGACACAGGTAGGAAAGGTGTGCAGGCCTGGCACCTATCCACCCAGTCCAGAGAAGGGGAAGTCACAAAGCACTGGTTGCTCAGTGTGAATCAGGGAGTTCCTGGTACAAAGTGGGGTGAAGACAAAGACAGCATGAAGAGCCTGGCTGCCTCCATGGGCCACCAAATGGAGATGGCAAGTGGGAGGCCTGTTCTTCTCACCTTAGTCCCATTCACAGCTGTTTTTGGATGGATCAGTGGGAAGGCAAGATTGCTCACTTTCTCCTATTCCTCTAGCCCTCACAGCCACCAGTGTAGACACTAGAAAGACCAGACACCAGCAGCCAAGCTCAGTCCATGCTGCCTGTATCCTGGACCAGAGAAGGCTGAGCAAGGAGACCTGAAAAGTCCAGGGTAGAAGGAGCCTGGGTCAGAGGAAATACACATGGCATCCCAATAGGATGCCCCAACTCTAAAATGACAGAGGAGCTCTGAGGGCCGGTACCACCTGGCAGGACAGACTGACTCTCCTGTGGCATTCTGCCCCCTTGGCCTTCCCAAGGCCCCTGAAAGCTGCCCCCCTTCTCTAAATGGCCTGAACCCACTCCAGGTCCATTCAACTGACTGTAAATATTACCAAGTGTAGCTACTGTGCTAGCTGACAAGGGAAATGTTGAGATCAATCAGAGAAATAGGGTCCCAGATTATTGGGGGACACCAAGTCAACAACCAGAGGGCAAGACATGGTATCTTCATGGCTTTGGAGAAGATTCTGAGAGATCTTTCTCAATGTCTTTGAAAAAATGAAGAGTCCTGAGACAAGAAGATGAGGAGGTGGGGCACAGGAACCAAGTGAAGGAAACATGCAAGCAAATTTCAGAGCAGGTAGGGCAGAGGATGGGCCCTGGGGATGGGCCCAGGGTCAGATGATAGAGGGCTGTGTTGTCAGGCAGGACAGTCCACCCTTCATTCTGGAGGCAGTGCTTCAAAGGAGGGGGTTGCGGGCAGGATTCCACAGGTAGGTGAGGGCAATTGCCCTGGGGACAGCATGGGCTAAATGGCTGGAAGCAGAAAGAGAGCTGATGGCTTTTATGCTACCCCTAGAGGAGGGTGGAGGCCAGACTAGGGGAGGGGTTGCAAGGCCAGGAGGATGAAAGAATGAAACCCAGGAAGGGTGGCATGGCTGCACCTGGGGACTGGGCCCCAGTTGGGAAGCACATAGTACCTAAGTCCCAGGCAGCTAGCTCTGCACTCTGGGGACAGGTTTAAGATTATACAGCCACCATCTAGAAAGAAGGAAAATGCAACAGAGCTCCTCCCTTGGTGTCTCTCCCTTTCCTGGGACACCCTACAGGTGGAGGGGCTCTCTCTGGCCACTAATACCCAGACGTAGGTTCAGAGACAAAGGAGCTCTGAGGCTCCGCATCCACTTCCCATGAGAGTGTTTGGATGCCAACAGCTGAGAGAATGGAGAAAGGTTTTTAAAAGAAAAAAGGCAACAGCAGGAGAGAAGTGGATGAGACACAAGAAAAGCTACCGGTGCATGTAAGTTAAAAATCTCAAGACTGGATCTGAGCTATTAAACAATTTGTGATAGTTTCTGCCTAGCTGATTGTCTGCATGTATGATGAGTCAGGGTAGATTCTATTACACTGGGAGATTAAGCAAATAAATGCTAGCTTTTGGAAACACATTAAAATGTGGGACTATGAAAATAAAATTATCTAGAAAATTGTATTAACAATTCATTAGCTGCAGTGAAATGTGCATCAGGGCAAGGGGATCCGGCAGGGTCCAAGCATGGTGCTCCCTCCCACGCTCAATAACATCACACAAGGGTGAAAAAGAAAATGCAGATATCCTGGCTTTTTTACTTACTTGCCTTGTGACCCTCAGCAAGACACTGAATTTCTCTGGGCCAGAATATGCCCACCCCTTGCCACGTTGTCTGTGGTTGTTGAGAGCATCAAATCAGATACCACGTGAAAAAGCTTTATAGCCATAAAGTGGTAGCACAGCGAGGGCCAGCCCAGATGATCACACCTCTTCCTCTGGGCAGACAGATCCTCACCTGGGGGCACAGCTGTAGCCAGCAGAGTGGTGGGGTTCCAGCTTCCATCTCCCCTCAGCAAAGCACCCTCGTGCAGGGACAACCTGGTCACTGCTCATGGCAGCCCACACAATACACAAGCCTGACCTGTTGTATCGACTCTGGGCTGCTTCTTCCAGGAAGCTCACCCTGGAGAAGGCATCTTGGCTGAGCTATACCATGTAGTCCTCAGTGCCAAGAACATCTTCGTCTGAGCCCTCACAGTTACAGCACATAAAATTCTGGGTTGCATTTATTTTTGACATTCATCTCTGCCTACTAGATTGTAAGCCTTCCAAAGCAGGAACTATTCTCTTTATCTTTATAGGGCACAGGGCCTGGCAGAGAGTAGGTACTCAAGGACTTCCTGGTACATTAAAAGATAAGGAGCTATGAGGAGTGTGGGGCAATCACAAAGGACAGAGGGGCGGGGAAGTCACGATAAATACAGAGACAGACTGTGGAGCTGGGGAAAGCGAAGACCAGGTGTGGCCATTACTGAGAGCTTGCAATAAGACTGCGCTTGGAAACAGGCGATAAAGTGACTCACAGGCAGCTGATCTCTTTGGGACCCCTCCTGTCTGTGAAGCAGGCTAGATAGGACTCCCCTGTTCTGGCTGCAAGTCAGCTCTGTTACTCAGAATGAAGACCCAGACCACAGAAGGTCCAGTTTACCACCCAGCGGGGTTCTGGCCCAGTGCAGTGCCCCTTCCTGGCATCCTGACCCTGGGCCCGGTGGCTGCTGCCCTCTGCCTCCATTCTTCATCTAGGAAGCAGCATTCATAACTACCCTGCCTTTTCCAACCAACTACATAGTGAGTGCATAGTGCTATCATGAGGCAAATGGCAAATGTTTTTGAGTCTGTAAATCCTATGTGTTGCTTTCTATCAATCTGCAAATTTCCATGTAAATCATAATTTACATACATAATTTAGCCTTGGCCCAAGGAAATAATTTACCAGGTCAAAGAACAGCACTTCCTCTGCTCTTCTGAAGAAAGAAAGAAAGGGACTCAGATTCAGTTTGGACTCCCAGAGTGTCTGCTGAAGAGAATAAGGACTGGGAAGAGGGCAGGTTGAATGAAGAGTGGCTCCAGGTAACGTGGGCAGGGCAGGGCACAGGCGAATACCTAGGCCCCTGGGCATCAATTCTACATCTAGAGATGGTGACCGCATCAAAGCCACCCTCCACCCCCACAGGCAGCACAGCCAGTGTTGGCTGCATAGCATGTACGACTCCCAGACTCCCAATTTAAAACAAGTTTAATTTTAGCAAAAAAATGGAAGAAAGCCAAGGCCAGAGTGGAACAGGAGGCAGGAGGGGGTGACATAGATCCAGGGCATTTATTTCACCCAGGTGATAACTGGGTCTGAAATCAGGAGACACAAAAACCCTCATGTTTACACCTGTACCATTTCCATACCAATTAGCTCTTTAATAGAAAGGAAGGAACAGGACCAGAGGGGTACACAGCTGGAGATGTTCAGGTGCTACACCTTCTTGGAGCAAAGCTCTTATTATCTCTAGATATAAGCAGTTTCTTAATCAAAAGTGCAGAGGGATCTAAATATACTCGGGCTGTTTTGGTAAGGAGGCAGTGACGGCTATGCGCGCATGTGCCCAAGCGTGTGCGTGTCCACGCACATGGACCACAGATGGGCTTCTCCCGTCCAACTCCCCCGACCTCATCCAACAAAGGAAGAGCTGCTTCCCCTGCCACCCACATGTTCTTCTCCCCAAAGGAAGAAAATATCAAATTTAGTGGTAATGTGAAAACCCTGACTTATACTGGAACTGTCTCCCACCCCTACCCCACCTGCAAATCCTTCAGGAATGTCTTTCTACTTTCTCTGACTCCCAGATTCCTCTTTTCCAGGGTACCATCTCTAGCCCTTCATAGCCCTTGTAATCATCACTGAAACTGCCACCTTTCCCCCTTCCCCTCCCTCCCACCCAATCACTGTTAAAGGTATGAAGTGGAGATGCATCATCCACTGTGCCGTGGAAAATGACACAGAGAAGGAGCCGGGCTGACCCACACCAAAGGCAGGAAGGCTCCGTCCACATCTCAAGAAGATGGGAACAGGTGTGGGGAGAAAGGGATGAGGAGCAGACAGAAAGGAACCAAACACCCAGCCCATGATATTGGCAGAGGTACCCTCCCCACTGTGACTCCTCTTGTTCCATCATCTCTTAGGGACTTTTCAAGGGACTACTGGAGAAAGAACCAACAGCTCCCCTTCTGGGCATAAGTTGCAGGACCATTTGGGATGGGCTTCTGAACTTCTCAGAGAGCCAGCTACATGCACAGTGAGGGCCCAGCCTGCCCAGCCCAAGACAGTGTCAGCCCACTGACTCCTGGAGTGATGGCTGCTGGAGAGAAAGAGATAAGTCCCCCTGTTTCCTTGATGGCCGGCTGCCTCTTTTTCAGGAGGGGTGGAGAAGGCTGGGGAAACAGATCTTGGGAGACCTCAAACCAAATTAGCTGTAAGCCTGTGCACGGATGCTGTCTCCTGCCTACAGTTACCCACGGCTGGGCACTTTGAATCGTAGGCTCAGTACATCTTTCCAAACTAAGCCAGGAGCTAAAACCTCAACATTTAGCCTTCTTATCAATTTCAGCCTTGCCAATCCCAGTCTCCTTGCCCAACCCTCCCTACCACTTTTTCCTTTCTCTCTTAACTGCTTAGAATCTTGGAGGGCCCCTATACATAGATACAACCCTCCATTTTCACCAAGGAAATAGGGAATGCTATGTTTTCCTATTGTTAGTCCAGGAAGCAGAGAATTCTTAATGAATGACCCCCCTCCCAAAGAAGGGGGGGTGCTGATTTAAATTTGTTTTAAAACTAAGCCATAGATAGGTGTGTAATTACACGTTTCAAAGCACACATATGTAGGTGTCAGTCTCTTGGGGAATGTGGATGCATGCTCAGGCAGCAGCTAGCAATACTGGCTCCCAGAAAACTATGTATTTGTTTAGCAGTGAGCTTCAGACCCAAGTGCATTTCATTACTGGGCACCTCTAGCTACAGTAAACAAATGTGTCAGCTCACTAGCTCATTAAGGTGCACGCTGGACACGGGGGATTTATTGAGACTTGCACAATAAAAGTAACATGACTTGATTTGCTAATTTTGTCAATTATTCCAACAAACGATGCAAGAGGGGAAGAAACTAGGGGAGGGAGACAAGAAAAGAGGTGAAAAATAAAGGAAAGGGAGTAAAAAGAAGAGGGAAAGTTGAGTTTGGTTCCAAGACAGAGTAAGTGGTTAAGATGAAACCAGTTCTATGCTTTGCTGTCTAGTTACAAGACCATCTTCCCGGCTCCATCTACGCTGGTTCAGACACCCTTCCAGCTAGGACACCCTTTCTAGGGCGTATAAGCTTTTGGCGGGAAAGGTGCCAAGGGCAAAATCAATGGCGAGGTGCCTGGCAAGGCCACAGTGATGGGAACACAAAGCTACAGAATCGAGGATGAAAAGCCACACTAGAGAAGCAGTAGGCTCCTTCACCTCAGGAGAGACTAGTTGCCCTTCTGGGTACCTGTCAGCCCACAGTTCCTTCCCACTCCAGCTCCTGGACCCTTCCAGATATTCCAGAATGAATCCATAGTTCTACCCCAAGAGCAACAAGAGGTAAAAGGAAAGGAAGCATCTGTGTGTGTGTGTGTGTGTGTGTGTGTGTGTCTGTGTTGGCGGAGCTGGGGTGGGAGGGGAAGTAAATCCGGAGAGGTATGCAGCCCTCTGGTCTGTAACTTTCAAAATGACAGCGGGACTGGGGCAAAGGTCACGAGGTCCAAGGCCTTAAGCACCTCGGCCAGCTGTGGTGGTGCAGCCTGGAGCCTGCAGGACGCACGCCTATATAAATCAGCGGCAAGCGGCCCCCGCTGCGGGGAAGGACAATGGGCCCACGCGGGGTTGCCAAGCAGGACAATGGGGCCCAGCCAGTGCGCAGGCCCGGAACAAATGTGCCCTGGCACCATGGGGCCCCCATTTGTGAAACTAATTGGCCCACGATTGAAAAATTGGACCAACTTCAACAGAGAGAAGAGGGGCACCCACAGTCACCTAGCCTAGCCTAGGCCTGGGGGAACCTGAAACAGAAGCATCTCTCAGGAAATGCCCATTTGGCGGACAGAGAGATGCCTTTGAGATGAGATCCATTCGGTAGAAGGTGGGTAGGGGATGTGGCAGGTGGGCATCATGCCATTTTGAGGGACCCATTTTTCCTCCCAAGGTGGAGAAAAGAACTACCTGCCTCAGTTTCTCTACACTGCTTGTTCTATAGGAGTAAAGTTCAAAGGAGAGAACCAGGCACCTGTCTACCCTGTGGGTTCTCAAAGCCAAAGGGTTCTCTGCTTCTCTTATTTGCGGGTAGGCAGGTGAGTACAAACAGAGCTACAAAGGGTTCCTTCCTCAGTCCATCCCCTCTGGCTTGTCTTCATCACTGCCTATGGCACAGTGGTGGGAGGCCTGCAGCTCTCTGCAAGGCTGCATGAGAGTTGGACTGTAAGAAACCAGGGTCCCTCTGACTCTAACTCATCTGGTCCAGGAAGCTTCTGGGCAAAGCACCCCTAAAGTGTGTGGTGGGGAGTCAGGATAGCATGTGAAAGGACTGGCCAGGGTAATCATCCTGTTGTCCTCGTGTCCTGTCCTTTCCTGTGGCCTTTCATGATAGGCTCCCAGTTGAAGAAGGGGAGAAGAGTGGAAAACACTGGAGTCTTTTTAGCCAGATCTGTCTTCAAGTCCTGGTTCAGTGACTAACTTGCTGTGCACTCTTAGGTAGGTTACTAAACCTCTCTGAGCCTGAGTTTCCTCATTAGAAAAATAAAGGTGGAAGTAAATGATACTTCAAAGGTTCCCTCCACTCTAGCAGTCTGTGGTCCTTAGCCTACCGAAGAAGGTGCTGGAAGACTGAAAGGTTCTTTTTCCCACTGAGGTATATTTCAGGCAATTCTCCTTCAAGTCTGCCTCAACAGCCTTTCTTTACTTAAAGAGAATCTTGAGGTTTTAGTGGGAACCATTGTCTTAGACTCACAGAGGGACAGTCATAGGCAAGGCTAAGAAAAGATCTAACCTTGACTGAGCATTTGCTAGGGGCCAACAGTGTCTGTCATTCTGAACTCTTCTTGGGCAGTCCTATGAGGCAGACTGTTTTGTTTTGTTTTTAAGATTTTATTTATTATTTTTAGAGATAGGGGAAGGGAGAGAGGCAGAGAGGGAGAGAGACATCAATGCATGGTTGCCTTTCACCTGCCTCCAGCTATGGACCTGGCTGGAGACCTGGTTTACAACCTGGTTATGTGCCCTGGCTGGGAATTGAACCAGCAACCTTTGGGTTTGCAGGCCAGCACCTTATCCACTGTGCCACCAGCCAGGGCGAGACAGGCATTTTTAAGAAGAAAGGAGAAAGCAACTTGAGAGAACCTGCTATGCCATGTTTCCCAAGGGACCACCAGTTAGTTACCTGCTAGTACATCCAAGAACTGGCCATACACCCAACAGGGCAGTTCTTGAGCATCTGAGTCTGAGGGTACCTGCTAACCTCTCTGTGTCAGCAAAGGGCTTGGCTGATTGGGTGGGGAGGGGAGGCCGGGCCATTCTCTCTTATGCCCCAAACAATGGGATGAGAGACAAGACAACCAATGAGCTGACACAGAGGGTGAACAGACAGCCAGACCCATTGAATCCAGTGGTGTCAGGCCCTTAGTGCAGCGCCCAATGCATACAGGTCTTTACATACTGAGCAGTGTGTCCAGAGCTCCTTGGAAGGGCACAGAGGTTCTCCCTGAAGAGGAGACCCAATTTCCTTATTTGTACAATAAATTATCAGCAGGTCTCTTCCATCTCTTATATTGTGCATGAGGTATTTTTGAGGCTTACTGTTTCCAGTGCCAGGTATTTGCTAAGTCATCCTAAGGCCCCTGGGGAAGAACTGGGGGGGTGGGGGTGGGGGCCCTCAGAAGAGGGGTCTTCTGGAAGAAAATAATAAACTTCCTGTAAACCCCAAGGTATTCCAGAAACTGTGAGATGAAGGCAGGGGGAGGCCACATGGAAGAGAAAGGACAGATGAGGAGAGACAGACACAGGTAAGACAAGGAACCCAAGAGACAGAATTGGGTGGGGAGAGGAGTGGGGCTGAGAGAGACAGAAATTCAAAATAAAATAAAATGCTGATTGTTTCAGAGCCATTTAGATATGTGACAAACATTGGGCAATGAAAAGAAAACCTACCCTGTATAAATATAACAGAACCCAACCAAATAATGAGAGAAGAGTATATTCATTTTACTGACATTTTAATGCCCACCCCCCACCCAAGATGATTACAAACCAAGCAGCATTTAAACGCTTTTTACTGTCAACAATTAAAAGCAGGGCTGTGAGCCCAAGAGTGTAGTGGTCATTCATTCCCACGGTAACCAGGGTATCAGAGGCACTGCCAGGCCATCTCGTACTATACCGCACACAATGGCCAAACACAGGAAAGTATGTACACCGTTAATTTTGCAGAACATTCAGAAGCAAATTAAAATATAAAAAGCTCCCACATAAAGGTTGATACCAAAAGTGAGGGTAGGGCAGGTCAAGCTAGTAGAATTAAAAATCTTAGCTACAGCAGGGTTTAAGCACAACCTGATCACACCTGTTTGTGGAGGGAGGAAGGGAGGTAGGGAGGGGGAGGGAGGGAGAGAGACAGATGCAGGGAGGAGGAGGTGGTTTTTCTAGGGACAGATGAAAAACAGAGACCCCAAGAGCTCTAGGCCAGACCTCAGACCTGGCCAGGGGGTAGAGAGGACAAACCCACCAGCTCCCCATCCTGGGCTTCAGCTATGGGCATCTGTCCACCAACATCCGCCCACACCCACCCTACCATACCTGCTCCACGGACTTTCCTGCTCTTTCACAGGTAGAAACCTGGTGATCTTAATGCCACTCTACTCATTGGAGAGGATTTCATTGTTAGGTGGACCGAAGGAACACATTTAATTTTTCAGAAATCGACTCTCTTTTTTCCACCGTTCACACTATCACTATCAATTCAAGCCCAATCCCTGCCCACCCAGCCCAATACCATAATACTCACATCTTTCTGAAAGGCTAAAACTCAGTCTGTGTTTCATTCCACTAAATTTTATTGCTAGAACTTTCTTTTAGTCAACTCAATATGGACTCTAAGAACTCAAATCATTACAGGAACCTTTTAGAATAATGAAATCTTACTCCCAGGATAGAGGAGAGAAAAGAAAGGATTAAAGAGGAAAAGGAGCAGATGGGGGTGCCTATGGGATATAGCTGCCAATTTCCTTCCCAGTTCTTCAGAGGGGAAGGTGGGAAGCAAGAGATGGCTACCAGGTGGAGAGTGAGAAGCTGGATTTAGGAGTAGCGTGTACATTTCTGTACGGTAAAGTTTAATATGCAGAAGGGATGACAGAGAAATAAAAGAGACACGTCCCCTTTAAAAGGAAATATAATTTACAGTGTGCAGCCAGGCGGCCCATAGTTTCAATCTCGTTTACTATAGAGAAAACTCTGCTAGCTGTTCTCTATCCCACAAATCCGATTTAATCAGACAAGCCAGCCAGCGTGGCTTGGAGTAAAAACGGATAATTAGTAAACAGAGAGCTACTCCAGTGCTTCATTGGCATTCGAGTTGGGCTACTGTGTCGCATTTAAAATGCAGTCTGATGAAGTTTACAAAATCAAACCATTTGTTACTCCTATTGAAGAGGCTTCAGGCCACTTGCAATTAAATTGGAATTAGTGCTCAGAATGAGACACAGCAAATTCATACTAAAAAGGGATCTGACTTTGAGACATTCGACTTCAGTTCGTTTTCTGTGTGAGCGTGTGGGTGGGTGTTGCTAAAAGACTCCTCGTTCACCCTGACTCTGTAGGGCTCCCCGACATGGTGAGCTTGGCCCCCACAGTCTTCCTCTCTCTGGGCTGGCTATGGGGGGCGGGGTGAGGCAGCGGGGGAGGGGAGAGACAGCTGACTCTGGGGAGCTAGCCCTGCATTCACACCAGGAAGATACTGTACTGGGGAGAATGTGTCCACAAAGGACCATATGGCTCCCTTCTGCATTGAGCCTTTGGACAAGGGGATGGAAGGGGGGCGGGGAAGCTGCCAGAAGGCACACTTCCAGGAGGCAATGGCACCGCCCACCTCAGACAGCAGGCTGGCGGCTTGGGGAGCAGGGGGAACCTTTTCCCTGTTGGCTGGTTTCCTATGGTGCTTCTGCCTGCCCTCCTCAAAAGCCTGTGCACAGGGAGAGATTCTGTCGCTATCAGCACACTCCTGCCCCTGTGCACTGCCTGCCCCGGCGGAAAAGATGGGCAACCTCTGCCCTGGCAGGATGTCTTAACCTAGAGTCCATAGAACCTCCAACCGGTCCAGGGTTAGAATTCAGAACCTTGGTGAACTTGAAGGGGGAAAAACATCACATCTTCATTTTCACCAACCTCTGAGATTTTTTAAAAACGTTATTCTATTACAGTGTCCTGAATTTTCCCCCTTCACTCCCTGCCACTTTCGTAGTCATTTCCCACACTGGTTGTCTGTGTCCATGAGGCCTTCATGTACATTCATTGACTAATCCCTTTACCTTCTTTCAAACAGTCCCCGCACCCCTCTTCTCCTCTTATAGCTCTCAGGCTGCCCCATGTTTCCATGCCTCCATTCTACTTTGCTCATTAGTTTGTTTTGTTCATTCAATTCCATTTATAAGTGAGATCATATGGTATTTGTCTTTCAATGACTGGCTTATTTCACTTAGCATAATAGCCTCCAGTTCCATTCATGCTGTCGCAAAGGTAGGAATTCTTTTTACCGCTGCATAGAACTCCACTGTGTAAATGTACCACAGTTTTTTAATCCACTCATCTACTGGTGGGCACTTAGGCTGTTTCCAGCACTTGGCTATTGCAAATAGTGCTGCTTTGAACATAGGGGTGCATAGGTTCTTCCAAATTGGGGTTTCAGGATTCTTGGGGTATATTCCCAGCAATGGAATCTCTAGGTCAAAAGGCAGTTCCATTTTGGGTGGTTGTTTTTTTTTTTTTTAAAGAAATTCCATAGTTTTCCACAGTGGCTGCACCAGTCTGCAATCCCACCAATGCTTTAACAGTTTCTTCTTTGGGTAAGCAAAGCAATAAAATAGTCAGACTACCTATACTTGTGACTTGGTCATTGATGTGTTCATACTGCATTAGGAATGTTGCAATTATCTCAAAATATTTATCAAATCATAAATATTCAAGGAGTTTGTTAACAGGATAACAAAGAATCACACATATACTTATTACCAATGGCTTAAAAATATGTTGGTATCTATATTTAAGCCTTCCATTTATAATCATACATATTTTACTTTATATATTCAGAGAACTTATTCTGAGGGAGTGTTCATAGGTTTCAGCAGACTTCCCAAGGGACCCAATGACACAAAATGTTAAGGACTCCTGGTGTAGGGTTCTGGGAGAGAGAGGAATTACTGTTTAATGGGGCCTGTTTGGGAAGATAAAAATTTTTTTGGATAGATGGCAGTGACAATGATGCAACTGCAACTGCACTTCCTGCCACTGGACTGCTCTTAAAAATTGTAAAAGTGATAAATTCTGTATTATACATATGTTACCAAAAAAAAAAAAAAAAAAAATATCCTTAGTCTGGACAGGTCAAAGGTTAATTGTACCTCTCTAAACCGTCTGCTGCCCAGAGGTATGTAGCCCAAAATCCAGTTTCATTCCTTCTCAACTTTCCACCTGCAGTGAGGGACAGAACTGAAGGCTCAGGCTCCCTGAAGCAGGGAGCTCTCCTGCTTGGCTCCTTGGGAAGGACACTGCAGGAGGTCCAGGCTCACCTCTCAGATCTGACACCAGCCAGCCTAGAGCAAGTGGCTTGAAGGTCAATAGCGCTGAAGGATGGTCTCCTTCTCCTCACCAGAATGAGAGGATCCAGACAGCAGGGCCCTCGTTTCTCTTACACACCTCTGTAGCTTGCGCACCCTACAGGTGTTTGATGACTATTTACTGGATGCAGGGAAGCCATGAAGGGGCAGGGAAGGCCTAAACAAAGGGATTTTCTCTCTCTAGACCTCAATCTCATCTGTGACATAAAGAGGACAGGCTTTGTGACTCTAAAACTCCTGCAGTCCTCAGGGCTCACCATGCTCCCATCTACTGCCCATACCTCCCCCTCAGTGTGCAGCCCTCAGGTGGGGGACAGGCTGTCTGAGGAATACTGAAGGTGACAGGCCCGCTGTCCTCAGACCCCAAGACTTCCCTGTGGACCTCAGGGATGGCCCTACACTGGCTCACTAGGCCTCATGCCATGCCCACGTGCCATATTCCAGAGAGGATATGAGCTGGCAGTGAGGGAGATGACTGTGAACCTGTAGACGTTATGAACAGACAAGCAAGGAGAGGCAGCCACAGGGATACAAGGATGAGGCTTTTATGCAGCATCGGGCAGCACACAATGACTTAAAACCTGGAAGGAGGAAACCTGCTATTGAGGGAGGGTAGAAGAGGGAGGAATTTGATGAAGAAAAAAAAAAATTAAAATCTTGTCTACCAGCCTTTCCCACTTCCCCCAAATTTGGAACGACCCTCCTTCCAAGTAGGTTGCATTCCTGGCTCACTCAACCTCTCCCAGAGAAAGAAGATGAAGCATCTGACGAGCATGTGCCTGGGCCTTGAGGCCACATCAGGTGGGTGCATGCTCCACAGGCACCTGATGCGCAGCCTGGTCCACGCCTTCCACACCTTCACAAGCACACACACAACTCTTTATATTCTGAAGGAAATTCTGGAGAGGAACCCCAGTCTCAGGTTCTAAAAGGGAAATGCAAAGCTAAATGTCACGTAGTGGTTTGGGTTTTCTTTCCTCCCATGTGCGTTTGATTTCCTAGGCACCTCCCCTTTCAGTTCCTCTCTGGGGTTTCTGGGCCACTTCCTGATAGGACTGGAGCCGAAGTTGACCCCAGGGTGGATGGGAAACTCAGGGCTCACTCTCTCATGCCTCGTCCAGGTGTCCAGCACTCCAGCCTAAAACAGTAGCCAGAAGAGGCATCTCTGTTCTCACTAACCAAAATTGGCATCACATGACTTTGAAATCTTTCTATCCCGTTCTTCCCCTTCAAATTACTTTCATTTCTCTCCCTGACTGGCAGTACTTTTCCTTTGCTTGGGAGACAGTAGTAGAGCTGTTTGTGGCATTGCTCACTCATTTATGCACCTAGCATTTCTTGAGTTCCAATTCTGCACAGGCATAAAATGCCAAGATTACAATCTAAGAACACACTTCTTCCCACAATGAGTTTAGCTGCAAAAGTATAGAGCTGCCTGGTGTAGTTCAGTGGTTTGGGCATCATTCTACAAACAGAATGGTTGCTGGTTCGAATCCCAGTCAGGGTACATGCCAGGTCCTCGGCTGGAGGATTGCGAGAGGCAAAGAGCAAAAAGCCAGACTTCAAAGTCAGATGAAACCTGGGTGCACATCCTGGCTCTGCCATTTATTTACTAGCTATATAATCAGATGCAAACTTCCTACTATCTCTGGGTCTTGGTTTCTTCCTCTGTATTAGTCATAATATCCACCAGGCAAAGTTGCTGGGAGGATTAGAGAGAATGTATGAAAAGTGTCTAGCACAGTGCCAGATGGTAGGGAATAGACAAATGGCAGCCATTTAGAGCAGTTATTTTCAACCTTTTTCATCTCATGGCACACTTAAACTAATTATTAAAATCCTGCAGCACACCAAAAAAAATTTTTTTAGTCAATCTGACAAAAAATAGGTATAATTTTGATTCATTCACACTCGACAGCTATTGTTTTGTTGGATGTTGTCATTTTTTAATTTGATAGTCTAAGTGCCCGTGACTAACTATTCAGATATTGCATGTTTTAAAAATTCTTGGGCACACCAGTGGAAGATCGCAGGGAAGAAGATCGCAGGGAGTTTCCACTGGTGTGCCGTGGCAGGCATGTAAATAAGTGGACTGTGGCATTTAAACTTAGATACCATGAACCAAACAGCCCCACTCCAGGAGGTGCTGATAGAGAACACAGGGCCTTTCACCACCAATAAGTGAATCCTCTCAAGTGCTAAAATTTAAACCTCCTTCCCACCCTCGAGTTCTCTCACTAGAACCATGATTCCTAAACATCCCTAGCATGCCCTTCCTTTCCTTACATCTTTCTCCATTCAGTCCATACTTCTAGGCTCATGTTTCAACTGCGGGTTGCCTCCTTACAGAACCCTGAATCTTCTTGCCCATTTTCCTTTCAATGCACCCACCCTGCCAAACCCTAGTCTTGATCAGTCTAACTCGTCCTCTTCTCCACTCCCGGAACTGCTTCCACAGGCAGCCTCAACTTTCCAAGGGCTTATCAATCCCTCAACCCACCGTGCTCTCATTCTTGCTTCCATCTTTCAACCAAGACCGAAACAGTTGGCTCTGATAGCCAATGACTCCCATGTCCCCAAACCCAAAGGACATTTTTCTAGTCTTTCTCTTAGAGGACTTTGCAACAGAATTAAGACTGATGACTACTTTTTCCTTTTCGAAATCTCTTCCTGTAACTTATATGACACCACTCACTGGTCCTCCCTCTTGTTTCCTCCAGCAGCTCCTTCTCAACCTCTATTGTGGATTATGATTATGATTGCTCTGGGAGGGGGCATAATAGGTTGGAATTCCTCTGAACTCTGTTCTAAGCATGCTTCTCTTTCTATAACCTCTTGTTTTGTTTTGTAAACTTACCCACTTCTGGGCTTCAGAATCTGTTGTTTTTTGTTGTTGTTTTGGAGGTAGCTCCAGGGAGCTCCTCCTCGCATCTATTCTTCAGCATTCTGTTCCAAGCATTCTGTAAGACATTTAGTAGCCTCTAACAAACCTCATTCTGTTTCAACTAGCTCAAGTGGATTCCGTTCTCTGTAGGAAAACCCTGAAGAATACAGGTGCAAGTGGGGGCTATCTCTCAGGAAACTAAGGCAGAAAGCATGGTGTCCAAACTGCAGCAGTGCAGCGAGGCCTAACCATAGGGTACTGACAGCAAAGGCACCTCCCTGTGCCTCAGGTGTTCTTAGTCCTAGGGTCTGGGGGAAAGACTGGACTTGTAGCCCTAAGAACTGGGCAAGGAGGGAAACAATGGCCAGGAATTGATCAAGGCCTCCTATTGGCTGTGTATGAGTGGTGAATCCTCTATTACCAGGCCTGGCAGGAATCCAACCTCTCCACTTTGCAGATGAAGAAAATAGATATGACATATTTAGAATCATAGGTGTTAAAGAAACTTAATTCAACCAAGAAAATTTAAACATCCAATTGGTTTTATTGAACATTCCTGAATAAGGCAGCATCCCAGCCAGTAAATAGAAAAATGCTCCAAAGATCATTTATATGCTGATAACTCCAAAGTATACATGGTCCAGTGAGTCTCTCTCTTCTGAATTCCAGGCATAACTCTATATCCAAATGCCTCCTTAACAGCTCCTCACTGATGTCACACACACTTCACTACTCTAATGTCAGAACTGCTGGCTATCTTCACAGCAACAAGAAAAAAGCTCTGCTTTTCCTCTTGTGTTCCCCACTTCAGTAAAGTGTTCCACTGTTACCCAATCAATCGCCCAAGCAAGTAAAGGGGCCATCATCCTTGGTTCCATTCTCTCTCACCTCTCACAACAGAACCATCACCAAATTTCTTTGGTCTCATGAATATCTTAGTTTCTTCCCACTTCTTAACCATCCCCACTGCAACTACACTGGTTCAAGCTACCATCATTTCTTACCTAGATTGTGACAATACTCTCCTGACCAATCTCCCTGCCTTCAGTTTAGACCCCTCCAGTCTCTTCACAACCACACAGTCAAAGTCATGTTTCCAAAATATTACCTGATGTCGTTTCCCTCACTAAGACTTTTTCAAGTCTCCCTGTTGCCCTCAGGACAAAGACAGAACTACTTAAAAGTGGTTTTCAGGGGCCTTTCACAGTAATGCCATTTACCTCTCCAACGGGTACTGGTCCCGTTCCTGGCTCCCATTTTCAATGCTATGAATTTTCCCTACCCTCTGCTAACTCTAGACATTAACCCATGTTGATCTCAGCCAAGTGTTCTTCCCTTTACTTCCCATGACCCCACGTTCTTGACTTAATAACTTTTCCTCATCCTTTAGATGACAACTTAATGACACCTTCTCCAGGAGGCCTTCATGTGTGCTCTTGGAACACCTTACACCTCCAACACAACAATACTCTGTGTGTGACTTCTTTGCTTCCTTATGCGTCTCCCTATAAGGCATGAGGACAGGAGTTTTGTTTCTCTCACCACTGTATTCCCAGAGCCTAAAATACTACTGGGTACATAACGGGTATTCAATAATTCCTTAATGGATAAATAAGTAATTAAATACATCAAAATTTAACCTATTAATACCTCTGTGGCAAGTTATTATTTCTAGACTCCAAGACTTTCGTATTTGATTCTTGGCAACTCCAAGCGGACGCACCTCTTTACTCTTTCCAGCCACCTGCCCAAATTCCATGTGAGCTGCAGGCTTCTGGGCCTGTATGTTCCTGTATCTTGAACACCGATGACTGTTAGGTGTGCACTCATATCCACGTGCCTTAGAACCAGGGCATAAGCTCTCCTGAGTGTGGCTTCTCCTCCCTTACCTGGAAATACTCATGCAGGTATGCAAAACTACCCAGACATCTCTTCTGACATCATGGCCCTTCCAGAACTTTAGGTGGGAGGGGCTTCAGAATGGAGCTACCAAGTATTACTCTATGGCCAAAGCTGTGAGCTGGCTGCCAACAAGCATCAGCAGCTTAGGACCTGAAATCAAACCTGCATCTTCCCCTGGCCTCTGGCAGAACATGGGCTCAAGGCTGCACATGCCTCTGGTCTCTGGTGCACACTTTCTACCTTTTTCTCCTCCAAGACTACAGTAGGCCCTTAGCTCTTCCTGCCCGCACAGGCACACAGGCTGCCCCAGTGCCAGAGCCTAGGTAGACCTGGGAAATGGGCTCCCTAAAATCATATTCTTGGTGGGTTTTGATCCCTTTTCAGATAATGATCATGTATACTATACTATTCTGAGATTCGATTTCTACAGCAGATGGAATACCCCTAAAACAGAGCAGCTAATGGAAATGCCAAAAGCCATGTCACTAACATGCACATAAATTGTGTCCTCCAATACCATCCTGCTAGGAAAATAAAGATTGATTTTTCTTAAGGAGTTGAATGGGCTTTTGTAAGATTTGAGTCTGGTGATGTTCTCTGCCCTGACTAAAGATCCCAGTTCCTGTGGCTCTAGGGATGACTGTCAGGGATAAATGCAGTGCTAGGTGTCCTTGTCAGCAGATACAACAAGACAGGCAGCCCCAGACGTACCAGTTCTCAGGCAAGAGTGCCGTGACCCTGCCCATATCCATTCAGGTCCTTTCCTTTGTCTAAAGACTGAGCTCACTCTTACTTCCTGATTTCCTACCTCTCAGGTTCAAAGAACCCTTAAAAATGAGAAAGAGAAGCATCCTGTTGCTTGTCTGTTTCCTAGCTGTGATTTTTTTTTTTTTTTTAATTTTATTGTTGTTGTATTACATCCATCCTAGCTGTGATTTTTTAGGGGTCATTGAGAATTAGAACACATCGATGCTACTTTCTGTTCATCCTGGTTAGAGTGATTGTGGGCGTTCTGTAGAGTACTAGAACATATTCCTGTTGAGCCCAGATGGAAGTACTGTGGAGTTTCTGAAGCCTCTGGAATGTATCAAACAAAGTTGGCAAAAAAGATCCTATCCTTCAAGAGAGGCCTGTATCAGCATGGCTGCCCACCACCCCTGCCCCACCACTGTGCCGTTTCACAAGTGCACTCCATGTAGGGAATATCATATACAACCCTGCATGGACACCTTGTGGTCACTGCCACTTTTCACAATGTGAGTCTACGCTTGCCACCCTTCCTCATTCTTCCCCAGCTCCTCCATTCTCCCAGCACTGCCTGGGGTTTATACATTCTGCCCCTTTCTTTTTCCCCCTTCCTTCCTCCTCCTGGTATCGCTCATTGCAGTCACTTTTCTGAAACCATGCTCACCCAGGGAACACTGCAGTTTCCTACTGATACACATATAGTGAGAGAATGCTACAGGTCACCTCTTCTGAGATGACTGGAGAATAAAGTGAGCAGGAAATAGCCAGGAGATGTGGATGGGAGAGGATAATCCCCAAATCTGCCAACTATGACACTTTAGCAGCCTGTGCACTTCAGGTAGCAGAGTTCTTTGATTAATCCACACTGAATTTTAGAGAAATCAACTTATCTAATTTCTGAATAAGCAGGATCTGGTGTGATTCCCCTAAAGCAGCTCATTCTCCAAAGGATCAAGTCCCCAGCAGTGGATCGGCAGTCCTGTACATTCTGGCAGGAAGGACAGTGTTCATATTAATTAACATCTTCATAGAAGGAAAACCATCTCCAGGGAGGATCTGCTTGCTTATTATTATTTACTCAGGGAGCCTAAATGGATTCTGTGAAGGAAAAGGAAACGATGTCATGTTTGACTGAGACTACAGGGCAAGGAGGAGAGAGGGCTGAGTCTCCGCTGCATGTGGGCCGCCACAGAGCGCTGTGCTGATTACCTATATACCCTGTGTCCTGCGTACGCCTGCAAATCTTCAACCTGGGAAACTGAGGCCAACATCTACCTAGAAAATGTTGATGACAGAAAGCCCTGCAGCACCCCAAACCTTCTATGTGGTGGTTGTGATTTGTGCCCCTATTCCACATCCCATTCTGTCCTTATAATTGTCCCCAGATGGAAACCATGTGAGGAATAGTTGGATTCTTAATTGATTGCTTTACTTATCTACTAATTATTAGTTTAATTAATTAATGGGTGGTTACCACAAGGCAAAAAATAAATAAAATGTTGCTATAGCTTTTCTCTTATTTATATTTATTAGGCACCTTTATGAACCTGCCACTGTGCTGCATGGGAACTGGGGATACATTGATGAATCAGACACAGTCCCTGCCCTTGTAGAGCTTCTCACCTGCTGACAGAGACTAACTTAAATAATAGGCTACTTATAAGAATCTCAACCCTGGCTGGTGGCACAGTGGATAAGGTGCTGGCCTGCGAACCCAAAGGTCGCTGGTTCGATTCCCCTGCCAGGGCACATAACCAGGTTGCAAGCCAGGTCTCCAGCCAGGTCCATAGCTGGAGACAGGTGAAAAGCAACCACACGTTGATGTCTCTCTCCCTCTCTCCCTATCCTTCTCTCTAAAAATAATGAATAAAGTCTTTATAACAAATTATTATTAAAAAAAAAAAAAAAAGAATCTCAAGATTAGAAACTAAAGTTGAGAAAGGATGAAGCCTAAGCTTGCCTCTTATACACTCTTCTTGATAAATCAGAGGCTATAAAATGGCATACTTACACACACATTCCCTGTATCAATACACACAGTAGAGATATGAATGGCTGCTATTCAGGGCTGGGTCCTGGACTATGTTATTATAGAATGGCAGGCAAGCAATTGCTCAAACTTCCTTGTACTGGAAGTCTGCTTCTGCCTGAGCTGATTTATTCCAAGGACCATCTGGGCACAGAGAACAATGTGCTCTCCTATCTGAATGACTGGCCGTATTAGTCATACCCTCTTAACTCGACCCCTTCGTCCCCTAATCTTCACACTTCCCTTCATTCCCTTTGACGGAGGCCAAGGACTGGCTCTCCTTTCTCGCCCTTCCCTAGGCTGGAGAAGTTCGCCTGGGACAAAGAGCTCTGCCCTCATGCCTGTTGGTCTAGCAGTCAAACTGGGACAAGCTCATGAAAAACAACTTGCAGCCCCAAGCCCCCACAGCCACCCCCCCAACCACCCCCACTCTCCTGGCCCTGAAAGCCCTGGTTGGATGTGGAGATAAACTCCCCCCCACTGTGCTTATCCCAGGGCTTCCAGGTCCCAAGCCAATGGACTAGAGAATTAACTCAAGGCAGTTCCTGTCCTAAAAGCTCTCCTTGAACTGGTCCCACTCCGCTCTGATAACCCACACCCTCCCTGGCACTTTTGTGTACTGTTCGTACAACACCATTGCATCCTTATTCACATCCAACTTAACCCATCCTCTAGCTGTTTAACACAGGGAGCCTCCTACCTATTTTATCTTTACACTACAGTTCCTCCAGGTATGGAAGAAAAACGAACTTCTACTTTTACCTCCCCCATGATCTAGCACACACCTAGGCCCAAAGACACAACTTCATTTTGCAGTAGGAATGAATGCCCTAACACAACGCATAAACTTGGAACCTCTGGCTGAAATAAAGAGGCTAAGATCCTGCTTCCTCCCTCCCCAGCACAGCACCCAAAGGCCAGACTTTCCTGGAGGTGGGAAGGAGCAGCATCTGCTCAGACCCCTGGTCCAGCAGCATGCGCCCACTCAGGAGAGTCTTTTTTAGAATTTCGCTTGGATGCTACACGTTGCTGTTTACGTTTATGACCTGTGGGTTTTGTTGTTGCTTTGTTGTGTTTTGTTTTTAGTGCTTAACTACAATGAGTAGAGGGGGGAAAAAGGGAATTCTGATTCATGGGGATGTACCCATCTTCAACCCTTCCTTCCCCTCTCAGCCTCCCAAGAGATGCCTCTCAGCTTAATCATGTTGTCTCCACCATTCAAATGAGGTGGGTCTCCGTGCATCTGCCACTCTGTCCCAACCTCCCGCTCGCTCTCTCTCTTCTCTTCTCTTTCTCTCTGTCTCACCTTGTGCCAAGACAGAATTGATGGTGATGAGCAAAGGAGATGGGATAAAACTCAAGCAGACGATTAGCTGGATTAGGTTTATGGCAACAGGCAGCAAGCTCATTCATTTCATGTTTTGCAGAATATAAAAGCCCTAAAACATTTTAATTTTAAATTCTTATCATTGAATTTACTGCTTTTCTCTTGCAATGATTTGTGTTGCTTTTTAATTTTTACAGTCTCTACAGAAGCCAGATGCTACTGCCTAAGGACAAAATAATAAAAACCCACTGCAGTCATGAGTTACAGAGCAAAAAAGAAACAGGCAGTTGACAGAAGTTAATATCTCAATTTAGCAGTGCTGCTTTGCTAATGATCCTTTGATATGTGTTTATTTAGAAAGGTCTGATCTTGACCTTGAAGGCAAACTCAACTACAAAGTCTTTATGAGAAAAGAAAAAGACTTTATTTATAGATTGGCTTTATGTCAATCACTCTGGTAGCTGGTCCCAAAATGCCAAGCCCCTGGAGGAGGGCATGAAGGGAGAGTGGGCACATGTCCCAGATGAAGTGTTCAGTGTGGGAGAGGGAAAGTAGAAGAGGTTTCAGGGAAAGTAGAGTGCAACTGAGGCAGGGCTTCTTTCAGAAGGAATCGGTGTGCTTATATTCCCTCTAGAAAGTAAGAGAGAATCAAGCATGAGTAGTCTCAGGAGAAAGACACACATGCAAAAGGATGGTGTGTGAGGCGATGGGACCAGCATGAAGTCTGACCTAGGTACATCTTCCAGGAAGGTCCATGCAACAAGGCAGTTCCTCCTCTAAACACTTTTCAGAACTGCATTAGTGACTGACCATCAAGTCCCCCAAGAAGTAGGAGGGTAGGCCTGTAATCCCCAATTCCATGAGTTCCAAGACTGTTCCTTCAGCCTGCCAGCTTCTTCTCTTCCACCCCAGGCAGGACACATTGGTCTGAGACCCGTGGTTTGAGACTGCCCAGAGCTGGGCCATCAGAGTAATCCCTCACCCTGTAGAGCCCCCACCTATCTATGGGAATCCCTGCACCAAGCCATGCCTTCAAGTCCTTCAAGAAAGAAGTCCTCTGCATCCGAGGCTCTGCACCTCTATCAGCAAAGCCTGAGGACCTGAGGCTGAGGCCCGTCTCTGCTGAATGGTGCCCTTTGCCCCACCAGTGTTCTACCCACTATACTCCCATCTGTCAGCTGTGCCGGGTGAACTCCGCTCTCACAGTCTCAGTGGCTACCCCAGCCCAGACTTCTCTTTTGAGTCCCAGATCCATAAATCTCTTTTGAGCCCCGAATGCTCCACCAGCAGCTTAAATTCAACGTGTCCAAACCTGAAACCCACATCATCTGCTCCCAAACCTGTTCCTATCCTGGATCTTTGTCTGTTGTTTTTTAAAAATTTCATTTATTTATTTTTAGAGAGAGAGGAAGGAAGGGAGAGAAACATCTATGTGAGAGAGAAACAGAATGGCTGCCTCACGCACATGACCCCACTGAGGACTGAACCCATAACCCAGGCATGTGCCCTGACTGGGAATTGAACTGCCCGCCTCTCAGTTTGCAGAATGATAACCAACCAACTGAGCCACACTGGTCAGGGTTGTCTCAGAAATTAACACTAACATCCACTGGTGTCATCCTGGAGGTCCCTTCTTTTTCTCCACACACCTCGACCCAACTGTTTTATTATCTAAGTACTTTCCATATATGTCCCTTCCTCATTCCAGAAAGGCACTGCCTTGTTTAAGTCACCAGTAACCCTCACTAGGATTCCTGCAAGAGGCTCCTAAACACAGTTTAGCTTCCTCAGGTCTGACCTGCACACAACCATCCGAGTGGCCTATCAGAAACATCTGAACTTGTAAATTCCTTTAAAGGCTTCTCAAGATTCCCCATCAACTAGGAATGAAATCTACGGTCCTTCTGACAGCCTGGCAAGACCTCTGTGGTCTGGGTCTGCCTACCCATCTAACCTCATTCGCTATATCTGTCTTAGACATGATGGTTAAGCTCTCACCACCCTTTCAAGCGCACAGTTCTGATTCTGCTGCTTAGTTCTCCCTCTTCATTTTGGCTAATTTCCAGTTCTTTGAAACCTACAGCATCTTCTTTTCCAGCAGGCCTTAGCTATGCCCTGGGTATCGGCTGGGTTCACCACTTCCTCTGGGTTCCCATACATTCTGTGTACAAATATGACCATCACTGCACTTGTTATTGTACATTATAATCACCTGTTTACGGGTCTGCCTTCCCAACTTGGAGTTCTCTGAATCCAGGCACCAGGATTTATTATCTTTGTACCCCTGGTGTTTAGGCCCATAGTAGGCATGCAATGAATGTTGAATCAATGAGTGGCCACCTGTCTTGATTCTTCTGAAAATAACAGGAGTGGGGGTCATTTAGTGGCATGTCAGCTCAGTGTGAATCTGGATTTGCTGTGTGTTTGGAGGGTAGGGGGCAGTGGCGCTTCGATTCCCCTCCATCTTCAGCCTTTCCTAAGCCGAAAGAACGTGTGTGCTACGGGTTGCCTTCAGTGTATTTTTAGGCCCGCAGCACCAAATTTTGTCAGGTTTCTCTGGGGTCCAAATAGGCTTTTCCAGCTGAGTGGACAGACCCCCACAAACGTTCATCAATCTCCAACTGTCAGGCTGGAACCCTTGTCATTCTCCCTATCCTTGTCACCCAGACTCCTCTGATCAAAGGTAACGGCCAAGTCAGAGCCCCTCTTGTTTAACACCCATTCTGGGGAGGGTAGGACCAGGGAGAGAGAGGTCCCCAAGCCTGTCCTGGCACAACGTCGGCTAGGGTGAGACTCATATCATGGTAGCAAATGTTCAGCCTACCTCAAGCTCCGCCAGGATGTAATCAGCACCCAGACCAGGGATATCTCTGCATCATTCCCAACTACCCGCACACCGAAGCTGGGAGTTCAAGGGAGAAGGGGTTCTGGGGAGTGAGGAAGGGGAGCGTCTATAACTTCTCCTCATAACTAACAGCCCCATGAAAAGGTTCATGCAGGACAGCAGGGCATGTTCTTAGCTGAGACAAACAGGGAAAGGTGATAACAGATGGACCCAGTAGCCTAATCTGGCCTTTCACTGATGCTCCCCACTCCCCACTCTGTTCAAGGACTTCTCTCTACCAAAAGCCCTTCTGTTTCTGGGGAGCCAGCAGGGGTGGGGTACTGGCCATTGAGTCCAGCCCCTGTCTCTGACTCCTGAGGTGGAAGGAGCCAACCCAAGCCTTTTTAAATTGTATTCGTGGATGATGCTTAAATTTTATGGCCATCTAGTACTTTTAAGATTTGTAATCACAAAATCATTCAAATCTAATTTTTATCAAATAAAGGATGATGAAAGTCCAACTGTTAACAAATAAAGGATGACAAAAACCTGTAAAAGTGAAGGGTGCAGGTTTGCTCACACACTTGATAAAAGCAGCTCTGGATGAAGGCTCCACCGCCAACAGCTTTTTAACTCAGGGAGTTCTCACCAGCCTCTAAGCCTTAGTTTCTCACTCTCTCCCCTTCTTTCTTAAGCCATTGCCTCTTGTTGTAGGATAAAGATGAACGACATGGTTTCTCACACTCCCTGTGTATCTTTCTCTACATTTCTATTCTCTTTCCTGGTCAGCTGGAGCATCAAGGTGGGATCAATACACTCCACTGGAGAGACTGAAAGCAACCCCATGGTTGGTTTTGCTACCCCTCCTGGGGAAGAGCCAGTTGAGAGAGGTGAGTCCTTGGTCAGTCTAGTTTGGCAGGCCAGGTGACCCTTCTCCACAGTCCCCAGAATGAGAAACCTGGGCCTTGCCTTCTACCAGAGGAGACAGCGGAGAGGGAAGAACTAAATCCCAGGGCTACGCAAGAGGAACAGAATAAGATGGCCACTTGAAGACAAGCCTTATTACTGCAGGCAGCCGGGTGAGGTGCAGACTGAGTTATGAGTCCTCTGTGTTGAACAACTACTAGTTATCAGGTAAGTCATAAAGGATCATTCATAAAATTAGATTCACCACTTGTTTTTACAGCACTCATTAAAAGCCATAGAGGACAATTCTTTTCAGCATTTTGCTGTGAATTATAAATTCAATTAACTGGATACTGTTAACTTCATAAATCCAGAAATCCTTATATCAAAGTGGTGACTCCTGAGAGGGAGCAGAAAGCTGGAGGACACTCGCCCCTGCATTCCAGGTCCTCTTGCCAACTGAACCGTCTCTCTGCAGTCCTTGCTCACTTCTGCTTTTCTCCATTCTCTTGTGTCTTTTCCTCTGCTTCAGGAAAGAATTCTGAAGTCAGCAAAAAATAAAAGACTTTGAAAACTTGGGGATGAATACAGACCCTCTCTGTAGCCTGTTCATTCTGGGGTAATAAATAACAGCCATAAGACTGTTGTAAGGTTAAGTACAGCCTAAGTTACTTGCCTAGCGAGAACCTGGCACCTGCACAGCCTGAACGAAAAGGGAGAGAGTTTGCAACATCATTTTCCTAGAACTTATATTCAGTTCAATGCCACCTCTCCCAATACTTTGATCAGCATTTACAGATCATCTAATGTGTACTTAGATGGAGAGCTGAAGGCGGCACTGTGCCCTTACTATGACTTCCAGGGGTTAGGCTCAATCTTGTCCTCATGAGCATATTCCTCCTCTGAATTCCTCTCCATGCACTACCTAGGCTGCCATCTGATTACACAGTGACCTTTTGCTGGTCTCTGGTTGATATATACATGTCTACATGTAGTGTCCCCCAGCCAATTTATATGAGGATAGTGAGAAAAGACATCAATATGAGCATGGGCATCACAGAGCCCCAGGTACCAGACCTAAAGAGGCAGAATGGTAACAGTTTCAACGTGAACTGTGTGATTGTTCACTGCAGCTCAAATATAGCTGGGCCACTTAATACTACTGTGTGACCTCAGTTAAGTTACTTACCTCCTCTGTGCCTATTTTATCCTTTGCAAAACCAGGACAAATAACAATTCTTCCTATATCATGGGGATTTTACATGGATTCAAGGAGATTAGTATTGTCAATCATAAAGAGATATTCAATAAAGCCCTGGCTGGTGGCACAGTGGATAAGGCGCCAACTTGCTAACCCAAAGGTTGCTAGTTCGATTCCCAGACAGGGCACATAACCAGGCTGCAAGCCAGGTCTCCAGCCAGGTCCTTAGCTGGAGGCAGGTGAAAGGCAACCATACATTGATGTCTCTCTCTCTGTCTGCTCCTCTTCCTTCCCCTCTCTCTAAAAATAATAAATAAAATCTTTAAAAAAGATAAATGTTTAATAAGTATTAGCTATAATGGTTATATATACTCCAGAGAAAGCTGTGCACATCTTCCATAACTGGAAATAAGAATGATCACCTTGCAAAGTGGCTGTAAAGACTAAGTAAAATAATCTCAGTAAAGCATTGGCAGTACACGGCACTCAGTACATGGCACTCAGTCCCTGGCACTCAGTAAATTCTGTAAAACTCAGTAAATGCTGCTTTCTCCTCTCATGAGCAAGAACCGGATCCTACACAATTTTAGTATCTTCCTCACAATGGTGCCCCATCAGTTCAAATTAGCATTCACTAATTTAACCTGAATGGGAATGGAACGAATAGAAAGAAATTAGGATTTCCCAAGCTATTCGTCAGAGAGAATTCTTTGTATTGCTTTTTTTTTTTTTTTTTTTTGAGATTTTATTTATTTTTAGAGAGAGGGCAAAGGAGAGAGGTAGAGGGGGAAAGAGACATCAATGTATGGTTGCCTTTCACCTGCCTCTAGCTAAGGACCTGGCTGGAGACCTGGCTTGCAACCTGATTATGTGCCCTGGCTGGGAATTGAACCAGCAACCTTTGGGTTCGCAGGTTGGTTCCTTATCCACTGTGCCACCAGCCAGGGCTGCTTTATTTTATTTTATTTTATTTTATTTTATTTTATTTTATTTTTTTAAGTGGGGAAGGTAGGGATGCCCAAATCAAAAATATGGAAACCATGAGCTTCATGTGACTCCCACAAATAACTAACACTAGGTAAATAATCTCTCTACCTGATTTCCACCATTTGAGGAGCTGAGGGTCACGGGCCGAGTACCCCATCAAGGTCTCAGGTCACTATCCTGGGGCAGCCATCAGCAGGTGAGGAGGAGCCTGGCTGAGATTTTAGAAGGTAGACACTCCCCTGTAGCAACAAGGCCCTGGAACAACAGCACCGAAGGACGTGTCCTGGCCTATTCCAGCTCTGGACTGTCCCCCACTACTGAGCTGTAGCAGGAGGTAAATGAGTTAATTGTTCAGAGGGACATCTAGACCCTCAGAGTAACAGGGATTTGGGCCTGCGGTGCTGGTATTTCCTACCATCCAGAAGACTTGAAGGCCCTCCCTCTGCAGGCTTTTTGGAAGAGGGCACAGAGCAGCTCCCCTGGGACACGTGAGCTAAAACTGTCTGCTCAGAGGCAGGGGCATGAGTGGGTGGTCCTCAGGAGTGGTTCCCAAGTCTCAAATATCTAGTCCACAGGTAGCAAACACAAGGCCCTTGGGCCTTGTTTTATCCAGCCCAGCACCTTGTTTCTACCTGGCTCACTTAACTGTTAAGGAGTAGTTACATTTATACAGTCCCAAAATTACATTTGGCCCTTTGAAGGCAACCGTGAGGCCCTGGTGAAAATGAGTTTGACAACCCTGATCTAGAGCCTAAAATCAACAATAGCCACATCACGTTTCTCTTCACTTGGTACCCTAACCTTGAGGACACAACTCAGTGTGCAAAAAGGAGCACCAGAAGGACACCAGGAGGACAGGTCCAGCACCTGACTCCGCCACCAATCAGCTGTGTGCCTTCAGGGCAGTCTTTCCACCTGTCCAGGCACAGTTTCTTCACCTGCAATAAGAGAAAGCTGGACCAGAGGGACCGAAGTCCCTTTCTAAGTTTTTATGGCTATGCCCCAGTGGAAGGATGACCCCTTTCCATCCTACTTTCCCAAGCAGAGCCATAGGGAACTTTGAAGATATCTGGGGAGGGAGAGACACAACAAAAACCCTTACACTCTTTTCTTTGAAAGTCACTCCCAGCTTCTTAGGACACAAAAGTATCTGTTAAGGTAAGTTAAACCTTCTCAAGATGAATTTTCCTGCTACTTTTAATTAAAAGTTCTTTAGAATTAAAAGGACACTATTCAGAAAAGGTTGAAAAAAATTTCATTGACACCGCCCCCCCCCCACCCTTCCCCCTTTTCCCAAGGAAAAGAAAAAGCTGTTTTGTGCACAGCTCACCCGGTCCACACTGTACAAAAGGAGGTGGATTGGCGGCAAGACACATGAGATGACCCTTTGACCCTGAACTGCTGACAAGTCCTCAATGGCATAAATACCAGATAATCAATCACATGCCAGGAGGGAGAGTCCCCCCTGCCCTCACCCTAGAGTTGGGGTTTATGAGAGATACACTGTAAATAGACACTGGCTTCTTAAAAGAGGCCCCTTGGCATTCCAGGGGCCAGCCATAATCCCGAACCAGGCCTGGCCAGATCCCTGACCATCTCGTTTTACAGCTTTCATCACGATCTTATAAAGCGCTTTTCCCTCCCAATCCCCACCACTGCAAGCTGGGCTTCTGGTAGGAAATGAAGCCAGTCGTTCCTCCCCCACCCCCATCCAAGAGGGGACTCTGAAAATGACTGTAAAGAAAGCTAGGGAAATGAAAGCGCAGGATATGTGGTGAGCCTTGCGGGATGAATATATGTGGCAGGAGCCAACTTGGACCTGCAGAGGTGATGAAGAATCAATAATGAGGATATTGGGGACCATGATAACAATAATGGTAAAAGTAACCAATAGTTGCTAAATACTTAGTAAGTGCCTTCTGCCATTCTGAGCACTTCACATGTATCCCATTATTAATTGTCAAAAGGAACTCGTAGGCACTATTATTATTATGCCCATTTTACAGATGAGGGAGCTGGGGCTCAGATTTCAAATAATTTGCCCAAGGCCACCATGTCTAAATGACAGGGAAGAGGGGACTTAAACACAGAGAAATGACTCAGGTCAAGACACAACTCTAGAGCCCTGGCTGGTAGCACAGTGGGTAAGGTGCTGGCCTGCGAACCCAAAGGTTGCAGCTTCAATTCCCCAGCCAGGGCACATAACCAGGTTACAAGCCAGGTCTCCAGTCAGATCTGTGGCTGGAGGCAGGTGAAAAGCAACCACACATTGATGTCTCTTTCCCTCTCTGCCTCTCTCCCTTCCCCTCTTCCTAAAAAAAAAAAAAAAAAAAAAAAAAAAAAAAAAAAAAAAAAAAGGATACAACTCTACCCTGACCCTTAAATCTATAGATTCCTGTCTGGAAGGAAATCAGTTTTTCAGATCAAGCTACTTTTGGGTTATACAGCAGCTAGTGGAAGGAGGCATTAAAGAGAGTTCTGATGAATGTGGGTCTGAATACCAACATAGCACCTGAATACAGTCCAACTTCCAAAATAGCCAGGAACTAGGGTGGACAAGAGGAGAAAGAATTTTAAAATCCAGTCTGTAAAGTCTAACCCCCCACTGTAAGGCAAGGTTTTCATGCCTGCCTGCTTGCCCACCTTGGGCCCAGAGAGTCCTGACAGCGAGCTCCAGGCCCGATGTCTCTAGAACCTCAGCTCCTGCTCCAAAGACATTAACCAAGATCCCAAACCAGTCCTGGCAAACAAGGGTGTGGGGGTAGAGACAGGAAAACAGAGCCTCTTGGTAACTAATTTTGATAATGCTTTTGTGTCAGGGTCAAAGGTTAAATATAGCCACACTAATCCGCTTCTTCCAGAATTAAAACAAGAGATTTTTCTGTAGCTTAGCAAGAGGGCTTTCTTGCACTGCTGGAGAAATGGTTCTGACCAAGTCCACTGAATAGGGACACCTGGCTGTGGGAGACACAATCCCAGTTCATTTGGACAGAAAGTCAAAGCTCCTGGCTACATGGTTAGAAGTATTTATTATTAGGACTGAGGTAAAAGGAATGCAAAGTGGAAAGTAAAAAATGGAAGAGTCACTCTGCCACCCCTCATCTTTTTCTTAATAGTGCTTCCTGAAACATAAGAAAAAGAGGGAGGACAGAATGCTTAGGAACCCGCACTAAGAAACCGTTAAGGATCACACACAACATGGCAGCCTTGGCTGCAAGAGGAACCATATATCACCACACGTCTGTGTCACGGAATGGGTTCATATTACCTCATTCGAGCTTCACTGCAAACCTGTCAGAGAAGTGAAGTTTGTTTTAACCCTATTCTGCCAATAATGAACTTCTAAAAGGGCATGTGGCTTGCCCAAAGTCTTGCATCTGCCAAGTAGCAGCTCCAGGACTAGCAGTCATCGTTGCTCCCGTGACTGCAGGAGGTGAAAGACAGGCATCCTCCATGAAGACACAGGGGCCTCCCAGAAAAACGAGATCCACAACAAGAAAACTCAGAGGAATTCCAGGCCAGACACGTGTCCCCTGCTCTCATTTTCCCAACGCTGACGCTGGGGAGGGGGTGCTTCGGAGCTGGTGGGTGAGAGACAGTGAACTGTGGGGAAAACTGGGGAAGCTGCCTGAAATTGAGGACCCCTCTCTTCCCACCCCCCACCCCCACATCACTTAGAGCTAAGGAACAGTCACCACCCGGAGGCAGAGAGGAGATCTCCGAGGGAGGCAGTTGCCTTGCAAGAAGTGATTGTCCAAGTGTCAACAACCTGCTGCTTCCCAGAGCCTCGGGGTCAGAGGCCAGGATGGAGCACAATGGCTTTCTCGAGCTGAAGGGCCTAGGGAGAGGGGCCTCTGGGGGGTCTCTGGAATGCAGAGGCTCTGAGTCCAAGACTGGAGTCACCCATCTTACCCTTTTCTATCCTTCCTCCCTCTATAATCCTGGGCACCATCAGCCTCAAAAACAGGAGTCCAAAAAGGGAAGGGGATTAGTAATAGCCTAAACACACATGTATACACACCAAGGTTTATTCTACAAGGCATGTGGAGCAAATTATTCACCATTTCCAAAGAATAAGTGTACCCTGAAGCAGGAGAGATGAAGGGGAGAAGAAAATTCAGCTTGAACATTCTCTTCAGTCTGCAAGCCTTCCCTGCCCACTGCCTGCATCCGGGTTGGGTACCTGTCCTTACATGACAAGCAGGGCAGGGCACGCCTCGTTCATAGCCTTCCTCCAGTCTGTGAGCTTCTGGAGGACGTGCACGACAGGCTATCTCTGGATACTGTCACCTTTGCCCTCATTTGGTGCTCAAACCCCCCTTGATGACTGAGGAAGGAATAATAGTTTGGGGAATCTCTTTCCCCTGAAACTTCTCCACAGTAGACTTTATGGATATGGAATCTTTTAAATATGGAATCTCTCCTTGTCCCATTCAGATCACATTGAGTCAAAAGGCCTAGGACACCTCTCCTTCAGACTTCTGCCCGTCATGTGACTGAATACTTTATTAACGACTGAAACTGCCTGCCTTCCTGTTTATTTCTCTATAGTTAAAAATACATTATCATGCTTTCGCACAGCACTTCTTGCATGAGAGCACAGCAGGCGCAACTGAGGAAGCCAAAGGAAGGGAAGGGCCTGCGAGAACTGGGATGGGAAGGGGTGCACTGGAACAGCAGGACACCCAGAAGCCACAGCCCACAAGGTATCAAAAGATATCACAATTATAACAATACCTCACATGTGAAATGTTCTTTACACTTTGCAAAGGTGCTACCTCTTTCCAAGATCATTCTGGAACTCACATCCATCTTTGAGGCATAGAAAGAAAGAGTGCTGTTCCAATTTTTCAGATAAGGAATCTGGGGCTTGCGAACACTGAGTAACTTATCCAAGGCCACACAACTTGGCTAAAAATTAGCAAAATTTTTAATTCAGAAGAGAATAGACTCCATTTCCCTGCTTCCAACCAGGAAGCTCCCTTTACTGCTTTTGGTTAAACACAACAGATATTTATTGAGTGGCTACTAATTCTAACACAGTAGAAGGGCTCTTCTAACTGCCAGTGCCTCAGCGATCAGGGCGAGATGTAATGTGGGGAAACGTGGGGCCATGGGATTCTGGGAGCAGAAGGAAGGATTTCAGGTGGACAAAAGGCTATGCCACATGACAAACACTATACTAAACCACCACAGCACATATTATAGTTGATTACTCTGTATCATTAATTATCTTTTTAGATCCATTTGTGGTTTCCTCACAAGCAATGGTTAGTGGTATGAAGACAGGGTTTGGGTATTGTTTTCCTATTTTGCAAAATTTCACAGAGTGCTTGGAAGAGCATGGCTGGGAGACAAACGAGGTCTAAGGAACTGAAAATGTGTGCACTGTGCTTGCTCTGGGCTCCTCAAGGCCGAGGGGGCCCAGGCTCTCAGTGCAGACCCTGACTGATGGGTTGCCAAGGAGGACACAAGGAACAGATATCTAACTCTGGAGATTTCCAGAAAAGAGGACAAGGATTACTGTCTGGAAATGACAGAATTGTGAGTAATACCAGGATTACTGGGTTCTAGCCCAGTCAGTGTCTCTCAAACTTGCCGTATGGATAAATTACTGAGCCTCAAGGAGGCTCTGCATCACCTGCCTCACCTGCCCTATGCCCTTTGCAATAATTGGCTGCAATAACTAGGTAGCTACCCGTGTTAGAAGTCTAGACCTTGAATTAGTCCTTCCCAATGTGAATACACCCCAACACTGGGCCTAGTATATGGAAACGATCATTCCAGACTCAAATTTGGAAGGCGGGGCTGCGGCTCTATGACTCACCGCTGGATGAGACAAGTCCTCTGAGTAGCAGCTAGGCCCCCACCCTGGCATTCAGGAACATAAAATGGGGAGCCCCAAAGTATTCCAGAATAGAGAATGAACGCCAGGGAGGCTGCTGAGGTCAGGCTGAGACCACCTTCCGGACCACCTCTCTGGAGACAGGGCTCCCAAGTCATTTCAACCACCACCACCACCACCAAAAAAGAAACCCCAAACATACAAACAAACCAACAAAACACTTGGCACTCCTTCATTTGTCAAAAACCTCAAGTGTGGTTCCCAGAGAAGTCAGAGGACTTCAGGGCCCAAGGGGCAGCTTTCAGATGCAAAGTCTCTCCCTTTTCAATTCCTGTAACTAAAATGAATATGGAAAAGATAATTACCTTTAAAACATACTTAATACTTGAACACATTATCTCTACCTGCAGAAAAAGAATGTTATCTGATGGGATCTTCCCCATAAGCTTAATCAAATTGCTATCTTAAAACTCTCTGGAGTCCTGTGAAGCAGTAATAGAAAATCCAAGGCAGAGGCTGGAAGCATTTTATATTTGTTTGGTGGAGAGGAATGTGCATCCCATCTGACAATGGGCACTTAGAGACAAAGTCATTTCCAATCTGTAATGGATCTTCTCCTAGTGAGGGCAGGGAAGATTTCGTCCGACCCAAGCCTGCCGCCCCTCTGTTGGGTAACTTTTCCTAATGTTCGGAGAAGCAAATTCAAAAAGAAAAGCCTTTTCCTCATACCTGGTTGGATGGTTGGAGTTCTTCTCCTGTGGGACATCTTCCCTACTTGGGCCTGGGACACTTTAACATACGGAGATGCTTTACTTGCTACTTAACTCTGGCTTTTAACTTGGCAAATAAATCGATGTCTGTATTCTCCTTGGGCTGCCCAACTCTTAGGCAGTGCCATTCCTTAAGTTAGTAGAGGAGGTAAATTACCTGTCCAGATCCTGCCCAGGGCAAGTGGCCATTTGCAAGGCTGGAGAAAACCAAAGGGAAACAGCCTTTAGGAAGATTGAATGTGGGAACTGGGTAAGTTCCCAGCACCTCAAGCTTGCCTAGAATGGCCAAGTAAACAGCTGCTTCTACTGGCCAGCCCAGTTGATCTTCCTGACAAAAGCAGGGATTGGTTAAGAGGTAATGACATGGTGCATCTTCACTAGTCACCTCTCCAGCCTGTAGCCCCTGGAAAGTTCACCCTCAGAGCACAAAGGGCAAAGGGGGCATCCCAGTGCTCAGGTAAGGCACTCCAGGCTTACAGAAAAAACATAAGCAGGGGTCAGGGAGACTACCAGGAAACCATTAAAATAAATCATCAAGATGCATGACTGTTGGCATGCAAGCAATAGGATTATAAAACGACATGCAATGCATGTTATTGCCTCGTTTTTGTGTAAACAAAAATTGAAAAAGATGGTTAAGACTACAGGGGACACATTTGTTTACATGTATTTTCTAATTTCTCCACAGTAAACACACATTCCTTGTGTAAGTGATTCCTTTCTTAAAACTGGCCCATCCTGTCCCTGTCCTGCCTTTGGCAAGAGGGAAACCTCCCAGCAGGAGAGCTAGGACTTTTCTTCTTGAGATCTATACAGAAGGCAACTCCCCAGTCTCCTCCTGACTCTGCAGATGTCAAGAGTCACATCCTTTTCCATTTGATGGTCTTGATCTGATTCCTTCATTCTTCCCTCCCAGTTCTGAAAATGGAGGAACCGTGTCTAAGCCATCCCACTTCTCACTGCCTTCTAGGAATAGGACAATTCCAAAAGTACCAGAGCCTTCCTGCATTGTCTGAACAGCCTCTGATGTACAAACTGCTACCTTGCTAGAAAGTCCTGCAATGCAGCAGGTACATGGCTTGTACTGAGTCTGTAAAAACCAGTAACATACCTGAAATTTTAAAAAAATATTTAGTTGAAATGTAATTCACATATCATAAAGTCCACCCTTTTAAAGTATATAATTTAATAGTTTTGAACGTACGCATAAAGTTGTACAAACACCAACAATCTTTAATTCCAGAACATTTTCATCATCCCAAAAAGAAACTCCACACACATCACTTGTCACTCTGCCTCTCCTCTCCCCTCCACCCCAGCAATTACTAATGTGCTGCGTTTCTGAAGATTTGCCTGTTCTGAACATTTCACTTAAATGGAATCAGACAGTACGTGCCTTTAATGCCCGGCTTCTTCCCTGTTGGTTTCCGCATTCATTATGTTATAGAATGTATCAGTGCTGAGCTCTCTTTAGGGCTGAGTAACATTCCATCGTGTGGACATACCACATTGGTTTACCTGTCCATCAGCTGATGGACATTTGAATAGTTTCTATTTTTGTCTATTATGAATAATGCTTCTATGAACATTCATGTACAAGTTTTTATGTGGATGTATGCTTTTAGCTCTCTTGGGATGGAAGTTGCTTTTTAAAAATAAAATCTTAGCCTGGCTGATAGCACAGTGGATAAGGCACCGGCCTGCGAACCCAAAGGTTGCAGGTTTGATTCCCCAGCCAGGGCACATAACCAGGTTGCAAACCAGTGTCTCCAGTCAGGTCTGTGGCTGGAGGCAGGTGAAACGCAACCATACAATGATGTCTCTCTCCCTCTCTGCCTCTTTCCCTTCCCCTCTTTCTAAAAATAATGAAATAAAATCTTTATAAAAATAAATAAATAAAATCTTTAAAAAAATAAAATCTTGTTATTAGATTGCCATTTGTCTCTCACATTTAAAAAAGAGTATAGGACAGCCCTGGCTGGTAGCGCAGTGGGTAAGGTGCCGGCCTGCGAACCCAAAGGTCGCTGGTTCGATTCCCCAGCCAGGGCACATAACCAGGTTGCGAAGCCAGGTCTCCAGCCAGGTCCGTGGCTGGAGGCAGGTGAAAGGCAACTATACATTGATGTTTCTCTCCTTCTCTGCCTGTCTCCCTTCTTCTCTCTCTGGAAATAATAAATAAAATCTTAAAAAAAAAAAAAAGAAAAAGAAAAGAGTATAGGACATTTAACAGTGGTTTAAAAAATCTGAGAGTTTCCAACTACTTGGATTCCCAGTAACTCACAAATGCCTTCTTTGCTGCACCCCAATATCACACACATGCTTTTACTATAAAGTATTATTTTATTGTAGTTTTATACTCCTCTGCCCCTCCACCTGGGCTCCACAGTACCCTTACCCTTACCCCAAGACCTCACCAGCACTGTGAATCATCTAAGCAGGAATCTGAGCTGCAGCATATGAAATATTTAAGCTGCTTTTCTAAATATATACATTATTTAGCCTACAGTCTATAAATTATTTATATTGTTTGTCCTTCACACCCTCAAATATTTGCATTATTTACAGTACAATCATTGAAATATTAACCCTTGTTTTCCGACTTGTGCATCTTCCCCTGGCCCTCAGGTCATCGGTGTGCATAAGCAGTGAAAGGTGAGTTTTCTTGCCCAAATCACAGGCAGACCCTAGGCACGCAGGAGAGAACATGGTGTCCAAAGCCAGACAAAGAGAACCGCAGTCACACCTGTCACCTCCATGAAACCAGAGGGCATGTACCACAGAATTTCTGGGAGGCGGGCAGTTTTGATGTCAAGTTCAGTGATTCACTATTGGTGACATTTAGCTGCTCCCAGAATCCCCTACTGTGAGGAGTGGGAGCTCACTGCTATTTATGCCAGGCCTCAGTAACCCCTCCAGGTGTGACCTCAGCCCTCACTTAAGTGTACAGAAAATCCTTCTACCCACTTCCTCTGCCAGGCCCTGGTGAACAGGGTCAGCGGCTATGACCTGCAGGTGCTGGCATAGGACCATTCCCGGGGTACTGAGTTCTCCATCTGGCTTTTATCTGTCCTAATGCTGGGAAACTGAGGCACCTGCCAGTGTAACTAAGATATTAAGTTCCTGGATTTCTCTCAAAACCTATTTAGTGATCCTTGTGGTTTTTTCCCTTAAGAAGTCCTTCATGAGCAAAATGAGACTCAAAGGTGGTATTTTTCTTACTTATAGTGTGCCATTAATTGTAAAAATTTTATCAATGATATGTGCTTGTAAATAATAATTAAATAGTAAATAATACTTATTATTATTTAGAAGTAGATAAAGCAGAAATTAGAACCCTCTTTGTTCTGTAATTCTATTATCTAAAGATAATCACTGTTAACAGATATAGCTCCTTGAAGAATTTTATAGGATGGCTCCCATATTTTATATTAAATGGGATCACACTATACATAACCTGTTTTCTCTAACCAGCTTTTATCACCAAACATCAAGGACAGCTTCCCAACTCAGGCACCATAATTAACAGATTCCTTACCGTTGGATATGTAGGTTGTTCCCAGTGCTTTGTAATTACATGTAATGTTGCCATCAGCATCCCTAAGGGACACTAAAAAATTGATCTTTGGTACCTGAAGGCCAAAGCTGGGGAGAAAATAACCACTGAGGGTTGCTGAGCATTTGCCACACTGGGCCAGCCCTGCAGCACACACCTGAACTTAGACACCCCACCCGCTCCTGCAGTGTCAAGAGGGCAAGCAACCCTCATCTCCCGGTTGGTCCTTTAACTCAGGAGAGGTTTTCCCCTTCCTCTTCCTCCTCCTCTCACCACCTCCATTCCCCTGTGGTACCTCTACTTACCCTGCTTCTGTTTTGAATCTCTAAAATAATGTGACAAGTTAATGATGGTACAATTATCTAAATGTTTAACAGACATGTTATCTAAGTGAGTCGGATTGAGATTCCATCCCGCTGACAATAAACATCAATGGTGGAGCAGAAAGCAATAGGCAAATTATAGCAAACCCTGCAATTTCAATGCTATTAAATTTGGAGGAATAACAGCCTTGAGGCCTGTAAACTCTGAATAAAATAGGCCCTTGTGTTTGTCCAACTATTAAATCAAAATGCGACCAACATCCTAGAAAAAACAAGGCGATTTATGGCCTTTCAAGTTTCAGTTACACATTGGTTTTTATTAACTCCTTTCTGTCATCGGGCAGCAGCAGTGCCACGAGGGAGAAGGGAGGACAGTCAGAGAGGAAGGCGCTGGAAAACAGAGTAGAGGGAGAAAGGAGAACTACAGGTGACTGGGCATGGGAGCGAGGAGAGATGAGTGGAAGCCGGGACCCAGGGGCTGAGGCTGATCATCGGGCCTCTGGTGTATGGATGATGCTCAAAGGGAAGGAGCTATCTCTGAACAATGAGGACAATGGGTGCCCCCAAAGCCCATCCAACTCACCATTGGGGCTCCCAAACTTGAACCCCAGTCCTTCTGCTGAACGAGACATATTACTTAAGCCTCCCTGATTCTTCATCAGTGACACAGGCAGTGAGCCACCCCTTGGAGGTGCTGCAATGGCTACAACAGGTTGTCTCTAACAAGCAGCACAGAGAAGGCACAGTCCAGTCTCGGAACAGCAGTTCCCAGAGGTCAAGTCAAATTTCTAGAAGAGTTTTTAAAAGGCAAAAGATCTTCATCTTTATGTCCTCCTCAGACACAGTACGTACTTTTTATTGAATAATCTTCTGAATAAAGTGAAACAAATACTGACTGAAGAGGGACAGAACCTGTAGATACCCAAAAATAATAAAGGAGCAGCCACCACTGTGGGCAGGTGCTCTCCATTCCAGTCCCTGAGCTGAGCACTCTACACACATTATTTTATTTAGTCTTTACAACAACCATGTACTATTAATCATAGTTTACAAATGTGAAAACTGGGATTGAAAAAATGTAGACCATCGATACAAGATGAGGATTCTCAGGCTGGGACAGGAACAACAACAAAAATACAACAGTATATTTTTCTTGCCTAATTCCTACATCCAACATTTGCAAGGCAGGTAAACAAAGTAATTTGTCCCATGTCCGAAAGCAAGCCTGCAACAGAGCCAGGATAAGAACTCAGTCCTCTCCTTTCTCCTTAACTCATTCTTGTTTCCAAACATCATGTTGCCCCCCACCACCATCCCTCACAACATTTATTATTATTATTTCTGCTACAGTGGGTGGCTGGTGAAGGTGGGGACCATGTAAAGCCTGCTGGCTGCTGAACCTCTATTCCAGGGCCCAGCCTAAATGCCTGGCACAAAGCAGATGCTTATGGTGTCTACTGAGGAAATGAGTTATAACCTTTTCGAACCAAACCTGCCTGCGGTCAATTTTCCTACTCAAATTCCGAGACAGTCAAACACCTCTGATCCCCTCACCACGCTGCCCAAGGCAGCAATGCTTCACATAAAAAGTACCGCGGCGATGAGTGGGAATGGCCTGGAGGAGTGTTAGGACAGTGAAACTATTCTGTACAGTGCAACTATGGTGGATACAAGACTAAACCACAATGTAAACTACAGGCTTTATATGATGATGATGTGTCACTGTGGGCTCATCGGTTGTTGCAGGTGTCCCACTCTGGAGGGGGACGCAGAGAGTGGGGAGGCTGTGCGTGAGTAGGGCAGGGGTGTGTTGAGAACTTCGTACTTTCTGTTCAGTTTTAGTTTTACATAACAGGAATAAACTAAAATTGCTCTAAAAAAATAAAGTTTATTAATTTCAAAAAGCACTGGGGGCTCCCCCAGAAGGTGGCCAGAAGGGCCCAGGAGCCACTGAGGTGAACTGCAGTTAAGGATGGCTTGTCTGGGCCAGCTGGCGACAGCTGGCTGTCCTTCCCTACTCCACAGCTAGCAGCTCCAACAGAGCCAAGAGTCCTGCGCTGGGAAAACAAAACTCTATATTAGGCATTAAACATGCCTTTATAGTAACAGCCCGAAATGAGGTCAAGACCAAGCCTATGCTGGTGCGCTGACTGCAGCACATGACTCTCCTTCCCAAAGTACCTCTGACGTCCTGCGGCCATTCCAAGCTTGAGCTTTCTCGTGTTCGATTTCTTGGCACGCCACGTGAAATGCTATACAAATCACCCCTGATATTTATAAAAGTCAAATGCTATTATGTTTTCACTGAGGAGGTCACACCAACCTGCCTGGGGTCCCCATGTCTATGTGATGACCTTGTCTTTGCTGGGCCCCTGCAGCATGGGAAGGGGTTTAAAGCTCACTCTGCCTTTTTTTCCATGTAAAGTTTTAGGTAGATTAACTTGTTTCTCACCACCTGGCCCCTCTCCCTTCCGCAGCGCCTCTGGGGCCAGGCACAAGGAAGCTGACCTTGGGAGGAGGGGCCAGAACAGTTGCTAGTTTTCCTACTGCTGTGGGACTGGGCCAGCCAGGCTGACGCAGCTTCTCAGAGCCCAGGGCTGCCTCTCACACCAGGCTCTGGGCAGGAGAGGAGCAAAGCTGGCAGCCACCCTGAAGGAAGGAATGTTGCAGCCACCCTTTAAATCCCCTCCCTGCCTGCTACTCCTGCCACCCCTCTCATGCTCACTTGCCAAAGAAAGTCCTCCAAACAAGGACTTCACTTTCTACTCTGACATTCAGAGCCAGAGACTGTCCCTGAAGCTTTTCCTAAGGGCCATTAACTTATCAGGAGTGAGAGAGAAATAAGCAGGTTGCAAACAACACCAAGATTGGGGTACAGCTTTGCACCTTCCAAGGGGGTAGTCACAGAGCTGCCGAGTGTGTGCATATGTGTGCACGCGTGCCCTTGCTGCCTCCCCCTTCTGATGCTACAGCAAGGTGCCTCCTAGCACAGCTGCCTGCCCTTGCCACCATGTGTGCATTAGCCACTTCTGGACTGTAGGACCTTCCTGCCGCCAACACACGGAGGATGAGGACTAGCATCTCAACATTCGAATATGCTGGACTGGCTTCCTGTGTGACACAGGAATGTGGAAACTAAGCAACTTTTTCTAGGCCAGTAAAAGAAAGTCCTTATTTTGTAGTCAAGAGTGGAGAGAACCTTGGACTACAAGTAAGAACTCACACACAGGTCCTAAGTCTAGCTTGGCTTGCTTCTTCTTAACTGACCCCTTTTCTAAATAGGGGCTTCTGAGCCTTGGTTTCCCAGGAAGTTGGATAGGCAGAGTGGATTCCCTGTTGTGCACACTAGGCCTGATGCCCAGGCCCCCACAGGGAGGAGAAACATCATTAAAACATGGGGTGCAGGAGCCCCAGGCCCATATTCCAACTTCACTCTGGGCTGGTCTTCCTTAACCTGCCCAGGTCTCTGTCTTTTCTAGTAGAGAACAGGGAGGAAAAAATGTCTGCTTTAGGGCTATAGTGAGGCCTTAATAAAATTATAGCTCCAAAGTACCCATTAGAATATAGCTATTGTTTCTAAGGCAAGTTTGCCTTGCCTCACAACACTGCAACCCTCAGGAAGGCAGGGGCCAAGTTTTGTTTACCACTAGCTATTGGGTTTACCAAACCCTACGCACATAGCAGGTACTTTACAACTTAGGGAATAAATGAACGAAGAAATGGCACAGTGAACCAGCTGCAGAAACTACTCTGATCTGCAGCAAATCCAAGTCACTAACCTGGAGGGCCCAATGGGCTAAGTCAGGAGCCAGAGAAGAGAGCTGAATTTCCTTGGGGCAAGCGCAGAGACTGAGTTCAACCTAGACCTGTTTTAAGATTGTTAGCCCCCAAAACTCAACTCAGAAATGACTTTAGCCATTCTGTATTTGCCTCTTTTCCTCTTCTCTTTAGCAGGGCACTGGAGGCCTCTGACTATACAAGGCAGAATACCCAGGTTTCTGATGGTCACAGACATGGGCCAGGACATCAGCAGGAGACTCAAGATTCCTGAGCCTTCAAGGGCACCAACCAGTGAGACCCTCTGAGATATGCAAGGCCGTGTTGCTGATGCTTCAGAAGGGCAGACACCTGCTTCGTGCTGTGCTGATCCCAGCTCTGCAGCCTGTCCGGCCTAGGTTTATGTGTCATCTGTTTGGGTATCGGGAGCCGGTAGGCCCCTTAGGCATTCCAGGTACTAGAGTTGTAAGTAAGAATCTGCTCTGGGAGACTGTTTAACATGTAGAAAAAGTTCATTTTGCCCTCACCTCACCCCCTTAGAAGGCTCCAGCAGCTGTTAGTTCTGTGGGCACGTGGGAAATGGCCCACAAGTCAGAGAACAAGGCAGGGGTCCTGGGAGATCCTAGCTCCACCTTGCTGTACACCACTGCTATTCCTCTACCACCATCACCACGAAGCTGGCCCTTCACCTCTCACCCACCCAGTGGTGAGGAAGGGATGCCCCCCAACACTGCTGTTGAAGGTCATGAGGACAAAGTGATGATTACCACCACCACCACTTACTGAGAGTTTACTCTACACATGGCCTGCAGTGAGTGCTTTACATGAATTATTAAATTAAATCCTCACACTATCCCTCATAGAATAGATGCCTCGTTGCCCACATGACAAAGGAGGAAGCCAAGGCTTAGAGAAGATAAGCAACCTGCCCAGGATCATAAAACTTGAAAGAGATGGAGCTAGTATTTGAATCTAGACAGTATGACAACAGATCCTGAGCTCTGGGTGCACCAAAAATCCTGAATGTCACAGTCCGACTTCAGGCTCCATGGGTCCCTCTTCCCTGAAGCCAGCAAGATAAGCTGGATCTTCCCTATTAGGGCCCAAACCGGCCTAGGGAGCAAAGCCCTCCAGAGATCATGCTCTCCACTCCACTGCCTTTAGGCAAGGGGTATCCTCCCCAGGAGCCATGTGCACACGGGCCCTTCCTCTCCTTGGGCTCTGGTCTGTCTCACACATGCCAGCACTGGCCTGTCTCTCCCTGTGGAGATCACAGGAAGCTTCCTGCTCTGAGTTCCCTACACAGGGATTAAAAGAGTTGAAGGCTCCTACAGGTCACCCCCAAGGCCTCCTCACTGTGCCCTCCCCCTCCCACACAGGGCACACAGAAGACTCACCCAAACTCCTCACATTTGGCTCAGCAGCCAAGGGTCTCCCCTGCCCTCTAATTCATGCCACCCAGCCCCATCTCCTGCCCCTAAGTCTGTTCAAGTCTCAAATGGGGATGTACAGTGGCTCGGGCAACATTATGATTTGTAAAAACCACTCCTAATTAGTTTGACTTTGAATAAAGAGGGTAATTATTTTTAAATTTATTAACTGCTGCCTGGCCAGAGAAGTTTCCAGATCAAATGACATGGAGAAGCTATTTCTGTTCAGTGATGCAGCAATTTATATTACTGATCGGTCATTAAAACCTCTGGCACAAAACCACTTGTGTTTCCTGAGCCAAGATAGTGTCCACGTGTCAAATTTCAAGCCCAGAGTATAAATTAAGCCATTAATGGTATTTATCAGTTTATCTGAACTTAAAGAACTACTTACAAATTTAAGATTTAAAGAACTACTTACTAATTTAAGACTTTCCTGATACAGAACCCAAGTGGTGTGTTGGGCATGCATGCATGTGTGTGTGTTTGTGTGTTTTCTCACTTTTTATTTTACTGGAAAGTGTAAAAAAATTGTGATGTGTAAATGAAGTACAAGCATCTCAGGGAGCTGTGTAGCTGTTAATTCCTCACTGTTCTGCAACCCAAACACTTTGGAAGTAGCAGTGTTGTGCAATATGTATTTGTCATAATATAAAAGGTGCAAAGTGATTTCTGTTTATCTCCTCCATGTCTTCGCTGTACCAAAACAGAAAACTGAAGTGTGACAACAAAGCCTGAGCCCAGCTCAACCGTAAGTGTGGCCTCTCGGAGCATCAGCTTGTGTCCACCAAGAACTCAGAGGTGGGGAATGAGGCTGGGTCACACACACCAGGATATAAATCCAGGCTAAGTGGGGTCAAAAGGATCAGATGTGAAGATGACAGTCTTTTGGCTAAAATGGAACTGGAAATACCTTCTACTAAATTCAGTTTTCAGTGTCAAGAATACCTGTATGACCCCATCCATCATCACCCATCTGATGCAATGCCACATGTTAGCTCTGTGAATTCCCCACCCAGCAGCCTTGGGCACAGAGCTCCCACACCCAGTCTGTTGCAGGGAAATTGTATCCTCTCCCAGGAGGGGGGCATGGGAAGCAGGGTGTTGAGGATTCTTAATTAAATAGGTCACATGGATCCACAAGAGCCACGCCTAAGTCAGGACCATGGGCTAAATGGTCTCTGACATGCTCTCTTTAAACAGTAAATCAACCTGCAGGCATCTGGGGAGTCATGGAAAAAGCACTGAAGCTGGAGTTGGGTCAAGTTCCAGCTCTCTACTTCCTAACTGGTAGCTTTTAGACCTTGATTTCATCTGTTAAATGGGTATAATACAGGAAAGTGTTTTATAAACCAAGGTATCAGAGATATAAGGTAGCATTACTATTACTTTACTCTCCCAGGGTCTCCATTCCTCTTCCTTTCTACTTCCCTCTCCCTGTTCTCCTACTGGCTCGCCAACAACACCTGGGACCCCACTGGCTGCTCTGAGTCCAATAACTTCACTGTTATTTCAGCATTCCTTATAATCAGGCCTCTCCCTTCGTCACGTGGTTCCTGTTTTAGAACAGAGATGACAACCAGCTTTCAAGTTGTGTTCTTCCAGTGACTATTAGGGAAATTTGGGGTTCTACCTGCGTTCCATCAGAAATGGTGCTCTAAGTGATAAATGAGCTCTGCCACATGTCAGGAAGGACCACCTCATTGCTCGCCCTTCACTGCGGATAAGGCTGCAGCTGCATCTTCCCAGGGGAGCCCAGCATGTCTGCCCAAAGCTCACACCCAAGAGGGGAGGGAGCCTTTTTCAAAGTATCCACCTTGGTGTCTCATCCTTAATTTGGATCCATTTTTTCCATCTCTCCCCTTTCAAGAGCTCCATGTACTCAACTTGGAGATAAAGCAAACGGAAGGTGGGGTGGGCTGGGTCCCACCTGCTACAGAGGGGTCAGCACTGTTCCTTTTGCAGGTGCAGAGACTTGGAGGGCAGAAAGGATGAGTGACAAGTCAAGGTTATCCACCTATAAGATAGTGGAGTTAGAGCCCCCTCCTAGCTTCTGACAGAAACTCCAGGCTCTTTCCAATCATATTCAAAACAGATGCCCTTTTCTGGAAACTGTTGGCCACTTTTAAGTTCTCATTGACTTAATAAATCCTAGAAAGTCATTGGTCCTAAGACACATTCTGATGTCCAAAGCTGTCTCAATACTCATATTCTAAAAACAGCTCGGCAAATCATTAACACCACCAAATTGTACACTTAGAAATGGTTAAAATGTCAAATTTTATATTATTTCCCAGAGTTTTAACATTTAATAGAGTAATATACCCAAATCACTGAACTGTACGCTTTAAACGGGTGAACTATATAATATGTAGTCTAGCAAAAACTGGTCAGGGCCTTGGGAAACCTGGGTCCTCCCTGGCTTTCAAGAGAATCAGCTCTTGAAAATCATCCGGCCAGTCACTTTCTCTATAAGGGAGCCGGCCAGGTGCTGACGGGAATAACAGCTCACCAAGAAAGCTCTCTCCTTTCTACCATAGGCCAGGGCAGCACCAGTCCAAAGCCCATGACCCCAGTTCTAGGAGGAAGTTTTCCACTCAGGGGAGGCAGAGTTTGTGAGGTGGCAGGGCAAGGAAATACTGGTTACAATCATAATAATATAGCAGCAGCTGACTGGTCTTCCTTCTCTTCCACAGCAGTCCTCTGTGGTAGCTTTGTTGCTTGACTCCAAAGATGATGCCATCAATTCCTCTTTTCTTCTATGTCTGTCATTCCTTTTAAGAAGGGGAGTGTCGCCAGCTACCCCAGAATCTGCTTTGATCAATAAGATATGTTGGGGTGATGCTGTATGTCCCCAGCCCAGCTTTTAAGAGGGCTGGCGGTTTCTGCTTCCTGACTCATAGAGCCCAGAGCTATCCTGCAAGAAGTCCAGGCCACTCTGCTGGAAAGAGAGCTCAAGGAAGAGCCTCGAGAGTCTGACAGGGAGTCGCAAAGCCATCCTGGACATGCAGCCCAGTTGAGTTTGCAGATGACTCCAGGCCAGACACTGCCTAACTGCAATCCTATAAGAGACCCAAGTGAAAACTGCCCAGCTGAGCAGTCAGCCCACAGAACTGCCTGAGATAAAACAGTGCTGCGTTAGTCAACTGTTGCACGGCAATTGGTAACTGAAACTCTGCTGGGGTCAATGATCAACACAGGAGCCAGGGTGATCTTTTAAGCCCATAAATCAAGCCATGTCATTCTCCCATTCAAAATCCTGTAACAGACTACTTTCCTCCTTCTCTATAAATGTTTGTGCACATGTGTGTGGTATGCTATGTGTGCAGCTTTACTGAGACAGAATTCACATACCATACAATGTATAATTCATGCTTTTAAAGTACAGTTAACTTTTTGTTTTGCTTTTAATTTTAATTTTATTTTGTTGTTGTACTACATGTATCCCATTTGACCCCACTGCTTTCCCCTGGCCCACCCTCCCCATTTCCCCTCCTCTAGTCAATTCCACATGTTGTCCATGTTCATGGGGTCATCCATGCTAGTTTCTTTACTGAACTGTTCCCCTTCTTTGCCTCTTTCTCTGCTCCTCCCTACCCCTACCCTGCATACTAAAAATCTGTTCCTTGCACTCATGTCTCTGGTTCTGTTTTGCTTGTTTGTTTTGTTCATTAGTCTCCTGTATCGGGTGAGATCATATGGTATTTGTCTTTCACTGACTGGCTTATTTCATTAAGCACAATACTCTCCAGTTCCATCCATGTTGTTGCAAAAGGTAGGAGTTTCTTCTTTCTTTCCACTGTGTAAATGTACCAAAGTTTTTTGATCCATTTATCCACTGATGGTCACTTAGGCTGCTTCCAGCACTTGGCTATTATAAATAGCGCTGCTATGAACATAGGGGTGCATAGGTTCTTCTGAATTGGTGTTTCAGGGTTCTTTGGGTATAATCCAATTCCCCAGCAGGGGAATTACTGGGTCAAAAGGGAGTTCCATTTTTAATTTTCTGAGGAAATTCCTTACTGTTTTCCATAGTGGCTACACCAGTCTGCATTCCCACCAACAATGCCCCAGGGTCCCCTTTTCTCCACTTCCTCGCCAGTACTTGTTTGTTGATTTGTTAATGATGGCCATTCTGACAGGTGTGAGGTGGTATCTCATTGTGGTTTATGCATCTCTCTGATGGCTAGTGGTGTTGAGGATTCTTTCATATGCCTTTGGGCCTTTTGTATGTCCTCCTCAGAAAAGTATCTGTTCATATCGTTTGCCCATTTTTTAATTGGGCTGTCTATCTCTCTGATGTTGAGTCACATAAATTCTTTATATATTTTGGAGATCAAACATTTGTCTGAGGTATCATTGGCAAATATGTTTTCCCATACAGTTGGTTCCCTTTTAATTTTGCTCATGTTTTCTTTAAGTGAACAGAAACTTTTCAATTTGATATAGTCCCATTTGTTTATTTGTTCCTTTACTTCCCTTGGAGAAGTATCGGTGAAAATATTTCTGTGTAGGATATCTGAAATTTTGCTTTCTATGTTTTCCTCTAGGACTTTTATGGTGTTACAACTTATGTTTAAGTCTTTCATCTATCTTGAGTTTATTCTGGTGTATAGTGTAAGTTGGTGATCTAGTTTTATTTTTTTGCATATCCCTGTCCAGTTTGCCTAACACCACTTGCTGAAGAGACTATTTTTACTCCATTTTATGTTCCTTCACACTTTGTTGACTATTAATTGACCACAGAGTCCTAGGTTTATTTCTGGGCTCTCTATTTTGTTCTATTGATTTATATGTCTATCCTTATGCCAGTACCAGATTGTTTTGATTACAGTGGCTTTCCTGTAGTATAGTTTGATATCTGGTATTGTGACTCTTCCTCCTTTATTCTTCTTTCTCAAGATTGCTGTGGCTATTTGTGGTCGTTTTTGGCTCCATATAAATTTTTGAGGTATTTTTTCTAGATCCGTGAAATATGTCATTGGTATCTTAATTGGGATTGAATTGAATCTATAGATTGCTTTGGGTAGTATGGACATTTTAATGATGTTAATACTTCCCTCTTCCATGAATATGGTATATGCTTCCCTTTATTTGTATCTTCCTTAATTTCTTTCTTCAGTGTTCTATAGTTTTCTGAGTACAAGTCTTTTACCTCCTTGGTTAAGTTTATTCCTAAGTACTTTATTTTTCTTGTTGCTATGGTAAATGGGATTTGTCTTCTAGTTTCTATCTCTGGTGTTTCATTGTTGATATAGAAAAATGCCTTTGATTTCTGAATTTTGACTTTATATCCAGTTATTTTGCTAAATTTGCTTACTAGGTCAAGGAGGTTTTTGGTGGAGTCTATTGGGTTTTGTATGTACACTATCATGTCATCTGCAAATAATGACAAGTTTTACTTCCTCCGTTCCAATTTGGGTACCTTTGATTCTTTTTTCTTGTCTGATCACTATGTCTAGAACTTCCAAAACGATGTTGAACAGAGGTGGAGAGAGTGGACAGCCTTGTCTTGTTCCTGATCTTAGGGGGAAGGCTTAGGGGAAGGTTTTTGTCAATTGAGTAAGATGTCGGCTGCAGGTTTCTCATATATGATCTTTATGATGTTGATGTATGCTCCCTCTACTCCCATTTTGCTGGGTGTTTTTATCATAAATGGCTGCTGTATAAAAATACAATTAACCTTTGACCAATGCAGGGATTAGGGGAGCTCACCTCCCACGCAATTGAAAATCTGTGTATAACTTTTGACATGCCATAAACTTAGTTGTCCCTCAGTATCCACAGGGGATTTTTTCATGACCTCCCACAGATACCCAAATTCATGTATTCTCAAGTCCCTGCATAAAATGGCATAGATCAACGCATAAAGTCAGCCCTCCACATCAGCTAACCATAGATCAGAACAGGTACTTACTGAAAAAACCCTGCATATAAGTGGACTAGCACAGTTCAAACCCATGTTGTCAAGAGTGACTGCATACAGTTTAACAGTTTCTAATATATTCAGAGTTGTGTAGCTATCACCACAATCAATTTTAGAACATTTTTGTCACTTAAAAAAGAATACCCAGTCCTGGCTGGTAGGACAGTGGATAAGGTGCCGGCCTGTAAACCCAAAGGTGGCAGGTTCGATTCCCCAGCCAGGGCACATAACAAGGATGCAAACTAGGTCTCCAGTCAGGTATGTGGCTGGAGGCAGGTGAAAAGCAACCATATATTGATGTCTCTCTCCCTCTCCGCTTCTCTCCCTTCCCCTCTTTCTAAAAACAATGGAATAAAATCTTAAAAAAAAAAAAAAAAAGAATACCCATACCTATTCGCCACCACCCCAATTTTCCTTAAACTCTCCTAGCCCCTGGCACTTAATATTTACTTTCTGTCATTATGGATTTGCCTATTCTGGATAGTTCATGTAAATGAAATCATACACCATGTGGCCTTTGGGGTCTGGTTCCTTTAACAGAGCACAATGTTTCTGAGGTTCATTTATGGTGTAGAATGCATCAGTACTTCATTCCTTTTTATGGAGAAGCTACCTTCTGTTCACTTGTTTTTCAGTGAGTAGGCATTGGGTTATCTCTACCGAGCTTTTGTCTATTATGAATAATGCCGTTATAAAAATCCATGTGCAAGTTATTGTGTACATGTATGTTGTATCCAAAATATCACTCCTTTGTGGCATTGCTCTGTTACATGGTAACTCTGCTTAACTTTTTGAGGAATTGCCAGGATGTCTTCCAAAGTAGTTGCAACACGTACCATTTCATTGGATGTGTGTGGGGTTCCAATTCTTCACATCCTCGTCAACTTCACACTGTGGGTATTTTTATTACAGTCATATCCCAATAAGTGTGAAGCAGTACCTTACTGTGATTTTGACTTGTACTTCCTGATGGCTCATGAGGTCAAGAATCACTCCAGGTGCTCATGCTCATGAACTATTTGTCTATTTGTGGAGAAATATCTAGTTGTGAGATTTCTTTGTATTTTATAACTATCAGTTTCTTAGCAGATGTATGATTTGCAAATATCTGAAAATGTTTTATGGCTCACTCTCTCACTTTAGGACTCCAAGATGCCACCTTCTCAGAGAGGCCTTCCTTGATCATTTGATCTATAACACCACATTTCTCCCTATTACTCTCTACCCCCTATGCTGTTTTATTTGTTCTTACGAGCACTTCTTATAACCTGGCACTTATTTGCTTATACTCTCTCCCTATTACAATCACAGCTCTATGAGAACTGTTGTCTTTTTCATATGTTACTGTACTTGACATGGCCCACCAGTGCTGGGAACATTGTAGAAACTCAATAAATATTTATTAAATTAAATGCATCAACTACTGTGTAGTGAACGCTTACTGTGAGCTAAACACTCCGCAAAGCACTTTAAATAAAGTATCTTATTTAACCCCTACCATGCTGTATTATTACTCCCCTTTTGTAACATGAAGAAACCCAAACTAGGAGAGTTTAAGCAAGTTACCCACGGTCCCATAAATATTAAGTGGAAGAGCCAGAATTAAACTTAGGCAGTCTAAGCCATACCACTCCTATCCCCACCACTCACTTAAGCAAGTCATTCTCCCTCCTTTGAACCTTAGGTTTCCTCACAACATGGGAGTAGCCTCCAACCTTACAGAGTTTCCTGAAAGATTGACGAGATACCATCTGGAAAGCAATGGGAACAGTGCCCAGCACATGGTGAGCAGTCAGTAAGTATGAGGTGCACCCCTGATGATGATGATGACACTGATTGCAGTGATAAGCTGTGAAATCAAGGCTTAAAGATCAAATAACTCAATGCTGTGGTTTGCTAATATTATTCAAAGGCATTCTGTGTACAGATTGCTTGCTTTTGGAGAATGACTCTACCCTTGCAAAAGGAGAGCCACTGTGGCCACACCAGGGTTTCAGAGTTAGTCACATGGGATACAGGATTCCTCAGAGGGAAGGGGATGCTTAGGTAATATTATAAACTTTCTAATGCCTCAACTAGAGTAATAGAGGTCTCTGTGAAGATGGGATCTTGGTGGCCTATCAGAGACAGAGATCAGGGCCTAATCCAGGGCAGCTGTGTTTCTGGGGCAAGTCACACACCTGCCCACATGCCAGAGCAGCTGAACCTGGCACAGCCAGCCCCACTCACGGCCCCCAGGAAATGACTAAATATCACTTTGCTGAAAGAGGTTACCACCAAGGTACCTCCTACCCATGTGCTGTCACACTGTGGAGGACCTAGAAAATAGGAATCAAAGTCAACTCACCAGTATGGGTATGCCTGTGCGTCTCCAGGGCGTCCTCCTTTGAAAACTGGGCACCACATTGATCGCAGACAAAGGCTTTGGCACCCGCTGAAAGAAAAAGGAGGCAATTCTTATTCCCAAGAATGATATTTCATTAGGAGGTGGGATCCTGGGCCAAAATCATGCAGGCGGACACTGGGGAAGGGGGATAAACTTCTATGAAGGGAATTAGGGAGAACCTGTAGTCCCAGCAGCCAGCACAGACCCTCCTCCAAGATGACTGCCCACTCAAATGAACTCCAAATACCCCCACCTAGTGCCCTCCCTGAGGAAAAAGAAACAAAATCAGAATAACCAAGACGAACATATATGGACTCCAGATGAGATACCCTAATAAGAAGGGGACTTTAGGGGCTGGCTCCAGGTGAGGGATGATACAATGAGGGAAAAGGTGCTCTGTAGCCTGAATTATACTTCCTGGAAAAATAGCAATGACAGACATGCCACTACTTGGATAAAACCCTAACTGCGTCTAAAACTAAACCCATAGTTTACCCACCTACCTCCTGTAAGTTGATCATTGAAAAAATCTGAATAGCTCTTTAGTACTTTTAGGGTCAAGTCTATATGCCTCATGGTGACTCACAAAGTGTTTCTGGAAGTGCTATTCTTTCCTGCTTTGTCTCTCTTTTCACACTCTTGCTCCCTAGTCTCCAGCCCTACTGAGCTGCTCTGGTTCCCTGGAGGAGCCACATCCTTCCTCTCTGCAAGGCCTCTGCACAATCTTCTGTACCTCCTCTGTCTCTGACCCTCTCCCTGGCCCATAGTACAGCCAGCCTCTCTATTTACCATTTATGCATCAGCTTCCTTGTCTTTGTCCCATGGCCTGGAGGAGGGAGCCCTTTTTTTTTTTTTTTTTGCTCCCATAGTACTGCATGCATTCCTGGTCATAGCATCGCCATGCTTCCTTATAACTGTCTGTGGACCTGTCTCCACCTCAGACACATGGTAAGCTCTGGGGAAGGGGAGAATAAAGGGGATGTCATCACATGTGCAGCTGCATCTGCCTGACTCCCAGTGGGGACCTATTACTGTACACATTTGGAGAATAAACTAAATCAATTCAGGACAATTCAATTTGATAAACTTTTTAGAACTATTATTTACAAGGCTCAAGGCAACAATGTCACAGTGTTATGATAAACAGAACTTTCTACCACTTGCTAATAGTCTTCAAGGCTTTAGTATGCTATTTCATTCAGGAAGCACCTGTTATAAAGCCTTAATGGTTTTCTTTCAAAATGTCTCATGGATGGATGTCTTCCACTGCATGTCAATAATCACTGTTCCTATCCAGGCCCTGTGGGTTCAGGCCTGGGACACGGAAAGACTCAAGGATGGTTACCACATCACCAGCTACCCTCCGATCCAACCAACGAATGCAGGTGCCTTGAAGGCCACTTGATTCCTCACACTTCTTTGCTCAGAAAGATATAATGGCTCACAGTTTGCACTGATTCTCAATTTCTCTGCTTAGCTTCAAGGCCTTCCACAACCTGACCCAGTCAGTACTCCAGCTCCATAGGGAGTTGTCCTCACTGGCCCTCTGCAAGTGTCCCTCTACTATCCCTGAGTCTCTGGGCTTGAGTAATGCCTGGTCTCATTCCGGTCTATTTCAATCCCAATCTATTTTCAAAACTGGAGTATGCATGCACCAAGCACTCCAGCCCCTCACTGCTCTGTCCTTTTCAATCTGCCGCTGCACTTTGTTCAACATGTCTTAGCACTTCTTTAAGTGTGACTGCATTTTAGTTTTGTATCAATGTTCATAAGAGGCAGAATTACTTCTTACACACACTGTAGTAGAAAACAGTCTAATGCTTTTTTCCTTGAGTCTGGTGCCTTAGACCACTCAGCCATCCTGACACTGCGATTAATGCTTTTTTCAAAGTACCTCCTGGGGCTTTATCATATACTGCAGGATGCCAAGTATTTAGGATATATTTTATTTGATTCTAAACATCTTTTAAGGTAAAAACTATTATTATCCCCATTTAGTATATGAGAAAACTCAAGCTCAGACAGGTTAAGTAGCGTGGCTGGAGTCATAGGAGGTTACCAGTAGAGGTGGATTCAACGATAGGCAGAGCTTTGGCTCTTCAACCCTGTGCCCTCAGCCTCCCTAGGGTTTCATCTGCAAAGATATTTCATGGATAAGAAGGTGAGCTCCAGAAAGTGAAAATCCAATTTACTCCTTGCATACATCAAGGTTTTTGTGTAAAATTCTATGTGGAAAGATGGTTCCACTACTTTTTAAAAATTTTAAACCTCTGCCTTGGAGTATCAGCTCACCCTTAAGGACTAGAATATAAGTTGTACCATTATAGACTTGAATTAAACACCAATAAACAGTTCTTAGTAGTGAAGGGTACAAGGATCTTAGAGTAGATCCAGAATGTCAGGTCCAATGAGGGCACTGACCTTGTCCATGTTCCTAATGATGAGCAGGGTATACCTTTAGCAGGTGCTCAATAAATATTAATTGACTGACTGAATGAATGATCAAATGCCCCAGGAAAGCTATGAAATCACTTTTCCTTAAGTGCTTTATTATCCTTTGCTTTAGGTGGCTGGAGTTGAGGCCTGCCTAGAGGCACGGAAAACAGCATGATCCCTCTGGGTTTCCCTTCACGTTGCAGGGTCTCCCAGGGGCCAAGGACCTATACTATACATAAGGGGCTTACAGAGCATTGAAGAAAGCAAAGAAACTGGCTGTCCAAGCAGTCACACTGTGTCATACAGGTGGAGGGTGGAACCACTTTCATCCATTTCTACCCGAAATGCAGCACAAGCCTCCCAGAGCAGACAGGGCCAGAGTGGGAAGAAGACCGAGGCGGGTGCGGCTCAGCCCTTCACAAAGAGAAACTGACCCAGTCCCAAATCATTAGCCAGCAATGACTTTCTGCAGATGTGTAAGGGATCTTACTTTCATTGTATTTCTTTCTTTGGTTCTACCCGTTCTCACGCTTCACCAAAGAAGAAAGGAGAAGAGAGGCCAGAGGAGGGAAGTGGGGACTGAGAGGGGAGGGTGCCTGGGGACTGGGGACTCGCTGCCACTACCCTGCTACCATGCTGAGTCCCACTGTGTGAGTAGGCCCCCGCAGCTCAGCCTCAAAGGGATGTGGCAGGAAGAGTTCTTAGAGATCAACCATGGATGTGGCTGTCTCAGCTTTTGCTTTAATGACTGAAGTGCAGAGAGAAAGGAAGGAGGGCAGGCAGGAAATAAAGGGCCGGATGCATGCCACCAGACAAGTTCACAGGAAGACAAAACAGGTTAGCACACACTCTCTAGGCAAGGTTGCCTGCCTAGGACAGCAGGCCCAAGCCTGACCACATCGTGTTGTCCTCAAAGTCCCTCCCCTTCCATGCACTCCTTGCTGAAGTCACAACATTGAGCCGAGTGTGGGAAAGTCCCCTGTCCTCAGTCACTTGGGTCAGAACCTTCATCATACATGGGTACCATGGGCATCAGGTCCCGTTTGTGAAGCTCAGGAACCCCCACTCAAGCCAAACTCCCCTCAGGGTGGGCCTCACAGCAAAGACAGGCAGCTCCATGACACAGAAGCCAGCAGAGAGGAGCGGAAACCACCCCCTATCAGAAGGCATGTGCCTTTAAATTGTCTCTATAATAGCTGGCTCAGAGGCAGAAATATTTGGCAGCCCTGAAATTAAAAGTGATAAATTTCTTCTCCAAGCTTTGATCGATAACAGCGGCCTCATCTGTTAATCAATAAGACAGTCTCTGCCTGTTTACTGTGCATATGTTGTTCACCACTGCCTTCAGTATGATGTCAGGTTTGCATTCAAAGCAACTCAAGTGTGCATAAACCACATGGCTGTTCCCAAAATGCATTACAGTGACATCACCCCACCACTGATATATTTATAAAGCATCCCTGCAAGGGGGTGATGGGGGAAGGAAGGAGCTTACGCCAGTAAAACACACGGGTATGTGAGAAGACATCAGCAACATTTACCCCCACAGCAAATGGCTCATCCTGGAGTGGGGAGAACTCCCTGGAGTGGGGAGAACTCCTGGGCACAGCTCAGGGATGGGCCACACCTCACCACATCCCTCCTATAAACAGGAGATGTTTTAGGGGGTGTCCGTTAAGTATAGGGCAAGGAGGAGTGATGGTAAATGAACAAAAGAGATGAATCCCTGCCCTCAAGAAGCTTACTTTCTAGAGAGGAAGGGCCATTTTTTAAAGTAAAATGGATATAAAATAGATGGTGATAAGTGATAAAAAGAGAAATGGAGTAGGTGAAGAAGGATCAAGAGTGCTATTTTATATGGGTGGTCAGGGAAGACCTCCCTGATGAGCTAACAGGTAAGTGCAGACATGCAGAAGCTGAGGGACAAAGAAGTAACACTGCTATGTGGGAAAACCCATCCCAGGCACAGGAAGAGCGGGGAGGCCAGTCAGTTGGAATGGAGGCAGCTGGGGAGAGTGAGAGATGGGGCCAAGTAAGCGGGTGGGTTGTAGGAGAGAAATTAAATAGCAAAGAGGGAGAACCACAAGATGAAGTAGGCTGGGACCTTGCTCTCCTCCTTGGCAATTACAGATTGTAGTGAACTAAAGGAAACAACAGCAAGATCCAGGGTGGGGAGAGCTGGCCTGGGCCTGGCTCAGCCACACACTACTGTGGTCATCACACGCATCATCACACTTCTATGAACCTATTCCCAGTCTGTAAAAGGGGATGACCATATCCATCTGCCTTAAGGCAACTTGAAACTCTGTTGATGACCAAACACTCTGCAGATAAAAGAGATCATTGGTGTTATTTCTTCTTTAGAAGCAGTAAAATGTGGTTAAGAGCTCAGGATTTAAGTCAAACAGATCAGAGTTCAAATCCCAGCCAAGTGAATCACCAGCTGTTACCTTCAGCAAGTTGCCTAATCTCAGTGAGCCTGTTGCTTCATCCGGGAAATGGGGACAGCAGGATTACAACAAGGTGGGTGACGTGCTCGGCCCCCACTCTGGGGAGCAGATACACAGAACCAGGATGTTGTGCCCCTCATCCTTACCAGGGAGCCTCAGGGTCATGATTCCTTTCAAGAACTCCTTTGTGCAAAGTATGATTGGTTTTACTGAAATTTAATGTACAGTTAATTTGGGGGTCATTTATCAAGAGTGAAATAAGTCTCATATTTGTAAAGACATATTTCACTATAGTCTCATACATACACCTTGTTCCTCAGATTTTTAAAGGTGAGTGATTGTCTTGTTGAGGAAGCAGGAATATCTGTCACAGGACCTACCTGTCAGTATGGGCAGCTATTCAGCACCGGCCTGTAAATCCTCCCGGACCAGCCCCAGGAGCCCCGTTCTGCAATCCTGTGCCACTGGGGTGTGTTCCATCTTCCCCAGCAGACCAGAAGCTCCTCGGGAGCAGGGCTGGCACCTGTCTTGTTCTCCACTCTCTCCTCAGTACCCTGCTGCCTGCCCAACCCAACGTGCAGAGGGTGATCATTAAATGCTTGATAAACAAAGGAACTCTCAGCCAGGTTCCTGGGTGAGGGAAGGGGTGGGGGCCACTTAGAGCACTGCCAGGCTGTCCCCTAGGGGGTGGCAGAGTCCTTATTCTATACACTCTACTGGGTTCTCTACTGCCCCTCTTTTCACAACTCAAGTACCTTGGTCTCTGCTGGAACCCAGACAGCTGTGGAGAGAAGGAAAGGCTAGGAAGTGGGCTGTCTGCCTCCTTGGAGCAAGATCTCTCTCTCAGCAGCCCTCTGCTCCAGTCCAGCTGCCCAGGACCAACAGCCTGCAGCAAAAATTCAACCCCTTCCTCCAGCACTCAGGAGCCACCTGTCCCAGGAACCCTCCAGGCAGCCAGAGTGGACCCTCCACTGCCTGGCAGAGGTGTGCTGACTGACCTCACTCCCAACCCAGGCACTGAGCTTATCTGAGAGTCAGTGCTAAAGAAACAGACAGACATCTTTGCCCCTGCCAGTCTCCCAGGGATCCTGCAGGTGAGAGCTCAAGGATGTCTTATGAGCTGCCTGCCCACTCTGAATTTTCCAGATTTCTACTTCTCTTCCTCTCTGATTTCCTGATGCTTCCAGAAAGTAGACAGGGGCTAGAAGGAGGAGCGGGCACAAAGCAGGCTGACGGTGGGTGGAAAGAAAGAGGGCAGTGGCCTCAGCCCACAAGGGGGCTGGAGCTGGTCTAAGGCCTCCTTGGGTAGGAGCCGCTTTTACCCTGGGCTAAGGATCATCCAACTTGAAAAAATCAAAAGAGGGGCATGCCAGGAAAGCACTTTGAAAGCTGAAGGGCTTTCTCTAAACAGCCAGCATTCCAAGGACAACAGAGCTAAAATCCAGCAGAAGCAGAAGCACGTGGGGCTCCCAGCAGCTGCCCTCCCCTCGCCACCTCCAGGGCCTCTCCTTCTTGGCCAAGTGCAGAGCCTTCCTCCCTACTTGCCTTCCCCGTTATAAAATGGGCCGGGGTCCCACCTATCTAGGAAGGGAAAAGAGGCTCAATGCAATCGGATGTGGGCTGGTGTCTCTTCTAAAGTAAATAAGGCAGAAGCCAATGAGAAAAGAAAACATTTCAAAATCCCTCCCTCTCCACAATCTCTCCCACCCTCATGCTAATAAGAAACGGGGTGGGGGGAACCACAGCATAAACACCTAAGGTTTGCCAGCCTCTAATGTTGAGTAATGTGTCCTTTTTCTTTTAATTCCTTGAGATTTTAAAATAAACATCTTGACTGTGCTGATGAGATATGCATGCCTGCTTACATAAGGAAGTACAGAGTGTACCAAAACAGCAGACCCAAAAAAAAGCGTAAGCTGTCAGAACAATGAGTGCAGACGCAGGGCATTTTACAACGGACCATGGTGTACAGTTTTATTTACAGTACCTCTTATCAGACAGAGAACAGTACACTGGCTGCCGATTCCAAAGGCCAGCACTGCGTGTTCTTTCACCCGAGGAGCCATGTGCTGCCCAAGAGGAGCCGGGAGGCATGCTCTCTCCAACACTCTCTGCTCGCTCTCTTTTGCTCCTTCATCAACAAAACAAAAACTGATCGGGACCCAGAATCTCTGTAAGGTACACACATCCAGGTAGAGGGAAAGCAGGTGGGCAGATGTGGGCTGAATGGAAAACAACCAGCCCTGTCAGCTAGCCCAGAACATGGTTTGGGGGTAGCTTTATGTGACAACGAGTGGAGGGAAGGCCCTGGGGCCTGGCCTCACTCCAGCATGGGAGGGCAGATGAACTAATGATGTCGGGCCTCAATCAAAGAGAGGACTGAGAAAGCTGTCAGGGCAGTTTCCCTGGCTGGGCAACAGAGATAGGGGAGAGAATGGGGACTGCAGGTGGCACGGTTTTAGATCTCTAGAGTCATTTTCCCATCAGTGACCTGGGAAGTGGCTAGACACCTTCCCTTTGGCAAAATGTCATTCTGTAGAAAATGAAGACTTTGGAATGGATCAAAAGGCAATGCTGAAGCATCTCTATGTGAGAAAACATTTCTTATCCCACTGAATAAACCTCATTCTACCAGAAGGCTCCATGCTGCCTGGTCCCCTTAGCTTTCATTGGGATCCTGTGGTCCTGTTCTCACATCCCACAGAGAAAACAGAGGTCCATCTTGTCCCATATTCCTGCAACTCGATTCTCAGCCCAGAGAGCCTTGGAAATATCCTTTGTTACCACTTTTAGCACCAGCAGTAACCCAAGAGGCTTAGTTAGACACACAGCTCCTGGCCAGTGCAAACACATACACTGGCTGTACAGCTGCCCACTAGAAGCTGCGAATCCTTCCATCAAACACACCTGAGTTCAAGTCCTGGTTCCACCATTTCTAGCTACCACCCTGAGCAAACTATCTTCTCAAAGCCTGTTTCTTCACCTAGAAAATTGAGCACACAGTTGCTCCATCACAGGGTGAGTAAGGATTAATTTCAACAGCATATAGAAAGTCCTTAACACCATGCCTAGCATACAATAACTGCTCAACTAAGTGCTAGTTGCCATTAAGGTCACCAATACCATTTTTTTTCTCCCCCAATGTCAATGTCTGAGACCCACACAGACATCAAATGCATGCAATAAACATAACATTTAAAATAGTCTTACCACCCCAGCCAAAACACAAAGAGAAAAGGAAGGAAGAAAGCCATCCACTCTGGACAAGTCTTCAGCAGATTTTCTCTAGGGAGTGGAAGATAAAGAAAGGCAGATGACACGAATGACTGTGCACCTCTGAGAAACCTGTCTATAAGCCAACAAAGCACGAGTGAAAACAGTCCCCAATCCCCCTGCCCTAGGTGAAGATCACAGAAATGACACCTCTCTAGTCAGCTCCCAACACTCATGGCCAAGTTTTGGTGGCAGCATTACCATATTCCTACTGAGATGAGTACAAACCTATTTAATTAAAATAGAAGTTGAATGGTAAATTTGTTGCAGTGAAAGCAACAGCAACGTACACATCTCCTGAGGTCTAAGAGGACTGACTCTCAGAGGTTCATCTCACTACTGCCTTTAACCAGCATCTTCCCACAGCCACTTCCAGGACTGGCCAATTGGGGTGTGGTGAAAATCACACACTGGCACAAACCCTTCTCTTACAATGGGGGTCCCCATCCATGCTGTGGTGGGTTGGACTGCCTTCCAGACCCATGAGGCTGATGTGCAGATGGCCCGAGGTGAAGTCCCACAGTAGCTTTGGGGCTCTCACCCCGTTAGTGGGGTGGCCCTGGCATCAACTTTGTAGCCTTCACTTCACTTCTTAAAAATGGGGTTATTAATCCTTCCAAGCCAGTTTAAATAAGAACATATATGAAGTTCTTGGCACATTCTAGGTGCCTTCAAATAGTTATGATCATGATGAAATAATCTCACTTCCTCAAGTTGGTTAGCCCCAGGGAACCAGCCTCTGGCCCAAGCCTTCCAAAACTCCAGCCTGGAGTCCTGGTTGGTGGCACAGTGGATAAGGCGCTAGCCTGCAAACCCAGAAGTGGCTGGTTCGATTCCCAGCCAGGGCACATAACCAGGTTGCAAGCCAGGTCTCCAGCCAGATCGTAGCTGGAGGCAGGTGAAAGGCAACCATACATTGATGTCGCTCTATCCTTCTCTGCCTTTCTCCTTTCCTCTCTCTAAAAATAATAAATAAAATATTAAAAACAAACAAACTCCAGCCCGATGTTCCTGCCCCACTGTCCCTTGGGGAGGCCCAGCTACAACAAGAAAGCAGCCTAGAGCGGTGAGACTGCATCCTCCAGGGCTCTTGTACACATGGTGTTCAGCTGTTTGGGATGACAGAAGGGGTCATCCTTAGAGGAAACAGGTGGATAACTGGCTCAGGCAGGGTCCTGCCACCCAGAAGCACCCAAGCGTTATTGAAGCTCCACGAAGAGAAATGCACTCAGTGTCCCCACTGGCCCTTCCCAGGCTGTGTGGCCTTGGGTGAGTCACTTTATCTCTCTATCTATAAGTGATAACTATTAAATTGGGACCACTCTAAAGAAGAAAAGATAAATGGTGTTGTATCAGAAGAAGCTGGACGCAGAAGAGCAGCGAAATGAGGCTGTATAGTGAGCTCAAAGGCTTACAACTTTGGTGATGGGAAGGTGCTGGCTGGACCAAGCTGAGGCTGGGCTCCCTGGGCCAACCAGGGGATCCCCTCTCAGGGGAACACCCTGCTCTAGGAGGCAGGTGATGCGGAACAGAGAGTCTGCATACTGGGAGAATCATTAGCCAGCCAGAGTCAGAGCTGAGTTAGTGAGACTGAGGCAGAGGCTGACCCTGAGTTCAGGGAACACTGAAGCTTTCAGGTTTTCACAGCTCCGCTCTGTTTGAAAGAGGGAGCACTGAAGCCTTGGCATTAGTAAAGAGACTAGATTAAAAGGCCAGGAAACCCTCAGTGGGGATTTCTGCCATGATTTAATGGGATACCCCTTCAACCCTTGGACACCAACAACCGTTTCCCTCCCTGGCCTCCACTTGGGGATTCTGAAGTGAGAGTTCAGAATGGAAAGAGGGGTTTCTGTCAGCATGTAGCAGTTTTCAAGCTCTGTTACCTGAGCCTTTGGCCTCTTCTCAAACTTAATTACCCTGCTCCTTTCTTCTGAAGCACCTTCAGAGTTCCGTTATCACAGGCCTTCACCTGAAATTTGGAGTGGGGGCCCCTCCCACACATACCTCTCCAGGACAGGATTCGTGAATACTGCCCGAGCAATGGAGAGAAGCAACACCAGGCTGCTCTGGCACAGGAAGCAGGGGGGGTGGGGGGTGGGGGGCAGAATCAAAACCCTGCCTACTCACAAATTTCAAGCTAATGCCAGCATTACCTGGTCTCCTAACACCCCCCAATACTCTTGCCAATTAAATATTCAATTGAGGTATTTTCAGAGGGAAGGGGGCCCAGCTTTCCTCAGCCCAATTTGCATTCTGGTCCTCCCTCCCTTTCTCCTAGCAGAAACCTTCCTCCTCATTGCTCACCACGTTAAAAGTACACCACATCTTCCCAAAACACTGGGATCTCTTTGGGATCCCTATAGTGGCAATTCTCTCATTCCCTCTCTTTTCAGAATCTCCTGTTCTCGCCCTATTCCTAGCATCACTCTCCAATTCCAATTCCAATTGTGCGTGTGCGTGTGTGCGTGTACTTTGTTTTTAAGTTAAATTACCATAGGCAATCTTACTTATATTTCAATTAATTCAATATAATTTATTAGTTTCAGGTGTACAGCATAGTGGTTAGACATTTACATACTGTATAAAGTGATCTCCTAATTCCAGCATCCATATCCTATTTGAACAAGTGAGAAGAAACAAAACATTTCAGAGTTTCAAATGTTATAACACGTGTGATAACCACTGCACTCTCCAAGAAACTGAGGGCCAGGTCTGCATACAGTCTATTGACTTTTCCTCTGCCGGTGAACTGTCCAATTTCTGCAGACAGGAGTTCCTTTTCTCTTGATAGCTCTACCAGGAAGCCAAGCCACAGCCCTCCCAGACATCCAGGTCAGGCTGCCGGGATGAGGCAGGATTCTGTCAGCAGACGAGCCCACAGTCAAGCCTATGCCCAGCTCTGATATCAACAGAGCTGAGATTTCAGCTCAGGTGCCCACCATCTATCAATCCATCAATAGCATTTGCAATCTAACCTTGCTGAGACTCGGTTTCCTCACTGCTAAAGAGGTAATGACACATTTCTCCTATCCTACAAGTGGAACTTTGAAGCTGTACAATTCCAGGAAGCATCACTCACTCAGAAATGAGGCCACAAGTTTGTTAGGAGGTTTAACAAACACATGAAGCACATAAAGGTGCCTAACAACAGTAACTGGAACGTGGCGGCTGCACCCTAACTCCTTCCTTCCCGGAAATCTGAAAAAAAAAAGAAAGAAAGAAAAAAGAAAGAAAGAAAGACTCCCAAACTCATTTTACAAGGCTACTGTTCTGGTACCAAAACCAGAACAGGACACTACTAAAAAACTACTGGCCATTATCCCTTATAAATATACAATAGATGCAAAAATTCTCAAAAAATACTAACAAGCTGAATTCAACGATACATTAAAAGGATCATTTACCATCATCAAGTGGGACTTATTCCTGGGATGCAAGGATGGTTCAACACATGCCAATCAATCAATGTGATCTATCACATTAATAGAATAAAGAAAAGAATCATATGATCATCTCAATAGATGCCGAAAAAGCATTTGACAAAATTCAACATACATTTACAATGAAAAGTCTTTACAAATTAGGCATAGAAAGAACATAACAAAATAAAGGCCATGTAGAACAAGCCCAAGTTTGTATCATACTAAACAATGAATGACTGAAAGCTTTCCTAGCAAGATCAGGAATAAGACAAGGGCACCATCTCATCATTCCTCTTTAACATAATACTGGAAATCCTAGCTAAAGCAATTAGGAAAGAAAAATAAAGGGTATCTTGAATGGAAAGGAAGAAGTAAAATGTCCTCTACTTGCAGATGACATGATTTTATATATAGGAAATCCTAAAGACACAACAAAAATTTTAAATGATTAGATCTAATCAATAAATTCAGTAAAGTTGTAGGATATAAAATTAACATACTAAATTGGTAGTGTTTAAGTACACTAACAACAAATTTTCTGAAAAAAAAAATCAATCCCATTTACAATAGCATAAAAAATAAAACACCTAGGAATAAATTTCAACAAGGATGTGAAAGATCTCTACTCTAAAAACTGTAAGACATTCCCTGGCTGGTGGCACAGTGGACAAGGCACCAGCCTGCGAACCCAAAGGTCGCTGGTTCAATTCCCAGCCAGGGCAACACAACCAGGTTGCAAGCCAGGTCTCCAACCAGGTCTGTGGCTGGGGGCGGGTGAAAGGCAGCCATACATTGATGTCTCTGTACCTCTCTGCCTCTCTCTCTTCCCCCTTCTCTAAAAATAATTAATAAAATATTTGTTTTTAAACTGTAAGACATTAATGAAAGAAACTGAAGATGCAAATAAATGAAAAACTATCCTGTGTTCATGGATTGGAAGGCTTAATATTATTAAAATGTCAACACTACCAAAAGTCATTTAGAAAGTCGGTGGAATCCCTATCAAAGTTCCAACAGCAATTTTTATAGAAGTAGAAAAAACACTCCTAAAACTTATACGGACTACAGAGGACCCTGAATAGCCAAAGAAATCCTGAGAAAGAACAGCATAGGAGGCATCAGACTCCAAAATCAGACAAACAGATCAATGCAACAGAATAGAGAGCCCAGAAATAAACCCAGGCATATATGGTCAACTAGGACTTGACAAGGCAGTCAAGAATACTCAATGGAGGAAAGATAGTCTCTTCAATAAATTGCGCTGACATAATTGGATATTCACATGTAAAAGAATGGAACTAGACCCCTATCTTACACCATTCACAAAAATTAACTCAAAATGTATTAAAGATCAATGGAAGATCTGAACACCTGAAAGAAAACAGGAATAAAGCTCCTTGACATGGGCACTGGAAATAATTTTTGGATATGGCACCTAAAGCGCAAGCAAAAAAAAATTATAAACAAACAAGTGGGACAACATCAAACTCAAAAGCTAATGCACAGTAAAAGAAACCTTCAACAAAGTGAAAAGCAACCTACAGAATAAAAATATATTTGTGAACCATGTATCTGGTAAGGTATTAATATCCAAAAGGTAAGAAGTCATACAACTCTATGCAAGAGAGAGAGAGGGAGAGAGAGAGAGAGAGAGAGAGAGAGAGAGAGAAACAACCCAATTTAAAAATGGGCAAAGAACCTAAATAGATATTTTTCCATTGATGATGTATGAAAGGTCAACAGATACATGAGAAAATGTCCAGTATCACTAGTCATTAGGGAAATGCAAATTAAAACCACAGTGAGATATAACCTCATGCCTGGTTAAATGGCCATCATCAAAAAGATAAGAGATAAAATCCCCTTGCACACTATTGGTGTGAATGTAAATTGGTACAGTCCCTATGGAAGACAATATGGAGGCACCTCAAAAAATTAAAAATAGAACCACCATATGATTTCAGCAGTCCTACTTCTGGCAATATATCCAAACAAAATGAAAACGCTAACTCAAAACTATCTGTACTCATGTTCCCTGCAGCATTATTTACAATAGCCAAGAGATGGAAACCACCTAACTGTCTATCAATGAATGAGTTAATATAAAGGGGTTGTAGTATATTTATAAAAACACACACATTGGAATACTGTTAACCCATAAAAAGTAAAAATCCTATCATTCTCAATAACACTGATGGAACTTGAAGACGTTACACTAAGTGTTAATAAGTCAGAGGGAGAAAAACAAATTCTGTATGATTTCACCTATTCATGGAATCTAAAAAAACAAATTCACAGAAAAAGATAACAGACTTATGGTTATCAGAGGTGGAGGGTGGGAAAAGGGAGAATTGGAGAAAAGTGGTCAAAAGGTAAAAACTTCCAGTTATATGATTAATAAGTACTAAAGGATGTCACATGCAACATAATGACTATATTTAACACTGTTGATGGTATATAGGGAAGCTGTTAAGAGAGTAGATCCCAAGAGTTCTCATCACAAGGAGAAAATTTTTTGTTTTGTTCTTTCTTTTCTTTATATCATACCTATATGAAATGATACATGCTAGCTGAAGCTATTATGATGATCATTTCACAACCTACATAAATCAAACTATCACGCTTGTACACCTTAAACTTACACAGTGATTTATGTCAATTACTTCTCAAAAATTTGGGAAAAATATATTTCCAAAGCAAAATATAATGAATTCATTTCTTACACACACAGACTGACTTAACAACAAAACCGAATTAAGAATATCCTTCCATGTTGACTCTTCCTGAGCACTCTCCTTTTGACTTCTAAGCAAGCAAAATATTCAGTCATCAAAAACAATCAATTGTACTCACCTAAAGTAGAAAAAAAAATGGACTTTCACACTGGTGAACAACAGTGAACTACAAAGACTGAAATAGACAAGGTTCTAGGATGACCTTCAGTTAACCAAAATGTCCCTTTACTCCACTGTCTTGAACATCCTAATTAATCAAGGATTTACAGAGCAGATGCTCACTCTTGGCTCTGAGGGTCTCTTCCCTTCCCCACCTTTCTGTATGTGCCCCTTACAACTTGCCTTTAGTCACTGCCCAAATTGGACCTCTACCCCACAAGAACAGCAAGTAAATCCAATTAGTTTGGGGCTGAACATTTAAATTTGGGGCTGAGGTGTCATCTTTTTGTTGTTGTTGTTGTTGTTGTTGTGTTACATCCATCCCCTTTTTAACTCTCCTCTGTCTCCTTCTCCACCCACCCACTCCCCAACAAAGTCAGTCCATGGTTCTCTCTTTTTTTAAATTTAATTTTATTGTTGTTGAGGTGTCCATCTTAAGCTCCTACATTGTCAGTTAATTTAAACTCATTAGCACACACACACACCCCCTAGAGATTTCTTCAAACCACGGCAGAAGCAACCAATCCACAGCTCCCACTGACACTGTTCTTGATGACAGTGATGAGAAAGGCCCATCACCTGGATCACCATCACAACATCTACAACTACCCCATCTCAGACCCAGGGGACTGCCACCTTCCCTCCCCTTCCTCAGGGGCACCTCGAGGCTGTCAGTCTCTCCAGGCCTGCTGTGGCTTTCTGAAAACAGAGAATTTCTATTTTTAGCCCTTCTCAGTCCAATAATACTCCCCACACCCATTCAGCTTAATCACTTTATTGAGGACAAGAAGCAGGCTCTGCAGCCTGGGTGCTTCTGATGTTAGGAAGTAGTAAAATGTTCAAACTGGTTAAAAATGACACTCATTGGCTTGCCTTTGGTGTTTCTGAAACCTTAATTGTGGTTCAGTCTGTGGATCTAAAGAACCTTGCAAGGTTTCAGAGTCTTTCTTTCTTACCCCCTGCACCATAATTGAGGTGTTACATTACAACTACAGCGGTGGCATTGCATTTTCAGGCTCAGAATTCAGAAGCCTTAAGACGCCACACTTTTCAAAACAGAAATATTGCCTGTCTTGCCTAATGCCCAGTCTTAGCATGGACTATCCTGTCCGCAGAAATTAGAAACAGAAAACATCTTTTCTGGCTTACCTCTTGCAAAAGGTCTAGGTGGGGTCACTTTCCCATGTTAAATTAATCATTATTAAAGTAGATCTGACAACTAAAATGACATGCAATTGCTGCTTGAAAACAGGAAGGTTTGTGGAGTAATTACAGGACCTGAGAATTTGATGTGTGCAGAAAATAGACGGTTGGCAGGTCTTCAGCACACACCTTGGAGGCCATGGCTTCCAAAGCCTCAGGTGAGTATCTGCAAGTATGCAATCTGTGCATGAACTAAGGGATGAGGGAGTTGAGCTGCCTGGAAAAGGAATGGAAACAACTTTGCCTTGAGGTCAGGAAGCCTAACTCTGCCTCTTAAACTTGTTGGGTGATCCTGGGCAAGTAAACTCAGTTTTCTCATGTGTCAAAAGGATATAATAATAATGCCAACCTCATAGAGACTCATGGGGATCAAGTAAGACCCTGGAGTAAAATGTCGGGCCCCTGCCAGCCCTCAGTAAATGTTAACTGCTGTTATAACTGCTGTCTTTGGTCTTCTCTCTGCCATGGAAGCCTGCTAAGGCAAAATGTTTAGTCTTTGTCTCTTCAACCTTGCAAAAAACAAAAATAAAATTTAAAATTATAGCTAGAATAACTAACCATAGCCAGTTGCTTACAGTCTTGCATGTCCTTGGACATGAGGAAGGAGCTCTTATGGATTCAAAGTGGTTGATGGAGGTTGTCCCAAAGCAGAAGCTTTGGGGAGATGACTTCTCACATCCCTTCCAGCTAAGCAGGCCACAACTGGGTCCCAGGCCTGCAAACTCACCTGCATGAAACTGTCCCACAGTCCTGGCCAGCTCCCTCTGCTCCCTCTCCTCCCTTCTTAGTGAGGTGCTCAAAGCACCTTCCTGCTCTGTGGAAGGCAGAGGCAGGATGCCTCATTAACTTTCCTAGCTAATTTAACAATTTAAGTGAACACCACTTTCCTGCCTTGATGCAGCCGGCCTCTGACTGTGACAAATTTTTATAGTTGTGAGATACAGGTATAGACAGTCCGTACCAAAGACTAAAGACAGAGTCTTGGAAATTAAAGGAGAGGTGGAGAAGATTTTTTTAAAGAGTCCCACTTTTTGAAAGAACAGCTCTACATATATTGCAGAACAGAGTTCTAGGCTGTGCAGGACTGAACAGTGAGGGAAGAAAGCTATGTGGGGCATGTGATGTCAGGAAGATGGAGTGCTCTGTGACAATGATTCTTCCTATCACCCCCGGGGGCCAGGGACTATATCTGGAAGCACAGTTACATGCTGTCCTCTGAAAGGCATGATTCAATGCTGATGGGTAGCAGGCTTGCGGTCAGGCAGGGCCACCCATAGGACACGTTGGCTTGGCAAGGCCCAAGGGCTTCTACCAGAGGAAGCTGAGAGGCCCTTGCTCAGCCCACTTATCCCAGGTCCTATGGATGGCAGGTTCAGGCTCCTACCTCCTTATTATATGATTCTGGGGGTGGGGTGTGGGAGTAGGGTGGCATGTCTAAGAGAGTTTCACCATAAAGAATCCTCCAGAATAGGAGACTTCTGGTCAAGATGGAGGCATAGGTAAACATGACTCACACAGCAAAAATTACAACCAGACTATAAAACAAATACCACCCAGAATCATCAGCAAATTGAGCTGCATGGAAGTCCAACAACCAAGGAAGAAGTCATATTCATCCAGATGGGTTGGAAGGGTAGAGAGACACAGAGGCATGGAGGCGAGGAATGGGCAGTCCCATACTCACGTGTGGTGGATAAAAATTGGGAGGGATACCTCAGGAACAAGGGATCCTAGCCCCATACCAGGCCACCCAGCCCAGGATTCCCATGTCTAGAAGGTAAGTCTCCATTACTTCTGGCTGTAAAAACCAGTGAGGGATGGGGTGGCGGAAGAAACTTCAGGATTCTCAGAAGTCTCCTCTTAAAGGGCTGCAGCACACTTGGGGCTTACACAGACTCTCTGGGCTTCAGCAGCAGGGCAGCAGCTAGAAGGGCCCCAGTGGCATACAGGGAGAAACTGAAGTTTCCAGTATTGAGATGAGTGCCAGGGGACAGCTTCCTTTAGGACAAAACCCCATAGAGTAGGCAGTGGCATTTTCCCCTTTCTGAGCCATGGAGCAGTGACACTGTATCTGAGACTCCATCAACCTGGTTCACAAGGGTTGCCTCACCCTGGTGATTACATAATGCTCCACCCCATCCAACAATAGGCCACACTACTAAAATGGGGAGTCAAAGCAGCTCTACCTAATACACAGAAAACAGGGAGGATGCCAAAATGAGGAGACAAAGATAGATGACTCAAATGAAAGGACGGAAAAACTCCAGAAAAAGAACTAAACAAAATAGAGATGAGCAATTTATCAGATGCAGAGTTAAAAACAGTCATTATTAGGATGCTCAAGGAACTCATTGGGTACCTCAAAGCATAAAAATGACCCAAGCAGAAATGAAGGTTACACTAAACAAAATAAAGAAAACTTTACAGGGAACCAACAGTGGAGTAGCTGAAGTTGAGAATCAAATCAATGATTTGTAACATAAGGAAGAAAAAACATTCAATCAGAAAAGCAAGGAGAAAAAAGAATCCAAAAAAACAAAGATTGGCTAAGGAGCCTCTGGGACAACTTCAAATGTACCAACATTTAAATCATAGGGGACAGAAAGAGAAGAGAAAGAGTAAGAAATTGAAAACAAAATAATAATGAAAGAATACTTCTCTAATTTGGTGAAGGAAATACACATACAAGTCCAGGAAGCACAGTGAGTTCCAAATAAGATAGACACAAAGAGGACCACACCAAGACACATCATCATTAACATGCCAAAGGTTAAAGATAAAGAATCTTAATAGCAGCAAGAGAAAAGAAGAGAATTACCTACAAAGGAGTTTCTATAAGACTGTCAACTGATTCGCAAGAGAAACTTTGCAGGCAAGTAGGAACTGGCAAGAAGTATTCAAAGTGATGAAAAGCAAGGACCTGCAACTGAGATTACTCTATCCAGCAAAGCTATCATTTAGAATGGAAGGGCAGACAAAGTGCTTCCCCGACAAGGTAAAGCTAAAGGAATTCACTAGCATCAAACCATTATTATATGAAATGTTAAGGGGACTTATTTAAGAAAAATAAGACCAAAAATTTAAATGGTAATAAATTCACTATTGAATATCACAATTGTTGATATTCAACTATCACCAACTGACTCTAAAACAAAAACAAAAACAAAATCTAAGCAAACAAGCCAAACAGGAAGAGAATCAGAGATATGGAGATCATCTGGAGGGTTACCAAATGGGAGGGGGAAGAGGTGCCAGGATTAAAAGTACGAATTGGTAGATACAGAATAAATAGGGGGTATATGCATGACTCATGGACATGAACTCATGGAAGGGGGAGGTTGTTGGAGGGAATAGGGGTACCAGATGGAGGGGGGCAAAGGAAGAAAAATTGGGACAACTATAATAGTATAATCAAAAAAATAGGAAGGAAGGGAAAAAAGAAGGAAGGAAGAAAGGAAGGAAGGAAGGAAGGAAGGAAAGAAGGAAGGAAGGATCCTCTGGCCAGGTGGCTCAATTGGTTAAAGCATTGTCCCATGCACCAAAAAGTTGTAGGTTTGATTCCTGGTCAAGACACTATCTAGGGTTTGGGTTCAATTCCCAGTCAGGGTATGTACAAGAAGTAAGTGATTAATGTTTCTCTCAAACTTCTCTTTCTCCTCCCACCTCTACTCTTCCTTGCTCCCTCAAAAAAAAAAAAAAAATAATAATAATAATAAACATATCTTTGGGTGAGGATAAACAAAGAGAATCCTTTGAGATAGAAAAGAGCACCAGTAGTTGTTCTGGTCTCATTTATGCGGGCCCACATTTGATCTACTCAGGACAGACAGATCCCAGTGGAGACACTGGGGATAATTCAGACCTTGTTACCTATGGTCAGGCCTTGCTCTCAGCACATTAGCAGTAATGATGACACTGGCCTGTGAGTCGCCTTAACCCTGGTCAGCTACCCCCAGGCTTCCAAAACCTACACACACCTATCCTTCTCTCTCCTATATTTTAGAGCATCTGACTCTGGATCCCAAATCTCAGCCAATGCAAAAGTGGTCCAGAGGGGTTCTCCCAGGTGGGCCAGGTTGTTCCCATAAGGCCTCAAGAGAGGCACCAGGAGATCTGGGATGTTCAGCCAGAAATCTCTGATGGACAGCAGCCTCCCTAAAGATCTGGTCTCTGGGCTTTTGTCTGTCCTGGGCTCATATTAATGAGACAACTAAGGAAAACTCCAGCAAATCAAGTTTCAGGTAATTCTCTCCATACCTTGAGTTACCTTGTTATTGCAAATGACTGTGTAGCCTTGCATAATTACGCCAGCAAAATGTTCATTGCAGCCGCCAATGAGCTCCCAGTGCTCAATTAGCTTGTAATAGTCGATGAGAGCTGCAGAGGTTTCATCCAACTACCCCAGGACTTCTTATTCCAACTACCTAATGAAAAGTTTAGAACTTGTGTTTTGTTTTGTTTTCCCTTTTCCTTGGCAAGTGAAAGAATCTCAAAAGAAGTGGGGGCTTAGGAAGAGGGAACATGTGAACTATGGGGGGAAAGTCTGAAACAGATGTCACTATAGCTTGAATCATGGAGAGTCCACAAAGGGAACCCCTAACTACAGAAGGACCTGCCTAAGTGTGAACTCCCTGTTCCTCCATTACCCTCCAAAACAGCCAAGTTTCAGTCCTCAACCTCACTAAGGTGCTGCCCTCTAAACTATGTGTTCTCAACCTGGGCTTTGGGGAGCCCTAAGCACTCATTCCGTATCTTGGGGTTCATCAGGTCATGGTTGAGAAAGGTATAATACTCTAAGTCTACATTAGATTTTATACTCACTTGCATAATTGGGTTTGTTTTGTGGATACTTCCAAATGAAGAGACCAGCTGAAGTGCCCACTGTTAATTTTTAATGCAGTGTTTCTCACCCTGTAGGCCCTGGAGGGTCATAACATCCTTAGAGCTCTGAGGGTTTCAAGTATGAGAAACTGGGCTCTAAGTGGGCAGAGCAAGAGGAGGAGAATGGAAGAAATACCAGCCTAGCAGGCTCTATAGCTTAAAGTTCTGGCTTCCTCTTCCACCATGAAGTTACATTTGGACATTTGGACACTCCAGCAGGAAAGAGTCAAATAAATCCTCATGAAGCCCCTTCCAGTTCTCATCACCCCTGTCCCCCCTGTAAGTTTCTGTCTCCTGTAAACTCTACTGCACTCATTTTCTCCCTCCTGGGAGGGTGGTGAGCACACCCAGCCTTGCGGGAGGACTCACATCATCCACTCAGCCAGATGACAGCCCCTTGCAGGTAAGGACCCTGGCTGGCTGCAACCCCGCCATCTGTCCTGTCCAGCCTTGACTGCTATTGGCCCTCAGTCCATTATTGGGAATTGATTAATTCATTCATGGACAATTTTCTCCCAAGAGACCCACAAATAGTGACCTAGAATAGTCATCAAGGTTTCTCCACTTCCCAACCATCACCATCTGGTTCCCATTTGGTTGATGTTTCAGTCCCCAGAGAAGGCTCCAGCATCCCCACTTGTCTGGGGAGGATGCAATTGTTGGAGAACCTACTGCACAATGAGCCTCATGCACACAGCATCCGAAAGGTCAGAGAGGCTGCAGTCTTTCTGACATGTCACAGTCTGAGACACCGCAAGTCTTAGGGGCTAGTGACAATCCAAGTAGTCCCAACTCCCACGTTTCTGTGATGCAGCAGTACTGGTCTGCTGTCCCTTTCACTCTTAGCTCCACATCGCAGACACACGCACACACAAACACACACCTGGAACAAGGCACCCAGCTGAGTCACCATGCAGGAGGGACATAGGCAGCAATCTGGTCCTGCCTGCCCACCCAGCATGGGACCATGGTAGAGAGCCAGAGTAAGGAAATGATGCAGCCAAGCTCTTGCCAGGGTGAGAGGGTTAAATATTCACCCATAGACCCTCAAGCAACGTACCCAGAACCATCCTACCCCTAACTGTACAAGGCAACGAGGGGAAATAATGACCACAATGTAAGCTGTAAGTGAACACATGGGGCTCTAGCAGAGCAGGAAAAGGCTAATAAGCTATACACGTGTTCCTGGTGGCCCAGGTGCCAGGCTCTGAACATTATCTAATTACTGTGCTGCCCCACCCCATGCCCAGGACCTCTAGCGACAGGACCTTCTCTATTCTACCTATTTCAGCTCCCCAGGCATTAGTTATTTGGGCCAGGTACAGCAGTATGGTATACTAGAAAAGCAATGGGGTGTGTGTGTGTTTGTGTAGGGTCAGGGGTTTGTGCAGAGAGCTCTGGGTATGACCTTAAAGAAGCTACTTCAACTCTTTAACCCTAGTGCCCTTACCTGCAAAATGAAATCAGCTTTTCTACCTTCTTAGGTCAATGTAAGATAAGTTGGTTCAGACAGCAGAGCACCAAGCACCACGTCTAGAACATGGCAAGCATCCAATAAACATAAGTGCACTTCCTCTTTCCCTTAGCCCTATTGTCCATCTTTAACCATTCATTTATTGCAGATATTTACTGAAAGCCTGCTATGTGTTAGGCTGTGGGGATACAACAGCAGAGCACGCTACCAATAAGGTCTTGTCTCTGATCTTTGTCTTTTCATCCAGACTGCTGACTCCCAGGGCTGGAAGGAAGTAGGGAATGATTCGGGGCTGTTCCCTATCAAGCACCTAACCATACACTCACCCACTCACCCATTGGTTTATTCAAAAAACAACTATGTTATAATCACCTTGCAGGTTACTTTGCTAGGTAGTACGAAGCACATGGAAATAAATCACATGTTCTGAAGAAGCTTAGACCTAGTAGGTAAAAAGGGGCAAGCAAATAAATAGCTATAATACACAAAAAAGTGACAGGTGCTGTAAGAGTGCATAAATGGCTATGAGCAATCAGATGGGGGCGGCCCCTTCTTCTGCCCAGACAGACGCATCCTATGGTTGAGCCAGCTGACTTGAAAAAGAGAAGAGAAAAAGGAGCATGGGCTGGCACCCGTCCTAGCACCAGAACAGGCAGGATCTATTTGGAGCGACTGGAGACAGTTAGAACCTTTTCTGGCGATTCCCAAAACTCGTGCTTCCTCGAATTGACTGGGTAGCTGGATAAAACCAATTCTGTCAAGAGTCCTACAGGTATGATGATAACAGAACGTGGCCATTCAAAGGGAGGGTCCACACTGGGAGGAAGATGGAGCTGGTGGGAAAGAGGCGGGAGAGGCTGGGAAAAATGGAAAACACCCCCCAAATATGAATCAGGGCAATAAGCATAGGAAATGAATGCATTGTAGTTGCTTTACTATCTAATTAATTCAGCAATTTCAAAAACAATTTTATTTATGTTCCATTTACCACATCAAACGTAAAAAAAAAGAAGAATCCTACTGATGTTAAAATAATACCTCAAGGCATCTATTTATAATCAGTTGAAAAAAAAAAAAAAAAAAAAAAAGGTAGGGGTGAAAAAAGCAGCCCTGGTTTCTATACAATCTCTCCCAGGCAGACCACCAACCCTGAGAGAGGGAGAGAGAACAGAGCCAAGCCCTCTCTGAGAGCCTTCCTGGCTGTTGAAAACCGAGCTTGTCAAAAAAAACAAATCCATAATGGCCCGAGGCTCCTCTCCAATCTATTTTCTGCTCAGCTGGTTTTAAATGAAGTTATTATGAGTCATTAAAACACCCGCAAGCCAGTGGAAGTCAGCCAATTACAATTTTAAATTTAGCCTGTTCTCTGCCCCATTCTCTTGTTTTCTTCCTTTGCCACAGAATGCTGCTGCTGCTATTTCTTCCCTCCCTTCCTTTACCCAAAGTGGAAGAGACAGTTATGAAAATGCGGAGTACTGCACGGAACACAGAGTCATTCATATGAAACTCAAATCATTAAATTAAAAAAATATGAAACTTCAGCCCCCTCCAGAGTCAACCCATGTTCACCTCAGCGCAACGGATTCTTCAGAAACTCTAGGCTCCACCCTAGAGGTCATGGGGCTATTTTTAAAATGAAAAGGCTTTTCAGTGGGGTCCTGTTGAAACAGTCCCATCCATCACATAAAATCAACATGTTCAGGGTGGGATCCAAGAAAGGGAACTGCACCATCAATAGCCAACAATTAATAATAAACAATAAAGTTGAAATTCAAAGGTAACATGGGCTTTGCAATCAAGCATGAATGTCGGTTGAAGTCACTAGATATGATGAGCTCATTTAGTTTTAAATCTGCAAGGTAATGGTCTGTGCGGGGCCATTACAGCAAAGGAACAATTTTGAGTATTTCATGTAAAGGCTTCTTCACAATCTCTTTTCTCATGCATGTGTATGTACCAACATGCACACACACAAATAGCACCCTCATCGCTAGGAAGGTATACTGCAGCTTTCCCACACCTTCTGGGAGGAAAGTAAGTAGTATCTTTCCTGAAGACATTTCTGATCCTACTTACTCCACTGATCCTAGTTAATGGGCAAATCTGAATCTGGAAGATCTGTAGAACAGGCCCTTAGACATCGACATACACCTTTCATCACCTCCAGGACCTCTCACTCCCATACCTCCTCTCCTGGATGGACTCACATACACACACACACACACACACACACACACACACACACACCCCATGAGGAGACCAGTGCTCTGCCCCCATCAAACACAACTCTTACTGCCCCAGGAAAGCAGGAGAACCAAAGCCACAGATCCAGGCAAATGGAGCACCAGGTGAGGGGTGGATAGCAAGTTGTTCTTACTGAGAATCACCTATCTATCCACCTGGCGGCTCTGGACAACATGGGACTTTGAGTCTCCCTGAACAAATCAGCTTCGCTTAGAAGACAGCATGAGGTTCAAAGAGGTTTCCAGGTCCACTGTGAACTGCGGCAGGTTACCACAGGTGGGATGACTGGCCCTGACCCTTGCAGAAAGCAGGCCTGGGGTCTATGAAATGGCTGCCCCACACTCTGAGGGTCCCCGGGGCTGAGCAGACCTCACTGTCCTATCCTTATCCTTAACTCTTGCCCTCTCATGGGGGGCCCCTTACTGGCAGCTCCTCATGCTGGTTCACAAAGGCCCGTCGTCCCCCGGAGGTAGTGAAGCTAAAGCTCCAGGTCCCTCCCTTACGCAGGGCCATTCCCTGCGATGAGCTCTAACACTCAACAGCCATCATCTTTTTCCGAGAGAAAGCAACAGAAATTGTGTAAGTCCTGGACCCTACCAAATCCTGATGTGCATTAGAAGCACAAGCACTTTGGTGGAAGATTAATCATTTAATTTGATAAAAACTTATCCAAGAGCCTTCCATGTGCCAGGCCATGGAACAAAAAGGTGAGCAAACCACACAGTGCTGGCAGGCTCAGTGCTCAGGTGCTCAGTGGAGGCCTCCGTGAGCACCATGCCAGTGAGAGGTGCCATTCAAGAGCAAAGTCCTGGCAAACATTGATCCTGCTCATATACGTGCCCACACCCAGCACAACATAAGAAAGGTAGGGACCCAGGGAAGCAGAAGCCAAGCTAAAGAGCTCCTCACTGGTGCCCAGGAGGCAAGGGGCAGGAGCACACAGGTGCTGGGAACATTTTCTTCCCCATCCCAATCCCCACCCAGCTTCCAAGCTAACAAACTCTGAGGGGTGAGAGGGACAGAGAAAACCAATCGTGATGGAAGAAGACAAAGGCAGGTAAATACCTAAGAAGGAAGATGGAAAACACACAGAAGTACAAGGAAAGGCTGAGGCCAATACAGATGCTAGAGATGGAGTGAGATGAAAGGAGAGGGGCAAAGCTAAAAAATTAAGCACCTACCACCACACAGCTCAAAAGAGGCTGCTGAGAACGACAACACAGAGAGTGCAGTACAGGAGTGTGGTTGGATCTGGTCTCTAGGCACAGCCTGGGACATGGGGACCCCAGCACAGCCTGCTCGGAGGGCTGGGGAGAGAAGAGGACAGCAGAGGACGAGAAGAGTCCTGGTGGGGTGCATGTCTAGGAAGCAAAAGGAAGGTGACAAGGTCCTGGAAACTAGAAAATGACATTGCTGTTGGGTGGGTCCCACACAACATCTCTACCTACAGCCTCAGAAGACAAGGGCCACAAAGCAGCCCCCAACCTAGGGAGATGGGACAGGAGAGAATGCCCAGCTAGACAGACACATGGACTGTCCTGACATCCACTTCTCGAGTCAATCATTTCCTGATAAAAATATCACCATCTAGCTCCGCAGAATCACATGTGGATGAAAGGGTGTGGGTGGGGACAGACTACCTGATTTGGGGACAGAAAAATCAGATAGAAGAAAGAGAGACATGCAGTGGAAGACACGCGCACACACACACACACACACACCACCACCACCACCACCACCACCACCACACACAAAGAAGAGAAGCTTATTACATAATTTCTACTTTCTTCCCTCCGCCCTTAAAGTAATGTTCTATCTGACAGGCTCCTCTCTGAGGGGGGAAAATGACAAGTCCAATCCAAAATTCAACAGCCTGTGTTCTGTTCAGAGAGCACACAGTGTACTGTACAGCCCATAAAACTCCAAACAGCCTCCAGACACTGCCGCAATCGTCCTCCATCAAAACACTTTGTCTTGCATACAAAAATAAGATACAGCGCTGAACAGAATACAAAATCAGCCCATTACAGTACAGGGAGACGCTCCTTAGCAACAAGGGGCTCTAAAGCCTCGATGCTCTACAGGAAGCAAAATCTGTCGAGCCTGTTGGGCAAATGATAAACATTAGCAGCATTAAAAAAACACAAAAGCCATGTAAATGGATAGGCATAATGTGGAAACGAATTTATAGAATAAATTGGGATGGGGACTTGAGCGTAGGGGGAAAGCCTGGGATCCAGAGAAGTACATACAACGAGCTCCCTAAACCCCTGCTAAGGCACCATATGGAGGCAGAGATGTGGACTGGCGGGTGAGGGGGCTATATGAACCCCTCTTCACACAGGGGCTGGAGGTGAAGGGGTAGGAGGGAAGTAGTGAAAACACTGTTTAATAGGATAACCTGCAGCGAACTTGCCCAACTTTCTCTGTTCGGCTGGCCTGACAAGAGAGTGACATCGTCAGAGCTGGGGAACCAGACCCACACATCTAAGGCAGACAGAGGTGGGGGTTCCATCTGCCCTGGGGCTGGCATCACACCCAACACTGCACAAAACCTGCCACTTGCTGCAAACAAAATCCCTGGCCAAAGAAGAAAAGTTAAAAAAATAAAAACCCAGACAACAAAGCCCAAAACACCCCATCTGGGCTGGAAAATCAGTATATTTCATCAGGTAAAGGGGAAAAATACTCTGGCTGTGAATCAGCAGCAAGGTTTCGGATCCCAGCCAAAACAGAAGCTAAAAAGCAAAACCATGTTCTTCTGGTCTCGGTTTAGGCTCTTCAGGCAGAAAGCGAGAGGGGTGGGGGTGAGGGGCAGTGAAGAAAGGGGGAGACAGGGGGAAAGAAATGTATTTTTCATCAGCCAGTGTATAATTTATAAACAGCATTAAACAGTTTTTGTTTTCTTTCTCCTCTCTCCCGTGTATGGGCTTGGACAGCAGTCAAGCCTGCATTAATTTCTGCTTTGGGTACAGTGTGTTCTTGGAGGCACATCTGCAAGCGATCATAAACTCTCTGGAATGCTGGCAGAACATCCAGACCTGCAGGCAGGCCAGTGACGACACCGCTCTGGGAAAAAGTTCGGGAAGCAGGCCAAATTCAGGGTAGGGAGGGGGAGAGAGAGAGAAGTGTGGTCGAGAGAGAGCCCGAGAAAGTGGCGCCTCTTCACTTTGTATCCTCTATCCATCCCCCCCCCGCACTCACAATGGACCAAAGGGAATGCAGCGGCACCTCTGGGGCACTCACCTCTGATCTTCTCCAGGACGCCCCAACCCTCCACAGGCCCACCTCTGAAGGCATGTGGAGGGAGTGAAAGGACCCTGTGAGTTTCTTCCTGGCTATCTCTTGGTTTTGTCTTGGTGGCAGAAAGTTAATGAGAAGGGAGTGCTGACATTCATGGGAGAGAGGGAATGAACTGACCAGGCTCTTACACAAGATCTGATCTAGGAAAAGAGAGGAGAATGAGGGGGGAAGGCTACAAGGCTAGGAGAAGCTGCAGGTCCTCAGAGCCACCTACGAATCCTAAGATGCTTCTCCCATCACTGCACGAGGGCCAGTCAATTTCCTTGCCTCGAAGTCACAGGGAATTTTCCAGCTCTTTTGCTTTTGCTCCCCCCGCCCCCCAACCTTCTTTGACTTCAGGAAGAAGAATCTTAACCCCCAACAGCTAAGGGTTGCAAAAACATGAAAAAAAGGAGCTAGTACCATCCATAGATTCTTGACATCTCACAATTTGCTTTCCTTCTATCCAATCAGGACAGGGAAAAACAATCTGGTTTTTGGCCCCAATCTCTGCAGCCCCTTCCTGCCAGATGGATGGCCCAGGCCCCAGATGATAAACCCTGACCTCTCCATGATGCTGCTGGAATCAGAAAATCATCGGCCACAGACCACACTTTCCCAGTGGCTCTCACTGCAGGGAAGATGGTGTCAAGGGAGATTTCTCAACAAGGGCAAGGAGGAGTGAGTGCAGAGGACAGGCCCCTAACAGGACTGGGCTCCCTGAGGCAGGTTGTGTGTGCCTAACCAGCGCAAGAGGCACCAGCCTTGCTACACTCCAGCCATGCCCCCAAATTGACTTCCAGGCAGGCCAATAATCCAAGGAGTCTTTTAAATCCTCTATTTCTGCCCAGTCTACATGAAAAAGCCCAGTAGTTCTACTACAGAGGGGAAACGTGTTAATCCCTTATGTAATCTTTCAGCGGCTTTCCAGTGATGGCGATGAAACTCATTTTTTACTTCTCAAGGCCCTCTGCAGTCTTGCCCTATCCCACCTTCTCCCTCCCCCAACACACAGCCTATATACCCCAGCTACACTGCATATCCCTATAGGTGACTTGGGTTTCCCCTACCAGTTTCTGCCCACCATCCATTGAAGTTCTACCATCCTCTGGAATCCCTCCTTTGAATTCCTCCTAGAACTCTTTCTTAGCACTGTGCACACTGTACCTTCTTTTCCTGTTACTTTATAGTCATACATCTCTCCCACTTGACTTAAGCTCCTTGAGGGCAGGGATGCTGTGGCATTTTCCAGGGTAAAGTACGTAGAGCCTGGGGTATAATTAGTGCTTAGTAAATGCCTGCTGGCTCCAAAAATGAATGGCACTCCCAGAATATGAGCAGGCCACAGAAATATGCAATCCTCTCAAGAGTACACAGCCAAGTCAAAAAAAAGGGCAAGCAATTCTAGGTGTGCTCACTTTAAATCCACCAGTATGTTAAGCCAAGCTGTGGGAAACACTACCTAGTGGGAAACCATACACTAGCAAATCGCAGAAGGGCTGGAATCATGGTCCAAGCCTGTGATTTCTGTATGAATACCCTAGAGCCAGGAATCACCTTTAAAATGAGAATAAGGTGTGCCAAAGACACGGCAGTCCATCCTTAAAGCTTCCACAGGGATATGGCGGCAAAGGGTGGAGAAGGAGACTAGGGAATGATCTTGGGACCCAAAGGAGATGGGACTCCTCCCCTGCTCACTGCCACAATCCTGGACCTGAGGTTCATGCCCTAGAAGGAGCACTTTGCAAGGCATCAGATGTAGTCAGTCTTCTGGGTACAGCCTCTTTCCCAACCCTTGGACCCTCCTGGATCCCCAAAACTACCTCTAAGAATGCAGGACCTGGCCAGATCAATCTCACTTCTTAATAAGTTAGATTATTTGTTTGCTCATTTAAACTTTTTGTTATTATCAGGTATAGCTCATATACTCTTGATTAGCTTACACACTCAAATCAAAACCAAAACTTCAATTAAACCAAACATTCACTACTACCATTTAGGGTCTTAAAAAAGAAAAAAAAAAAAAAAAAAAAAAGGAAAAAAGAGAAAAAGAAAGAATTGTCTGTAGGAAAGGCCTCTAATAAAGCAAATTGTCAATTTCAATACAAAGAAAATTGATTTAGGACTGTAAATTTAGTGCTCTAGTCACTGAAAATAAGACCTCACATTGCTGCTCTCATGCAAGCTGATTTCCTTGGATAAGAAAAGGATGGAATGAGGGAAACACAGAGGGATAAACAAGCAAGAGCGGTTTATCCTTCATAAATAACATCTCTGCAGAATTCAACGTGGGCTGTTCTCAAGCATGGAAGAAACTATTTCCTTGCCTCCTCCTTCACCCCACCCCTAGCAGCTTAGAAAAAAAATTAATCGTGTATGATGACAAACTTGGCTCAGCACTCACTGTACACACTGTACCCACAAGGCTGGCTCGCTGCCAGGCCTGGCCCTGCGCCAGAGCTACAATAACAAACATAGGCCATGCTAGCCAAGAGGGGTGGGGGCAGCGAGCCTGCGGAGCAGAGGAGACCGCGAGGAAGTGAGTGCTGTTCACCGCTCGGCTCCACTGACTGGGAGACGAGAGCAGGCCTGCCTGTGCAAGGGGCAGCTGGTAGCACCAAGACCCCACCCAGGTCCCAGACTCACTTCTCCAGTCCCAGGGTTCTGGAGCAAATACTGTTCTTTTAGCCTCTTCACTGTTGCTCTAACCCTTGGCGATCTTCTGCAAAAAGGGTCTGCACTAGAGACCCTTAGGCACTTGGTTGCTGTCAGCTTCCTGCATGGAGCCTTCAATAGAGAGCAGCAAAAAAACCTCATGCATCTCTTCTGTCCTCTAAAACATGACATGTTTCTGTTATCCAGAGACTGGAGGATGAGTCAGGAGCTCTAAAGCTCAACTAGTGCGACCAGAATCTGAGAGAAGACCTGGCACCACCAGCCCAGCCTTCCAGCCCCACTGCCCATGATACCAGGTCTCTCCAGAGGCCCTGGGCCTTCACTGTTGAACAGCAGGGCAAACAATTTAGGAAGTAGTCTAGCCTCTCTAAGCCCTTGTGGCAATTTTATTTTCAAATCCCAGAACAGAAGTGAGAGGTCTGTCAACCAACAGAAAGAGAAAGCAGAGAACAGAAATGATCCATCTCAGCAGGCTATGAGTTTATCTGCAAGAGGGAATTAGAGCACTGTTTTGACCCATCACCAATTCCTCCTTTACAAGGGCATTGGCAAGTGAATTTCAGAGGGACAGATCATTTGCACAACCAGACTTCAGGCAGGGAAAGGAAACCTAAGGAAACAGGACTCCGTTCCTAATGCTGCCAGGGCATCCCTACGATACCTTGAGACCCTAAAATACAGCTCACATGGGGGGTGCTGCAGAGCCACTCCTCTTGTCTGAAGTGGGGGTTCTGCCCTCACCAAAGTGTATTAGAAGCCTCTCCCCTCTCTGCTTAAGTGTGCTTAAGTGTGCTTCTCAGTGGAGACAGGGACTAACTTGCATTCGGCCCAAAAGGGCCAGTGGGCTTCTGGCTGCCGTCCAAGGAGCCCGTGGGACATAGTTTAAATAGCCGCCATCACAGAAGAGACCAGGAGGAAGACTAGTTTCCCTGAGGTTGCCCATAGGTGTCCCAGGCTGCACTCATTCATTCATTTAGCCAACATCTGTAGACTCAACTGATGTGCCAGGCAGTGTGCTGCACATAATGGGGACAGATCTTGTCCCTAAGCAGCTCACGGTGTATTAGAGGAACAGAGGGAAAGGAAGGTTACATATACTGAGCACCTATCATGCCTCAGGCACAGTGCTAAGTATCTGGAGTGAGCCTCACAACAAGGGTGAACTTCTCTTCTTACAGATGAGGAGGCTCACAGAGCTTGCATTTCTCACCCAAAGTCACATGGTCAGGAGGAAGGTGCCCAGATTCCTAACCCTGACTCCCAAGTAGAAGAGATAAGGCAAGTCCACAAATAATTGTGACACAAAGAAGAAAGATTGTGCCCCGAGAGGCTTTGGATAAAGAAGGCATGACTGTTTCCTGCTGGAGGGGGGCAGTTGTCAAGGGTGAAGTTGCAGAAGGGACCGTGAAGATCTGGGAAGACTGGGGAAGGCTTATTCCACACACGGAGATGCAGAGAGCTGGCCAGAGCACTGGACTGGGAGGATCAGGAAAAAGGGCGCTTACTGAGCTGAGGGGGAGGGTTGAGGATGCTGTAAGCACAGACTGAAAGTGTGTTACCTGCACACCAGTGTCTAACACCACGTAGTTAGAGACCACACAGGGGCCTGGAGCAGAGAACAAATGAAACAGAAGACCCATACTTCACACTTGGTTGGGGGCTGGTCATCCTTGCTGGCAGACAGCTCATGAACCTCACACTGAGCCCTAAAGGGCATAAAATGCTGAAGGGAAGCAAGAAGATGGATGTTGCAACTACTAAAAACAGAACAAGAGGAATACATGAGTCCAAACAAATGCTGAACACCATCATGCCTGGACATAGGATGCCAGCCAACATGGGACAGGTAGACAGGACTAGGGAGGTCAGTGGAGCCAGGTGTGGGGTGAAAAGGCCTGACTGGAAGGAGGAATGGAACATACAAAGACATGCAAATGGAGCAAACACGCTAAGAAAGCCATCTGGTGTGGCCCCATCCCTGGATCTGGAGGAGGGTAAGGCGGTAAGCAAGAAGAGTAGGGCACTTTAGAAATGGCCATAAAAGCCAAGGAGAGTGAGAGTATTCAATGCACTCAGATCCACTGTACCCCTTGCTCTGAAGCAAGGCATTGGCGAGCTCAAGTACAAAAATCACCAAGTTGCATTTGCAGGACTATGCAGGCAGTGGATGGAGTGGGGACAGATGTTAGCCAGCCAGCCAACCAGACCAGAAGAGACAGGGGTCGGTGAAAGGAACACGCCCCAAGGTGACAACATCAAAATTGGGGCAAAGACAGGAAGGTGGAAGCAGAAGCAATCAACATTCATTAAACATCAACCGTATGCCAGGGAGTGAACTACGGATGCCTGTAACATATATTCTGTCACCTCATACTAAAAGAAAAGAAAAAAAGAATGCAACACTTACACTTTACAGAGGCATACAGAACATATCACAGACAAGAGCTGAGCCTTCATCTTCCCAACCCCAAAGCCCACGCTTATTTCACAAATGCTACACTGTCTGGGGGGCCAAGTGCTGGGAGCAATCTGGGGAAAGAACCAGCAGGCACTGACCACTGATACGAGGGATAGTTCCCTCTTCTCCTCCAAAGCGTGATGCTAAAGCTGAAAGACAAGAAAACGAGAAACACAGGCCATAAGAGAAAGCAGGGCAGGGGCTCTGTAGCTGGAACAAGGTGACCCCTGGGCCTCAAAGCAGCAACACAAGGTTTCCCTTCCACCAAGAACTTCCAGGCATGTTGCATGTCAAGAGGCTTCTACCTTTTTCACACTTAACGGGGCAGACCAGCTTTGCCCAAATGTGAACAAAAACACCAAACGCCATCTAGTCAACCCCACTAGAACAGGATGAAATTAACTTGCAAAAGACAGCATGGTGTAGCTAGCTTTGTGTTCCAACCTTTCTATATCTAATTAAAGGCTCCTGTGTAATGTGAACCCAATTGTCAGATTCATTAGAGAGAGAGAGAGAGAGCCTAATTCCAAAATTGTTTTGCTAATGAAACCGCAGTCTGCTTTGGAAGGTAGATCATACCATCAGGATGGACCTTCCGCTCCATGAACCTAGGGAAGCGCCTAAGGGACATGGTGGATCAGAGCCCCAGCTGGCAGTGGGGACATCCATTCTCTGAGTGGGGGCATGAAGCAGTTGTGTGCTCAGCGGGGCCAGCCAAGGCGCCCTTGCCTACCTGAATGAGCCAGTAAGTGCATCCTCAGTCGCAAACTATCCAGGAACCGCTTTCCGCAGAGCTCGCACCCGTACGTCTTCATTCCACTGTGCAGCTTCCTGCAGGGGAAAGGAAAACAGAAGTTGCTGCTGCTCTGGCGGGATAGAAGTCAGGCCCACCCCTACCTGGGGGCTTTGCAGCCATCCTTCCAGCTGGTGAACAGGAGGAAGGGAGATGGAGGGCGTGGGAGCTGGATATGGGCACTGATGGGAACATATCCTGGGTCCTCGGACTGCCTAGAGCACCCCTTTCTTCTCTGGACCCCTGCCAAAGAAACATCTATTCCTGGTCTCGTCCAGGGGCAAGAAGAACAGGGAGCTTCCTACTGCTTCCCTCATTGGTTCAGACACCAAAATACAAAAAAACAAAACGTAGGAAATCAGATCCAATTTCAGAGGGAGCAAGGAAGAAGCACCAGGACACTCAGAGAGACATAATGCTTACAGTTCAAACTAACAAAGATTGTACGTGGTGAGGCCAATGGGCCTCTGTTTACCTCAGTCGCAAAACCACTCCCACTGCACTATGACTGTGTGTGCACCTGGCTCCCCGGGGAGACCACCGCGCACAGGAGGGCTGTACCTGCACCTTTACTCATATTCTCAGCTCCCTCTCCAGTGGTCACCGCAGCCACTGAATAAGCTCGTGAATGAATTGATATCTTCATGGACACAAGATGCTTTTCTCTCTGGGTGCCCAGATGTTCACAGAACCACAGAGACTCCCCAGCGCACACACCCTTCCCCTAAGGCCCAGCTTTATGTCTCCCCTCTATTTCTTGCTTCAGGGTGAGCCCGGACAGAAAGAAAGGCTTCAAGAAACCAGGTAATACTCTATAAATGAAAGGTGGTAGTAGTCATTTTTGGTTTTCCGAAGTAATTTCACACCTGCTATCTCACTTTACCATCACTCCAACTCCGAGAGGAGGGTTGGGCATGTATGATCATCCTGGGAAGACAGAGGCCTCGTTAACAAGTAATCCTGGGCCCAGCCTCCAACAGTGCTCTGACCTCTGCTCCCAAACCCAGGGCTTTTCCCACCAGACCCCACTGCTGTCCGCAGCCAGCAATGGAGCCAGTAAGATGCTGGGAAGCAGGAAGGCTAGTTGGGAGCTGCACACTGGGAAGAGGGTCTGTGCACGCCTGGCCAAGCTCCGAGCGGCTGGCTGGCATGTGAGCCATCTGGCCCAGAGCGCTGACTCTCCTCCTCCCACCCACATGCCTGTTCTCAGGCCCTCACATGCCTCTTGCCAGATGCAGCACCCACCTCTATCCACCTCTGTGCCTCACCCACCACCTCCCCAGGGGCTTGGCCCTAAGAAATAGGCTGGGCAATGGCATCCAAGGGCAGGAGCCAAGGGTGGTAGGGCAGGCAGGAGGCATACATGGCCCCCTTAGAGACAATGTCCCATTGCAATCAGAATGTTGATGTGTTAAGACCACAGTAAAAGGCTTGAGAGCAGCTGGTACTGACAGATAAATGTGGGAGGAGAGAGGGAGTATTATACACTTACACCAGCAGCACACAGGTCTAGGTCTTAGTGCCCAGATCGTGGCAACTAAACTGAGCCACCTACTGCCACCACCTTCCAAATCCCTTAAATGAGAACCCAGCAGTGTATTAAAACCACACAGGCTGCCAGGTGAGCCTTCTCAACTCTGCAGTCTCTGGGCCAGTGGTATGAAGACAGCATATAGTGTTCCGTGGGCATGGCCTCTAAGAGCAGTCACACCCGGTCCCCAAAGTAGAGCTCTTTCTCAATCACAGTTTTGTTTGCTGGCTTTCCCTTTACCTCCTTGCCAAAGACAACAAATGATTTCTCAATCACACAAACACACACCCTTGTCCGCGACACTATAGTGCACCCCACCCCCATGTTATCTTACTCCTGGCCACGGATGATCCAACCCAATTGAGAAATAGTAACAGTACAGAACATTTTAACCGAACATTCTTAACTCTAAGTATATTTCACAATGCTGGGCACTGGGACATGTCTTAACAGCATTCTGGGCAAAGCAAGTTTTTAAACACAGAGGCCCCCCTTATCCATGAGGTTTGCATTCCAGTAGCTGCCTGAAACTCCAGGTAGTACCGAACCCAAAAAGTACTATTTTTTTCTATCCATATCTACCTATGCTAAACCTTAATTTATAAATTAGGCAAAGTAAGTGATTAAGAACTAATAATAAAATAGAATAATTAATCCAAAGGTCACTGGTTCGATTACCAGTCAGGGTACATAACCAGGTCTCCAGCCAGGCCTCTGTAGCTGGAGGCAGGTGAAAGGCAACCATACATGGACGTCTCTCTCCCTTTTTGTCTTTCTCCCTCTCTCCCTTCCCCTCTCTCTAAAAATAATAAATAAAATCTTTTTAAAAAAATAGAACAATTATAACAATATTGCATAATGACAGTCATGTGAATATGGTCTTACTATACTATATACCTTTCTTCTCGTGATGCTATGAGATGACACAGTCCTTACGTAAGATACAGCGGGATCATATGTGACATAGCGTTAGGCTACTACTGACCTTCTGAAGGTATGTCAGAAGGAGGATAATCTGCTTCAGGTGATCCTGGACCACCAAGCTGTGATGATGTCAACAGCTGGATGTCAGAAGCAGGCAACGTCAGTGGTTGGGGAAGCTTGGTATTTAGGACCATGGTGACTACGGGGAATTGAAACCATGGAATGTGAAGTCACGGATAAGGGGGAGGAGACTATTGTATGTACCCAGGCATGTGAGTGCATGCCTGTACATGAGCAAGCACACGCATAACAGTTGAATATCCCAGCATTTGCCAGGTGTGTCAGATATCTGCTTTTCTAATAGAAGGTCCAGGGAGTGGCAAAAGCTCTATTCCAAGTAGTTCATCAAGTGAACCCCTTGCCTACATTCACGGTCATGGCAGATGGCTGACAGTGTATGAGTTTCTGTCTTATTCATTTTTCATCCTTTTCTTCATTAGTGATTTCTTAGCTCCTAGAGGTGCCCACTTCTCAGGAAGAGGCTGTCAGAAGAAACAGGGGGACAAACACCCATTCAGAAAACAGTTATTTTCCAAAAGGACTACAGAGTGAACAGTCCTCTGGTTCCAGAGCCACCACCACGGTAAACATCCCCAACCTGCCCTTGGATTCCCACCTCTTCCTCCTACAGATTGCACATTAGGTTTTTTCGCACAATGAACCATTGCTGGGTAACCTCCCTGTCTTTTTCCTAGATGAGAATGGTTTCTCTGGCAAGTGGTGGAAGTGGTTTTCTTGGCCAACTGCACTAGTGTGGTATGCAAGGTGGAGTACCCCAGTCCTCTGCTACCCAGGTGGCATCCCTCCCTGCACCCTAGATCCTTATCCTGACTCAGCCATTAATTTGCTTACTTTGCTTTATGACCTTGGACAAATTATACCATTGCAACATCTCTACATTTTTTCGCCTGTAAAGCAATAGGGGTGATATCTAAGGTTTTGGTTCCATCTGGAACAAAAATTTTATTATTGAAAAGTCTTACCCATAGCCCTGGCAGGTGTGGCTCAGTTGGTTGGGCATCATCCTGCAAAGCGAAAGATCACTGGTTCAACCCCTGGTCTGGGCACATGCCCAGGCTGTAGATTCGGTGCCCAGTCTGGGTGCATATAAGAAGCAAATGATCAATGTCTCTCTCCTTCTCTTTCTCTCTCCCTTCCCCTCTAAAAATAAATTATTTAAGTTTTAGCCATATCCTTTTACCTGGTCTCCAAGGAGTTCCTTAGGAGCACTATTTATTTTCCTTGAGCCGCTCTTCCACATGGGTGATGCCCCACAATACCCACACAGTCAAGCTAGGATTGTGAGCAAAAGTTGACATCCAATATCAGAAATCTATTCATTTAAAACCATTTTAATACATACAACCTAAGTGTCCTCCTTTCCTCACTGTGGTCTATCTTTCAATGAAAGAATCTTCCAGAACTCAACACCAGCCTCTCTTCTGGTGCCATGCATTCCCCAGCCTTCAGAAACACAGGTGTCCTATCCTACTCAATGCTTGGGGTAAGGACACTGGCCTGCACCTGACCCACTAACTCAGTGCCCCACACAGGTTATCAGAGGCATCCATGTGACCTCAACGGAGAACAAGAACAAAGGTCCTTCTCATGGCACAGTGACCAGGGCAAGGCATAAAGTCTGGAAGAGTAAAAAGGAGCACCTCACAGGCCTGGTAGTTCAATGGAGCCCAACACTGGTCTGCTCATATCTTTAATTACTGTTCAGATACCCAGGGAAGAATGTGAAAAGTGGAGCCTTTTTGTAATTCAAAGGAAAAGAATTTGAGTGCATTCAGGCACTTGGCGACCCAGAGACTCTCTGTGGCACAGTCTGCAGAATGGCCAATATGGAAACAGAATTCCAACTAGATTGGGGAGTAAAGTACACATTTGTATGAGCTCACATTTGTATGAGACCACAACTTCCACCACTACTATCACATTAGGCAACTGCAAAACATTTTGATTAAAATGGAAATTTCGTCCACCTCCTTTCTTCTTACTGTGCATCCTCCTATTTTCCCAGTCCGTTCCTGTCTTTTCACAAGGTCTAACTGCTCTTAGCCATCAGAGGTCATCAGGGAAGAAGGAGGCAGGGGACATTTTTGCACCTCTCTCAATATTGCCTTGGTTTTCACAATCTCTCCTCTAAGAAGAAGCAATATTGCCGAACACCAATTGGAAAGTAACCCAGTTCCAGCATGGCCCACACATCTCTATTCTGTGCTCAGGGGAGGATTGATGACCCCCATAGGCTTCAGGTCATCCATTTTGGGGGAACAACCACAAGTTCGCTCCCATCCGTAGCCCTGCCCTACCACGGATGACACCTGGCCCATTGGGTAAACTCACCTTGAGTTTACTTTTCACTTCTGTCCAAAAAGACAAAGGGGGGGAGGGGGAGGTAGAGGCAAAGAAGGGGAGCAGCTTAGACAAGAACCCAGTATAAAGGAACCATGGCCATGGACAACAGGTGGGATTGACTTTGGGGGGAATGGGTGGGTGGGGAGGGGGACAGAGGGGAGCAAAAAGGGGATGGATGTAATACAACAACAATAAAATTTGAAAAAAAAAAAAAGACAAAGGGAAAAAAATGACCTCTAACAGGTTTCTAGTTATTTGCTCAAGAGTACTGAATCATTATGAGAAAATAAGCCTAAGCAAATCTGAACCTTTCAACAAGCAACCAGAGAAAGACTCACTCCTTCTTACAGATTCTCAGTCACACAATTCTCACCAAGCTAGCAAGTACACACTCATCCAAACCATTTCTGTACTACTGTGAGTCTGAAAATTCACAGATTTCATCTGCTTTAGCCTATAAATGATGGATATAATGGCAGCATACAATGTTAATGTACAAACGGTATAATGTTTATTTTTCCTCTTCTTCCTTTAAGAAAGCAAGATGCCTAAGGTGGGGGGTCTAGGCATCCCTCCTCCCATCTAACAATATTCCAAGTATAAGAGAAGGGTTGATTCATGGGCCACCTCCAACCTAGCGCTGGGCCCTGTCTTGTGGCTCCCCAGTCCACACAAGGAAACCAATGGCTCTTTTACAGCTGCACAAAGCCTGAGCTTCAGACCAATCTCTCAACCCTTAGTATCAGCCTTCACCTCCCCCAGGCCACCTGGAACACAAAGGCAGAGAAAGGGAAGCAAGGAGAGACCCACCTTCCCCACTCTCAGTCTCCAGGCACAGCTGACCGTAACAGCTGCTCCCTAAGGGAAAGAAGAAACTCAGTCCACCTCTGTCCCACACAGCCACAGACCAAGAGGACAACACATAAAAAAACGGAGGGCAGTACTGTGTACCCGAGAGGCTCAGTACTGTCAATGTTCTATTTCTTCCCAAGTTCCTCTGCCTAAACATAGTCCAAGCAGACCAACAATCAGGGAACATTTAGAGAGGAAATTCTGTTCCAATAACCAAGGGCTGCAGTCCCTCACTCCCTTCCTGGGAGCTCAATTACAAATTCTTCCAAACTATAAGCTCCTTGAGGGCATGAATCTTGTGAATCTATTTCTGCCTCCCAACCCCTCAGCACAGGTGCAGGCGGAGAGGGCAGACAACAGGAGAGACTACTGCCATGGAAGCCACTGCTAACCTCCCCAGGGCAGAGAGACCGGTGAGCCGTGAATCCTGCTCTGGGACTCAGACAGAAGGCCTGCTCCAGATGAGAAGAAAAGAGGAGGGGTAGTTCTAATCTTGGCTACAGAATGGGTCACCTCCATTTTCTCAATAAGGGAAATTATCCTTTTAACCCACTTTTTTAAAATGTTGAGATTAAATAGTCATTTGACAAGCTGCAAATGCTTAGTTGGTATTACTACAAATTATCCTTCTAGCAATAGAATTTGTTGCTCCTTGACTAGTCAGTATTAATAAACATTACCAAATGCTTTTACAACACAATTTATTTTTTAATACAGCTCTTTATGTATGTCATAAAGTAAATATACCAATAAAAGGCAAGGATCTCAAACAGTGAATTAAAAAAGCAACCAAGAACTAACAGAGTGCCAGTTAACACCTTCCATGCCGCAGTACTTGTGGGTGGGGGTTGGGCACAGCCCCTCTGGCTACCGTTAGGCATCCCTTTGCTGGTTTTGGAGCCTTTTTTTTAAAGATTTTATTTCATTATTTTTAGGAAGAGGGGAAGGGAGAGAGACGGAGGGAGAGAGATATCAATGTATGGTTGCTTTTCACCTGCCTCCAGCCACAGATCTGACTGGAGACCTGGCTTGCAACCTGGTTATGTGCCCTGGCTGGGGAATCGAAGCTGCGACCTTCGGGTTCGCAGGCTGGCACCTTACCCACTGTGCCACCAGCCAGGGCTGGTTTTGGAGCCTTTTAAAGGAGGAGAGAATACCAAAGAAGGCACATTTTCTCAAGGATCATCTAGATTAAAGAAGTGACATGCTAATTGAAATAATGGACTGAGGGCAGGAGACTTGGTTTTCACTCAAGCTCTGCCAGCGATCGTCAATGATCTTGGTCAAATCCCTCACCCACTCTCACTTCACACCTTTGCCACAACGCAAAGTTTGAGTTCGATGATTTCTTAGGTTCTTTCCAATCGGGTGTATGACACAGAAAAGCTGTGGGGCTGACATGGGCCTATGCTAGCTGGATGATGGCCTCCTACATTAAGAAGCCATAACCAAAGTCATCCCCTTGACCTCTGTCGCTGAGCCCAGAAAAGAGGGACTCAGTGCATGCTTGTTGAATGAATACACACACATGAAAGGGAATGCAAAGGAAAAAATGTAAGGGTAAAAGAACCACAACACACAAACACACCAGTGCAAAAACAGTTGTCCCTATTGTCCAAAAGCAAAGGCCTCTATGGAGTTCTCAGAAAGAAAGCATGCATCTTGCCTTGGCTTGGGATCAAGGCCAACCTGAAGCGGACTGAAGAGAGGAAGGAGCTGTCCTGAGCTTTGAAACTATGAGGAAGGACAATGGCATTCCCCAACGGCCATAACTGCACCAAGTACAGTGCTTTCAGATAAGGCTGTCTGACAGTGTTCAAATACGATGTCAGAAATGACAAAGGGGCATTCTAATCTCTCCACAGCAACAGCTCCAAGAAGGATCTTCATGGCTGCTGAGCACCAGGAGGCCTTGGCTTCTGGCTGTTACAAAACTGGGCCTTTGTTTTAAAATACCGAGTTCTCCTAAGTCATTTATTTGAAATATCTCTATCAACAAATTTCAGCAAGAACAAAAGTTTTTCATTTGTGCGCTGGGCTTTAGGATGATCTTATCACAAACAATCTCATACAGTCTCTTTTCAACAAGGGTTTAGCGTGCTTATCTGCGAAGTTCCTGGTAGCCAAATATGATTGAAATGTTCTATTTATGCTCACTGGATTAAGGAGATGTTGCAAAACTGCACAAAAACCTGGCAGATGTAAGCAAGGTATTACAGCCTGGGCAGTTAAGATCTGAGGGGAAAGGATCGATATACACTTGTAGTTTTCTTTCTTTTTCTTTTTTAAAGAAACAGAAAGGTTGTGCTTTTAGAAAAGGGAAGAGGAAAAATAGTAAAATGTCTTAAGATTTATAGCTTCTCAGAGCTTTTTCCAAACCCAAAGCAGGGCAACATGATGCATGTTTGATGATGTCAGCCCAAGGGAAACAAAAATAAATCCAAAATATTCTCTCCAGATCCTAAAAGGCCCTATAAGGGAAATGAACTACAGTTATGCCTGAACGGGGTTTTTGGTTTTTCTTTCTCACACCCATATGAGGCATTAAACCAGCATAAATAGCCCATTTCTGAGAAAACAGTTTTCAAAAGCTACAGATTCCTCCTTTATCTTCCTCTTTTGCCTGGGCGTGAGGAGGAAACATTGTCTCCTGGTTATCAAGCCTCATTTCTGCATGTTCTCACTGTAGCCAGGAAGCCCAAATGCTACTTTCACAACCCACAGACTAGTAGTGTGCTCCTAGAGACTGCCAAAAACCCTAGGTTTATTAAGGAACTAAGAAGAAAGTTCCTGTGGAATGACACCCTTCTGAAAACCTTCATAATGCACATTGCCTCATTCTTTCTGCCTTAGTACACTGGAAATTAAATTACTTTTCTATGAGGATTCTGAGCTGCAGAGCCATCATCATTCTAAACATCAGTTATGAACACAAAAGAGGAGACTGGGCAGATGAACCCATACCAACACCAAACTACATTGTGGAAGTTAATTTAATGAAAGAAAAAGGCAAAAACCAACTAACCGTTTCATGGATGGTTCTTTTTTTTTCTTCTTCTTATCAAAAATGCAAAAAACAAGTAAATCTAGTTGAATTTTTGTAATAATAATGCTATCATTTATATATCTGTCACACATGACTCTGAAAGGGCTTCTGAAGGATTATCTCAACCACCCTGTGGTTGAGGAAGAGTGCTGTGCCCATTTTATGGATGAGGAAAACTGAGACTGACTGACTGCCCCATAGAAACCAGTGGAAGTCTTCAGACTTCTCACCTCGGGATCCACATTCACAGTTACCCAGCTGAGGAAAGACTATCCACTCTGTCCATAATGTCCTCCCAGAGCCACCTCCTGAAAATAGTCAGAAAACTACCAGCAAGAAAGGGTATACTAAGAAAGTGCCCACCTGGGATTTCCCTGATCCTTATTAGGCAGAAGCAGAAACAAAGGAGTTCGGAAGAGAGTAAGCCAAATGATGGCACTGAGTGTCCATGGCCAGGCCAGGTCTCCAGGGCACTTGATAACTTCCTCCAGGGAAGGCACACTGCCTTGTCCCCTACTGCTACTTCTTACTCTTTATCTGTTAGGTCCCTACTGTGTGCCAGGCTCTGGGAAACTAAGACTGCCCTTGAGCTACAGTCTAGCATATCAACACTATTCTCCATTACTGCATTTTATTGATTTCCTTTCTAGCACTTAATACAATTTATAGCTATACAGGGTACATGCAATAAATTGGCAAACATTAGTAAAATAAACATACCACAAAAGTGTTATATTTTGAAATAAATGTATCCTTATATGTAAACACATAAACATAAGTCATTTTTTAAAATTGTTCAAAAAGGTCTCCATTTGCTGTAATAATAGACTCAATTCAACATTAAAATCTTAAGTATACTTTCATTTACTTTTCTTTATCCATGGACATCATCATGTTTTCTATCTTAGCTTTAACAGCCTATTTATTAGAATAAGGTTGTTTATGAACTTCTCTCTCATAAATGCTGCATGTAAAATAGTCTAAAGGATTTGCATCTGGTGAATTAGGCAGACAGATTTTCTTTGACCAGAATTCAGAAACATTGACACTGAGAAATTCTTGCACCTTTTTGGCATTACATGCTGGTGCACCATCTTATTGGAAGATCAAATGATGTCCATTTGTGACTTGCTTCATCCACGGTACAACTACTCTCAAAACATCAAGGTAAACCTTGATCAATGGATCAGCAGTCATCTTCAAGCCCTATGGGAAAAGATGTGGAATCCTATCTCCTTCATTGCTGACAACACCTAACTAGCAGGAAATATCATTTTCATGACAACTGGGACTTCATTAAGATTCTCACAGAGCCACCTGTTGTGTCTTCTGTTGACTATCCTGCTGAAACTTATTTTTATCAGAGAAGAAAATCAGAAGGTTTTTCTTTCAGGATTTTTCAATTCTGTTAGCAGTTTCCTTGCTTTTCCAAAGTGCCTTTCCTTTGTTTGCTGTGTCACAAACTGGCCTCTTCTAAGAACATAAGATCTGTATCTGATGTCTTCAGCAATAATCTTGTGAGCCATTGCATCCAACATCTGCAGTTCTCCTGCTACGGAGTGCATGGACTTCCCTTGATGATCTTTGGGATTCTGTGTACAATATCTTGACTTGTGCGATCCCTGTGTACCTTATGTGTTTTCCTTGTTAAAGTGGCAACATCAGGAACAGCATCGTACACCTTCTTCATGTCAACTGTATGTAAAGGGATATTACGGAAGTCCACAATTTCCTTAGTAGTTCTCCCTGCACGCAGTTCAGAAATGATGGTTGCTCTCTCTAACATCGTATTCCTTCAACATGATGGTTGCTCTAAGAATTTAATACTTTATATCTGAAACAATGATTTAAATCATAACCTTAGAAACAAAGTTTTTCAAAATTAATAAGAAGCACATGAAATACGGAGATGCAACATTATTGCCAATTTATCGTGTGCACTCTGTATAGTGGCCTTTTTTTTTAATTTTATTTTTTTTAACTAGTATCCTTACCTCCCCTAGACCATAATCTACATGAAGGTAGAAACCACCTGCTATATCCTCAGAGTCTGGAACAGTGCCTGGTATACAACAGGCATTCAATAAATATTTTTAAGAAACAAGTTTATTGAGATATTATCCATATACTGTAAAAGCCACCTTTTTAAAATGTACCATCCTGTGGTTTTTAGTGTATTCACACAGCTGTGTAACCATCTGATGTCAGGACATTTTCATCACTTCCCATTTCTGTTACCAGTCTCTGACAGCCACACATCAATCTCCTATGGATTTGCCCATTCTGAATATTCTATACAAAGGCAGTCACACAATATGTGGCCTTCTGTATCTGCCTTCTTTCACTTTACATAATGTTTTCAAGATCCATCCATGTTGTAGCTTATATCAGTACTTCATTACTTTTTATTGTGAAATAATATTCTACTGTATGGGTATAGACCACATTTAATTTATCCATTCACCAGTCAATGAACATGTGGTTGTTTCCACCTCTTGGCAATATGAATCATGCGGCTATGAATATCTGTGTACAAGTTTTATCTGTGGACATATGTTTCCACATCCCCTGGGTCTTTGCTGGGTCAATGGTAACTCTACATTTAACCTCTTTAGAAACTGCCATACTGTTCTCTGAGGCAGCTGCGCCATTTTACATTCCAGTTAGCAATGTATGAGGGTTCTGACTGCTGAATACATTTTTTAACGAAAGGAATAAATGAATGAAGATTCTGCTGCCCGCAGAGAAGAAGATAAATTCCTAAGGCTCCTCTGGTAAACTGGCATCTCCATCTGTGGACATGACATGGCACACTCACGTTTAACAGGAACAGCAAAGAAAGCTATTTCTGTTTAGTTCCTTCTAGAGAGAGAACCAATGAAAAATGAACACAGGAAAGTAAAACACTGGCAACACAAAGTGTATATTACCTTCACATATGATTTCAAACCCCTCTCCCCACCCCATGTCTGGACCCAATGACTGAATCATACAGGCTCCTGAAACAGACTGGGTTCAAAAATACGAGCAGGAGCCCAAGTTAAGTGAGGCTCATTCTGATTTGGTCAGCAGTGAGGGGAGCTCTATTTGACAGCCCTGCCGCCTACAATGGTCAGTTTGAAAGTATATTTAACAATACTTAAGATAAAAACACATACAAACAAAAATATCCCTGACAAACCCTAGGAGAGGGACCCATGAGCTGAAAACATGGGCCAGCCTAGAGCCAGGCTGGCTTCTCTTCCTGAGTTTGTTTGCATGGGCAAGGTGTCGGGCAGGCGGCAGGGAGAGCTCTGTGATGGGTTCCCCAAACTTCTTTTCCCCCCTTTTCTTTCTTTGTATAAGAAGGCTGCAGTATTCCTTTCAGCAGACTCCTTGCAAAGAACAAACAAACAAAGGCTGGGACAGAGCAAGGCCCCTTGCAAGCTGCAGGTAATTAAAACAGCCTGTAAATGCCCCAGCAGAAAGCACTTCAAAGAAACAGTAATTCCAGCAATGGCCAGTCAAGACTGTGTGGTGTAAAAATTATGAGTTTTCCCAATGGGGAGCTTTGAAAAGGAGAAGGGCTGGTGGCAAAGGGAGGGTGAGCCACACCGAGGAGGCTTACAATTGGTGTCCACACCCGGTGCACTCGGGACTCCGTGCGTGTGAGTGTTTTTGTGTGTGTGGCACGAGGGCAGGCAAGAGAAAGAGGGACAGTGCGCATGTGTTTGGTGAGAGCATATATTTATCAGCGCAAGAGGCTCCAAGCGTGTGGGCATGGAGATAAAAGAAAAAATAAAATAAAAGCAACAAATACGCATCCTCTCCCCCTGCTGGGCCTGGTTTTCACAGGGAGGAGGACCAGGCAGCCTGCACGTTCCGCCAGCCCCTAACTTGGAAGCCTGCGCTGGCGTGCACAAAATGCATAATGCCAGCTCCTCGGGACCAGCCATGGCCAAGGCAGAGACAACTCCCTGGATGTGCCTGGACTTTTCATCTCACAGACACACATACACACTGCAAGCTACGTTATCTCAAAACAGGATGGAGGGGGGAAAAAGGTTCTTAACCTTGACTATGACTGCATTCATTACATCCTCCACGCTTGCCTGCTTGGTGCCCATGCCCCCAGGGGATGTGACAGCCAGTTCATGGCCTGAAGCTGGTACACATGAGAAAAGAGGTGGCAGCCTCAGTGCACAGGGACTCTGGCCTTACTCTTAAGTACATGACACAAAAAACCAAATGACACACACATCAGTGGTCACTTCACCATCACACCGCACATCATTTTTAAAAAGCCTACCAGGCCCTGACTGGGTGGCTTAATTAGTTGAAGTGGCATCCCATACAACAAAAGGTCACGGGTTTGATTCCTATTCAGAGCACATTCCTAGGTTGTGGGTTTGATCCCAGTCAGGGCACATGAGAGAAGGCAGACAATCAATGTTCCTCTCTCAAATTGATGCTTCTCTCTTTCTCTCAAAGCATTGGGGAAAAAAAACGTCCTTGGGTAAGAACTGTTTTTAAATAATTATAAAATAAATTTTAAAAACACCTCAGTCGTGTATTTTTTCTATAGTCCCTCTGAAGGGACCTAATGCCCACATAGGAATATTCCACTTGCAGGAGAGTTCATATCCTCACCAGGGCGCCACTCCACCATTCCCTCCATACCCAAAGCTGTCTGTTTTAGTCCCTTAGTGTGCCTGTTGCTGCACTGATGTCACTGGGGCTGCATCTGCTTGCCTGACTGGCTCTCCAACTTGATGGAAAACTACCTGAAGACGGAGCCTTGCCTCATTTCTCTGTATTTGCAAGCCTAGCAAAGGCTATGCCATCAGTGGGTTCTCTCAACACGTGCTTTGGGTGAGTACCCTAGTGTATGCTTCCGGGCAATACTGCAGGTACCAAGTAAGTCAGGGCCTGGACGGGCGCCGTGTAGCATCTCGCACAGAGCCCGGTATCCAGCTGCCGCTCACCCTCCTCAGGCAACCACAGGTCCACACGGCCACAGGAGCCTCAGAACCTGCAAGCAAGCCCAAGCCTGAGGCCGCAAGAAACCGACAAGGCTGGTGGCTTTATTTCCCCATAAACAAAATCCTGTCCTGCCTCCCTCACAGCCACACTCACTAACTCCTCCTTGACATTGCTGGCTCTAAGCCCACACATAAAAACGTCCTTTACTATTTTTATTTAATGAGCTTTCATTTTCCACCCCTTCTTAGTAAATGAGAAAGGAAAGCCCACCTCCTAATGGGGATGGGGAAGAGGAAGCAAAGTGGAATCTTTTAAAAATAGGCCATAACTTCATGAAAAGCTTTCTCTCAACAGCAACCCCCCATCCCCCCACTGCGGGTCCTCCATCCTCCCTGCCCCCTCCCTTCTCAGGATTCAAAATAAGATGCATGGATTTTGGACATTTGATTACTTTTAAGTATGTATTTTCTCCTCAAACAGACTAAATACAATGGTTAGGAAATGTGACAGAAAACTATTCAGAGCCATTTATTGCCTTAATACCCACCTTTGTCCAACAGGCAGTTTTGACAACAACGATAAATTCCAAATTTATGTCAACAGAGCATATGTTGAACACCTCATTTCTGAGCTAAAGCGGCATGCTGCCCTATAAATCACCGTTCTGTTTGAAATGAAAGTAGATTACAGGCCTGTGTTATTGAGCAGTTAGAGCTATAGTCATATAAATCAGAACTTTTAACTCTAGGCAATCCGTTGTGCAATTAACTAAAGGGTACTTTGTCATTTCAAGGCTTCTGCACAGACTTGGCAGGGTTCAGAGCTACTGGGGAAAGAGGTGGGAAGGAGGGAAAAAAAGTTTTTGGGCTAAAGGAAAATTCTCAACTGCGGCATTATCATATCCCACCCATGCTTTACTGCTCCAAGGACCACCAGGGCAAGAACCTGCCTAGGCTGAGCCCCGGCAAAGGCAAGCTCTTAATCAGCAACTGCCACAAAGACAACATCATAACGAGTATTTGTCCCGGAGTTACCTTTGCAAGCCCAAGTGCCCTTCTTCATTACTTAGGCATTTCCTGAGCACCAGCCATGCACATCATAACATTGTCTTAGGTGTTAAGAGGATGCCAGAGACATGAAAGTAATCATAGTAATGCAACCATCAATATTCAGATGCTACTGAGAATGAAGAAGAATTAGAAGAACAAATGTGTACAAAGACATACCTGAGCACTTACTATGCACCAGGCAGTATTCTTGGCATTTTCATGCATTTTCTCATCCAATTCTCAGAACAACTGTATGAGGCAGTTATTGTTGTTATTTCTGTTTTGTTCGTTTGTTTTTCAAGATTTTATTCATTATTTTCAGAGAGAAGGGCAGGGACAAAGGAAGAAAGGAAGAGAAACATCAATGTATGGTTGCCTTTCACCTGCCTCCAACTAAGGGACCTGGCTGGAGACCTGGCTTGCAACCTGGTTACGTGCCCTGGCTGGGAATCGAACCAGCAACCTTTGGTTTTGCAGGCGGGCACCAATCCACTGAGCCACACCAGCCAGGGCTGCTATTTCTGTTTGCTGAGGAAGAAACTGAAATACAAACAAGTAAACAAGTGGCAGAACCTGATACAAACCAAGTAGAGGAAAATGTTTAAGAACTCAAACTCTGATGCCAGCCCTGATTTTAAATTCCAAGTTACAATTTACTAGCCTTAAGATGCAAGGGTTATTGAAACCTCAGCTTTCTCATCTGTCAACTGGGATAATATTGTTGTTATCTCAGAGGGTAGAAAAATGTTATTGTGCAGGTAAAATGACAGTAGTGTTAAGAATATAATGTGTTAAAAGAAATTGCCTAAAAAAAGGCTAGAGAAAAAGAAAGATAGACCTTTGTCCCCGGGCAGTTTATAACCTAGCTGGTGAGACACAGACAGAGAAGGCATCCCGAGAGATGATGTGGTGGTGTACAAATGTCCACAAAGAACCACTGTATGGGTACTCAGAGGAAGAGCAGACAAACAGTGGGTAAGGTGGCTAGAGATGACCTGAGGGCATAGTAAGATTGAGCTGTAAGCTATTCTTTTAAGAGCTTTGTAAGCTCTGAAGGGCAGTATCTATCTATCCCCATTAAAGGATAATATAAACTGAATGGCATTGGATAAAGGAAAGAGCTCCAGGTGATGGAAGCATCATACAGCCAAGACTTGCTATTAGGAACAAGCCAGTCATCCTAGACAAGCCTTGCGGACACTGGCCTGGTTTACCCAAAATGGTGGAGCCCTGGATTGGACAGGCTTGCAGAGGTCTTAGAACGGCTATAGTCCTGAAACAGAGGCTCACTTTGATTTCAGCCCTGCTATCACTGAGCTGCACCGAAATCCTCCTTACAACCAATGGCACTACCTGGGAGTGCAAGGCTCAATGTGGGCAGGGACCATGGAAGGAGAGAGATGGAGAGAAGTATCCAAATCATGCATTGAGAAAGAGGGCATTTCCAAAAACAGTACTCAGGTCCATCTTCCAGAACAAAATGCCAACACGATATCCTTGCCACACACCTGTAAAATACGGATGTTCCCCAAGAAGGTACAAGAAGAGAGAGATCAAAACAAGCCACCTATCTGATCTGCTGCCCAGCACAGTGCCTGGCTCCATGCAGTACTTGGCATCGTGGTGGGGAACTCAGAAGTGCTGCACTTCTGTGTTCCCTGACAGCGATGTCCATCCAATTAAACAGGCCAGCACCCGCTAATGAGATGCAGATGATAAGAACACGCAGTGGAGGTGCTACACTGCATTACTTCTTCCCCTTGGTCATCTGAGGCTGGGATAGCTGGTGAGGGGTGAGAGCCAGGTCCCCCTTCTCTCTCACAAGCTTAGACAGATTAAGAATCAATCAGGTATTGACTTGGCAAAATGAAATATACACCAAAAGCAGAGGACAACAATCAGTCCCCTAAGTCTTCCCATCTAGTTGAAGAAAGAAAACAATACACAAAATCATATAAACCAGTTCTTACTCATGTGCTCAAATGCCAGCTTGACTCCAACCAGCCCACCCAGGGTCAGAGAACCAAAACCTCAGAGGCCTCCCCGAGGAGGTCAACTCAAAGCTGTGCTCAGAAGACACTAAGGATGTCACAGGGAAAGAAGGGAGGACACTTCAGATGATGGCAAAGGAGGCCCAAGAAAAGCACTGTGCCTGAGTGAGGGCAGCCAGCCCAGAGATAGGGGAGCTGGGGCTGAGGTGAAGACTGGGGAGTCATGTGAAATGACTTTAGACCAGAACCTATAAGAGAGAAAAGCAGGCACAGAGGGGCTATCCCAGGTCTGGGACAGATAACAGAGACATAAGAATTGTGGTAGTTCAACAGCAGAGGTCTGACATGCTCTAGAAGCCCTCAATGCCTACCCTTCCTCTATGACACATGGCACTACAGCACAGCTGGCCTTGGAGATGGGCCAGACAGACACTTGCTCTCTGACCTCCTTCACAGACGCCCATTCACCGACAAGTGGATTCCTCGCAGGAAGATCAGGGCAATGGGGCCTTCCTGCCACCTGCCACCTGCCCTGTGTCAGGGGACTTGCCAGGTGTTCTATCTTGCCTCATCATTGGATGCCAACAAGGCAATGAAATGCTGAACAGACACTAGCACCCTCCCTAAGAATCTCCTCCTTACACACACGTGGATGAGTGAGCACGTACCCACAGCACACCCCATCCATCACCATCTGGCTGAGCAAACTGCTGTGCTCTGAGAAACAAGCGGGAAAAAGGGAAATATCTTAGAGATATTTGCTTACTATCTGAAAAGTGGGGGAGTAGATGAAGTATACAAATTTAATTTAGAAAATCATTGAGGAACTATTATAGTAAAATGAGGCTTCCAGTTTCCAAGTAAAGCTGAAACAATCCCACTGAATAAACTGGCAGAGCTGGCAAATGAAGGTGCTCTGGAGAGGAGCAGGAGGGAATGAGGTATGATAAAAATAGTAACTGGAGGCAAAGGGGAAGTCATGAGCTGCCTGGGTATCACAGACAGCCCCGTTCTCCTTCAGGACAGAGCATCAGCTTGACTCATGAGCAATGGGAAATCCACAGGTCAGAGTGACAGTCTAGAGAAGGTATCCCCAGTCTGTAGAAGTGTGGTCTCCACATTCCATGACCCCTCCTCATTCCTATGTGTCCATCAGATAGCACATGTCTATTTGCACCCCATGATTTTTGTCTCCTAAATATTCACAAAATCACCTCTGGAGGAGGAAGAGGATGGTGTCAACCTACTTTTGAAACAGAAAACTGGGCCGGGGGACACAGGTGAGAAGCAGCTCCCCTAAGAGGAAGGGAACAGGGAGAGACCATTCCATTCATTCAAAGTGGACAAATAGTTGTTACTTACTAAATGCAAGACATAGTGTTACCCAGTGTGAAAAGGTTCAAAGAGTTGTAATGCACAGGCTATACCCGCAAGGACCTTAAAACTTAGTAGGAAACACAAGATATATGCGTGTAAAAGATTAAAAACTAGTGTAAGCTAGTAACATGTGGCAAGAACGAGGGATAAATGGGCTAAACGCTAGATAGATGAACAGCACTAAAAGTTTTGAATTTAGTCTCCAAGCACCAAAGCAGAAAACAGCACCTTCTTTATCCAAGGTTTACTGCTACCTGGGAATACCACACCCATCTATCTCCAAATCCCCAGGCGCCCTTCACCCCTCCATGGCTCTTCCAGCCTCTTCTGGCTCCACCGCAAAATCCTTCATCCATCAACCTGAAAACACGCTTCCTAGCCACTCTTCAGTCACATGGCCTACGTCTCTCTCAAATGGTAGCCCTCAGGGTTAGACCCCGTATCAGCCCTAAGAGTCGCCCTTCCTGTCCTCTCATGCCACCTGCTTTCCTTTCCATCTTAGAAATAAGAGGACTGATGGGTGAGTTTGTCAGTAGCTCCCAGGCACCCTTTTATCCTGGTCTCTGGCAGGCCTCTCTCACTCCCTCCCTTCTTCCTGAGCCAGCTAGGAGAGCAGTGCTGGTCTGTGTGACCCCTCTGCACCTCTGACCAATGCAGAACATAGGCTCACTGCCCTCGTCAGCAGAGCAGCCCAGCAGGACCTTTCCCCAGCTCCACACCACTCACTAGGGGCCAGGAGACTACAGCAATGTAATAATTCTTCGTTGCTGCTGATGCATTGGTTTCTCTACAGAATCCATCCTTATTCTCTCTGCCCAAAGACAGGGACATGGTCAACCTTAATGAAATAAGCTGAAACAGAGTGGACAAGGAACTTCATCTCCCTTCCAGAAGACACAATCTAATTCATGTGCTAATTGTCTTGTTGGAAGCCTCCAGACCTCTCTACAAATGGATTAGGAAGTGTCATGGTCTGGAAATCATCAGGTCTAGTCATATAAATAGTTAACTGCCATCTGAACATCCACACAATGTCACTTTGGTATATCCAATGAGTATGTGGATGAATCCCTTCTCCAGTGAGGCTGAGAGACAGAAAGTATCACAGGCAGCCTTTCCATCTTTCTCATTTACTCCCCGCTCCCGTTTCTTCCCAAGGTACCTGCATCTCAGAGAGGCCAGGAGAACTTGGAGAGGGGGAGCAATAAGTGTGAAAGGAGGGGCAATGGCTTCTGTAACTGGCTGCAGGCTGTGACCTTAATCATGCCAACGAGCTTTCTTTTCTCTTTTGGGAGAGAGATGAGAGCAACAGACTTCAATGGCAGATAATGGATGGTCTCCCAAACAATGTACCCCAAAGGTCACCCAGCATGCAAAAAATAAGAGAAGACACAGATGCAGGGTCTGTTTCCATAATAGTTTAACCGTCTAAGAATCAGAGGCTGAGAGGGTCTGGGAGGTCCTAGGACTTCTATGCATCCAGGAATAAATGTACTCAAGCATTACAGATAGAGCACCTAGAATAAATAGTCTAGGTGACCCCCCCCCCCCCACAGAAAAGATGCCACATAGAACAAGGGGAAGTTGTGGAGATCAAGAACAGCACGACATGCCCTTCGAAGGGGCTGATGCCCTTCAGTTCACTCTACCTTGAATCTTAAAAATGAAACTGGAACGCCCATGACAAAGTCATCTTGGTAGACATTATTCTCTGGTTCCATGATAGGGAGTAAAACTTCCTTAACCAAACCCTTTGGGAGGTAACATTCTGCCTGATGATTAGTGTCATGCCTCTTCTGGAGAATTCTGAAAGGCTGATCTCTGTGACTACCACCACAATGCACTCCTGGCCTCAAACTGGCAATAACTAGGTAGCAAGAACCTTAGAGCATTCCAAAGCCAGTAGGGGAAAAGGTTTCAGGTAGTCTGAAAATTGTAAAATCATCTGAGCTCTTGAGGCCTCAGTTTTCCCATGTGTAAAAGGAGGACTTTAGGGGGACAGAGGGGAGCAAAAAGGGGATAGATGTAACACAACAACAATAAAATTTAAAAAATAAAAAGGAGGACTTTATTCCAACTTTGACGGCCTAGGGACACATCTGTGATCCATAAGCTCATGAGGCCCCTGGCCTTATGGGGGCAAGACCCTATTTCCACAGTTGCTCTTAGGGGGTCCTAAACACAGAGCACCCTTTCCCTCCAAAAGGTGATAAATAACCTTCACAAAATGCCCAGTACTTGAAGACTAATTGCTATTTTTAGCTCTTCCTGAGAGAATCTACTTATTTCTAAAATTTCACCCAGGTTGCTCACACAAGAACGACAAGTTAAAAGAAGGATCTGAGCAAGTGGGGAATGACTTCAGAACCCCAGACACTACTTTCCTGGTTCAAGCCTGCTACTCTCTCCCAAGACAGAAGAATTTCAACTGAACTTCACGCAACCCTCTTCCCTTATTTAGCCAGAGCTCTGCTATGAGATTCTGTGCCCACAAAATGAATTTACAGCACTGCAGGGAAGGAATAGGCCATCCCATAAAGAGGAACTGAGGTACAGGAAAGAGCAGATGGTTTTCCTTTGAGCTGCACAAGAAGCTGGGTGGGATAAGGATCAGTCCTGCCATGCTTCCCAGAAAGGGGTAATACACATCATTTCTGTTGCAGGAGCTCCTGAGAACAGTAAAAGGAAGAACACTGGTTCCCCCTTTCCCCTGAGGACCAGCCATTCAGGGTTTTTTTCACCTTGATGTGCATTCGTTTCCTCTTGCTGCTGTAACAAATCACCACAAACTTAGCAGCTTAGAACAATGCAAATGTTATATCTCACAGGTTTGTGGGCAAAAAAATTCCAAGCAGGTCTCGCTGGACTAAAATAAAGAGGCAGCGGGTAGCCCTGTGTTCCTTCTGTAAAGTCCAGGGGAGATTCTGACCCCATCTTTTCCAGCTTCTAAAGGCTGCTCTCATGCCTTGGCCCAGGGCCCCTTCTCCATGCTTCACCCAGCAAGATTGGACTGGGCTGGGTTTCTCCCAGGCTGCCATCTCCTGGCGTCACCGCTTCCATCCTCACATCTCCTCCCCTGACTGTGACCTGGATTCTTCTGCCTCCCACTTTATATTTAAACACCTTTGTGATGACATCAACTGCATTGGACCACTTGGATAATTCAGAAAATCTCTCCACCTTAAAGTCAGAGCATTACCAGTCTTAACTTCCCTTTGCCAATAACCTATAACAGGTTCCAGGGACTAGGATGTAGACATCTCTGGGGACCATAATTCTGCCTACCACACTCACTAACCATACATATTTAAGAGAAGGTTTTTGTGTTCTGGTCATCTGCCTGATACCCTGAGGATGCCCCCACCCTTCACCATGGCAGCCCACAAAGCTTCACTATGGGGATAGAATGTCTCAGGTCACTTTTCTAACATCCCAGTCACATGCCTTGTGACTTTCTGGAGCACTGGAATATACAGCTTGCGCTGGCATGATCCATGAGCTATGTCTATCTCTGTGTATGCACACATGTGTATATGTACACATGTATATAGCCTTCACAGATGTGTGGTCTCAACCTCAGAGAGAAGGAATTATAGCATATGTGTCCTTGAATCTTCCAAGGGATCTGGCACAAGTCTAGATATCAAATAAGATGCTCAATACTGTGGCTTATCTGATCCTAAAACCAATAATCCCATCTATGTTTTATGCAGGTCCCAGAACCAGGGGATTCCCGAATCTTAGCTTTGCAATTAACCTGCAAAGTATTAACTTAAAAGTACAGAGCATTTTCTATTGTAGAAAATATTATTGCAGTTAATAAAAATTTTTCTCTCTTCTATCTCTGGTTTCATTTCTTTTATCCATTTTCATTGTTTACTTCTTAGATGGGGAGAGAGAGTTAAACTATGTATGACTAAGGACCATTAACAAAGTTTTGAGAACATTGGAGGATTTTTCAATTCTTTAAGCCTTGTCTATATCCCAGCAATCAACTTGGTGGCCAGAAGAACCCCAAATGTCAGCCTTGTTAAATACCCTGTGTAATCTATCCCAAGTATAAAATGTTGTGCTTGATTTCTGCAGTGAGCCTTAGCTAATCCCATTCCCACTTTTTTAAAATAATAAATAACCCTTTCCTCACCTTAACAACTGAGTCTATAAACCTAAAGAACCAAAGCCTTTCCTTGTGCTACCTACCATTGAGCTTAATGACCAAAAGGTAGGACAGGAGTGGGGCAGGGTCGGGGGAGGGTAACATAAGACCCACAACAAAACTGTAGTGAGGAAATAGAGCTCTGTTTGGCCTAGTACAACCAAAGTTGGGAGATTTAAAAAAAAAAAAAAAAAAAAAAGAGAGGCTGGTTCTGGCTGGGTAAGCTCAGTTGGTAAGAGAATTGTCCTGATATGCCAAGTTATAGGCTCAATCCCTGTCAGGGGACATCCAAGGATCAACCAATGAATGCATGAATCAGTGGAACACAAATTAATGTTTCTCTTTTCTTCTTTTCCTAGTTTCTCTCTCTAGCTCTCTTTCTCAAGTCAATAAATAAATTTAAATGTAAAAAAAAATAAATAAGACCATCTGAAGCTTGCAAATCCTTTTTTCCCATGTCTACTCTGACACAAGAGATGAGACACAAAGCAAAGGGCAAACACAGTGAAACTGCCTAGCTCCTGGCATTCCACTGAATGGAGTGTGGACTCCATATTCAGATTAGGTTATGCATTTTTCACAGACCACCCTTGCTGAGAAAAAATCTGTCCTGAGCCAGCACTGAGGCACAGCCAACTCTGCTCCTCTGTGCCTTAGAAGCCACAGTTCACAGCCACCATCCTCTCCACACTGGGGTCCTTGGGTACGAGGGCACAGGGCCCACATCCACAGGATGCCTCAGTGTTTTGCCAGCCTGCCAGAGCCTCTGAGGAGAGCCAGGTGAGCTAGGTACCTGAGGAAGGGTGTTCTCTGATACCGCAATCCAGCCACAAACCTGGTCTGTGACACTGCTACAGTCACCACAGGTTTCTGCATGCCACCAGGCCAATCCAGCAAAACACCTGTGCCAGGATAACCCCACACTGCCAGGGGAGTAATTTCCATGATGCTGACTGCCAGGACACCCATTTTCTCTACTTAAAGCCCAGACCTAGCAAGCCAGGGCCAACACTGTGGAGGTCCCACTCTCCTGCTGGGCACTTGTGGGCACCTAAAGGACCTCAGTAAAAGGGCCTGACAGGGAAATCTCATCGACTCTTAGGGTTGCTCTGGGTAAGGCCAGCCTGAAGCTGAGGTCCTGAAAGAAAAAAGCCCAGTGGGCTCGGCTGGGCCTCAGACTCACCTACTGCTTTTTCCATTCCAAGATCAGGGTAGACTTTGGAAAGGTTGGGCCATGTCCTCCAGTTGCTACTAGGCAGCCAACAAAAAAGGCCTGGCAAAAAATGCAGATAAGACACCTTCAGATGGAGAGCCCAGGGGGCACTCTGCCAGGACACCTCTTCCGGGTTGACCAGTAAGCACCACGAGGTGCCAGAAGGGGTGGGGTGGACCTGGGGAGCAGCCAACTCTTCTTGTTCAGGGCATTAATTAGCTTTGGAAACTGTAGCCCACGCATTTTGTAAATGGACCCATTCACCATGAGAACACGGACACCTCAGCAAGGCAGGGCACCAATGGATTTTTGTAAAGAAAGGAGAAATGGACAGGCAACGATTTTGATTTGGGAGATATCTGGAAGGTTACCAGCCTATGAGTAGCTGCACTATAAAAAGAGTCAGACACTAAGTATTTCCTTTCCCATAAAATATTCATTGCCGCATGGAAGAGCCAAGAAGCCGAAACCTCAAGCATTTCTAACTCTGTACTGCAGTAATAAGAGAGTTTTATAGGAACCTTCTGATTGTATTTATACCAGGCTGTAAATACACTTCCCTCTAAGAGAAAGGAGAGGAGACACATCTAGACCCCCTAAGATTCTTCACTATAAGGAGAAGAACCCTAGGTGCACCCACAACTCCATTTAGCATTTCAGCTAGGAAAACAGCAGGTGGGGTGCTCTGACACCAGCCCTTAAAGGTATGCATGTAGAGAAGTTAGGCTCCTCTCACAAACAATGCTTGGGATGTTACCAAAACCTGCCTTACAAATGGTAGGCTCTTGCTTGGCAATGGAAGATGCCCAGAGTGCTGATATCTACTCAGATCTCTGCAGTTGACAGAGTGCCTTCCCATCCCTCGATCCTGAAAACTGGCCCGCAGCAGGGCGAGCAGTGGTGGGCACCTGTTGCCCCTAGGAGACTCGGGAAGGTCAGCAATGTGTCCAAGGTCACACAGTTAGAAGGCAATAGAGCCAGGCTGATGCCTAGGCCATCTGACTCCACCCCCAGTCCTCCTTCCCAGCAGTTACCTCTGCTGATACACATGGTAAGGCAAAACTCTAAAATAAAACCTGAGTGACGAAGCATGCTTCACTTTACAACTCCACCTTCTGTGATTTGTAAAATCAGTCAGCCTTACAGGGGCAGCATTTTCCTTTTTGGTTTATATGAAATAATGAACCCCTGCCAGAGGTTACCTTGGCTTGGTAATTTGGATATTAAACCAAGCACCGAATGTTCTCTAACTGCTCACATGCACTCACCTGACACAGAGACTTCATTTAACTGGAAGCTTTTACAGAGTTCTAGACAGAAAAAGTGTAAGTCAATAAAACGATGCCTGATGGTTCCAGAGCATTTGATTCTGAAGTTCCATTTCAAATGAAGTTCACAGTAAAAGATTTTCCCTTTACTCTAATTAAGGAGACCCTCCAGTTTTCCTAACTCCCCCAAACCAGTTAAGCGCCTGCTTAAAGGAGTGTTTTAACATGAATGCACTGACTTGCAGTGACATCTTCAAAGAAAGTCAAAGATGCAGAGTGTGCACCATCTCCCCAACCTCAGGTATGTTCATCACATCGAAACCAGAAGGGTTCTGCCAAAGGCTCACTTAAGGACATTCAAAATCAATGACCACGCCTACAGATTCTGGACACACTTTAAGTGTGTCTGTGCCAGGTTATCTCTGACCTGCCAGAGGCAGAGCAACCCTCATTTCACCACAAGGTTCTGCTGGAAGACTGAGAATGTAGTTTTGGTTACAAAGACAAAGAGAAAAGAGTAAACCTCAGCCCCCTCTGGGATTACTGATTCTGCTTAGTTCAATTTAAAGTTACAGTGGCCCTAATGGTTTTTAATGGTCCTAAATGATTCGATGAATCTGGGCATTCACTGGCGGGCCATCTGGGGCCATGCCTGCCGATCTGCACACTGGCAGGCTTCCCTATTTGTTCTGTGCAACAATAAATGTCAATGAATTAGAGGCTTCATTTATTCAGAACATTTCCAGCACCTGACTCTTTTGAAAAACTTGACCAGTGAAAACAAAATATTTTGTGTGCAAGATTTTGGTAAACATTTTTGAGCAGAAAATTTGAAAGATATGTCCTTAATTGGGAATTTTAATATCAGCACTGCTGATATTTTAGACCAGTATTTATCTGTAATGATGTAAGACTGACAACGGGGTCTGTCCTGATGATTTTAGGGAGCTTAAAAGCATCCGTGACCTCAACTTGGCTTGTAGACCAAGCCTCGGTTGTAACAACAAAAATGTCTCCAGACATGTGTTCTGGGGGGACAAAACTGCCTCTGCTTGAGAACTACGTTCTTAGGATGAATATTAATTCAAGCCAGTTCAACACCTTCCATACGATATGTGCAATTGTAAGTAATAATCAAAATACTCGCCCTCATGCGCTACAAACCCATGAAATGTAAAAGAATTCGATTATTTCACTACCTGGCGCTCACAAAAGCAGGAAAGTAAACTATTTTGTTTTGCAAAACACTTTGGCAGAGCTTATAACCAAAAGAATTTTCCAGTTAAGCCTCAATTGGCCAGAAAATGTAATCTATGACCATAGCTTCCTCCTCAAATATTCCAGTTAACTGTTTCATTACAAGAGATACACATACATGCTTGGCATCACCTTAAGCTATGCTTATTTAGCCCCATAAAAAGATTCAACTATCAGTTCACTTCTTGGTCTGAATAGAGAGCTGAAAGCGTCTGTTTTATTTAAGAATACTTGGGTGAGAGAATTGGGAAAGCAATTGCAGAGAAAAGAAAATGAAGTTTTGATCACCTCACTGGATACTGTCCTTCTTCTGGTCATCCAGAGCACCCTAATAAAAGCCACTGCAAGCCTGGAGACCGATGGCTACCTGCATCCACACCCAACTGACATACATGGTTCATACTGATCTTTATGCGTGGTGTGCACTTGCAAGCACATGCATACTAATAAACGCTCATCCTCTGATGTTGACACATATGAATTATACCTGGTCAAGCACATCTCCCTGGCTCCCTTGGGCCACAGCATCGGGACTGGATTCACAAATGCCACATCTGAACTAACCTGACAAATGAAAGTGGAAAGTGGCCGGAGGGACGGTATGAGGATCACATGCAAATTCATTTCCCTATCCAAGGCCCTCCACATTACTGGTCTCCACCATGGTGTGAGAGTGTCTCAGCCCTCTCCAATAACAAAGTAGCTGGGGGAGTCCAGGTAGTCCCGGGGATAGCACAGCCCTGTCTGAGGTTGGATCACACCCTGGTGCCGTTTGCTCTTTCCTCCCCAAAAGAGAGGAAGCCTACAAAGCAAGGTGCTCTCTCTCCCAAGTTATCAAGCAGAAACTTAGCCAAAACCAAAGAAAAACAAAGCCTTCCCCCTTAAGCATCCTGGCTCTCTCTAGGACTATCATTTAAGAAACACTTGACATCCACACACACCTTGCTCGTCCAAGAAAATCAATATGAAAATCAATTCATCCACTGATATATTTGATCAAGATACATGTGGCAATGCCACATTTCATTTACAGTGCAGAGCTCAGGGAAGCCAAGGTCACTGGATGGAAAGCAGGCTGCATGCGGGTGGGAGCGAGAGAAGCCCATGTTCTGCGCCGGCTGCAAATAGAAAAGTGAATGAAATAGGAACAGAGATAGAACAGAGAGCCTGGGGACGCAACAATTACTACATGCAGGAGATGCAGCGTCCGTCCAGCTTGCCAGCTTATTTAAATGTGAAATCGGTGATAGATTTAGAATCTTAAGTATTTTTCTTCTGACCATGGAAAACAAAAAATAATTCTACTAGTGTGCCGGTCAGTATATTTAGCAGGAAATGAAGAGGGAGAAGAAAAACTGGGTAGGGTGGAACGGAGAGTAAGAGAGGCCAAGAAAGACTCTGGCCAAGAAGGCCGAGGCAAAAAATGAAAGGGAACAGGCAGGAGGGCCAAGGGACACGTACTGGGAGCAAGTGAATGGCAAGAGGCAACCAGGAATTTCAACAAGCCTCAGGGAAGAAAACCATGATATCTGCATGGCTGCAAAGTGGAATATTTTTAGTAAATTCACAAGTGACTTGCCACACACAGCCCCATCCCACTCAGAGGGCTCTCCACCGGCTCCGGTAACTGCGCCATGGATCAAATGTACTCAGTAATTGCAGAGTCATTGCTACCCTCTTACCTCTAAACAGAGCAGATTAAAATAGCATGAACAGCTATAATAACAGGTTTGGGATTCAGCATTTACAGCCAGAAAAATGCTTATGGAAATAAGGATTTTGCTGACTCTTTTCAAAGTGAAGAAAGGAGAGCAGAGTAGCCTCAATAACTGAAGAGTGAACTGTGTGTGTGCCTCGTCCAGACGGGGCCTGAATAGCAGCTCCACACCTCCATCCAGACCCAAAGCCGAAAGTCAGGACTGGGGAACACGCTCTTGGTGCATGAGGCCCTGGTTTTCTCCTCCACCCCGGCACTGGGGCCTGTCCCAGTCCCTTTCCCTTCTGCTCCAAGGGTCCAGGTGCCTGCAGACTCTACTTTCCCCCAATGCCCTATCAGGGGGCAGGTGACAGGCACATGCCCACTTCTAATGAAGGCAAACTGACCACTAGCTTAGAGCCCTCCTACACCAGCTCAGGGTTCCACCGACCAGAACCCAAACCAGGCACCATAGGTCTTTGGGGGCCTAAGCTTCACTTTTCAAGACCATGAGTGTCTTCAAAACATACCCAGGATCACAACCACTGCTGATGCTCATTTAGCGCTTACTGTGGGCCAGGTGCCAACAAGAGTTTTCTTGACTTCACCTCACCCAAATCTCCTCACACACCCTGCAAGCTAGCTGCTTGTTTCTTCTTTCCCCTCAATTCCAGTTAACATTCAATATTATATTAGAGTCAGGTGCACAGCATACAAAGCATGAACAGACCCAATAGCTACTATTTTTATTCTCCCATTTGCAGGTCCCTAAGAGGTGCTTCTGGGTATTTATGCTGGCACGGCATGAGCACATGAGTTGATAGTGCATCATTTGGGGGCATCACCCTCCAAATCACCAATACCTTAGGATCCCCCAGGTCTTCTTTAAGAGAGCCACGCAGCCCTGGTGGTTACTTACTGCTTATTATAGCCAAAGATACTGCACTAAAGCCAGGGGCCACGTGGGGTGGGAGTAAGGAGAGACAGCTCCCAAAAAGAAAATGAAAGTTTGCAATGTTCTATCAAAAGTAAGCAAGAAAGGCTTAGATCCTGGCAGGCCCAACTTCCAGCCCTGTCTGCTTCATATCAGATCTTCATTCACTGGCTCACACCACTAAAGCTGCAGTCAAGATGTTGGGGATAGAGGGAGGACCTTGCTCCTCTAAGTACCCAGTCTCCTGCCTTCCAAGGAGACAGCCCCATTCTAAGACACATGCTGAGCTGCATTCTCTAGGGCACAAGACTAATCATAAAACCCTTCCCAGAGCCCCACTTCAGGACTGCCAAGGGAGCACAGATGACATCTGCCCTGACTGGTGCAGCTCAGTGGTTTGGACATTGTTGATTCCCGGTCAGGGCACATGCCTGGATTGCAGGCCAGGTCCCTGGTTGGGGACCTGTTTCTCTCACATTGATGTTTCTCTCCCTCGCTTTCTTCCTAGCTTCCCCTCTCTCTAAAAATAAATCAATACAATCTTTTTTAAAAAGAAGTCTGAGATCTGCATGGTCACGGCTGGCCACATGGATGGCCATGTGGATGGCAGCTTCAGTCTTCCCTGCGGTGGAGCAGGCCCTTACCTAAGCCTTTCTGACACCCCAGCAGCCCGACAAGAACCCCATTTCAATCCTTGCCCCCTCTAACTCCGGACACAAGTTGTAGTTGAAAGCCCATCTGACTCCACACTTAGGCTCTCCTCCCACCCACCCACAGACACCTGGAAGGCAGAGTATTCTTAGCAGTGGAAGCAGCCACTGAACAGGGTGCATATGCCGTATGTGTGTTTATGGGGATGGAAGATGGGAGGGGGGCTTCAGACTTTACAGTGGTTCTCTAACTTAGTGCAACTTTAGAATGATCCAGGGAGCTTATTTAATACAGATTTCTGCTCCCACTCCAGGGGTTCTCATTCCAACCCATGGCTGGGTGCCAAGTTATTTTACCATAAGCCCCATGGGTCAGTGGGTCCCTTTGGGAGCCTGTTGATCTATGGGCTGCCATGGAAGAAGAGCCATCTAGGGTAGGGATACTCATGAGAGGGGCTGCACCAGAAGGGCACATTACACACGAAGGGCTTTCAAAACACACGCACACACATCCCTTCATCCCCACCCTTACCATTATCCTAGATAGGACCTGACCCTGGGGAGACACTGCTTGTCACCAGGCTGTGTGACCCAAGGGGGTAGGCTGAATTCCTGGGGAAGGGGGTGTGTGGGGAGGGGAGCAGGTAAGAAAATTCAGTGCAACTCTGATTCAGATGCCAGGGAGCACTAGCCAGGGTTTCAGATGGGTTTCAGGAGCCAGCATTCCCTGCCTCTGCTCTACTGGAAGGAGAAAGGATGGGTCCTGGCCTTCAGGGTGCTTAAGCCCCACTGCGGGAGATGAGGCTATTCCATCGGAGCAATCCCGGAACACCATGGCTAGTCTCAAAATAAGTGTAATTGTGTGGAGCTGTGATTCTGCTGTGGATTGGGAGTGGAGAGACCAGAGTAGCCCCTCACAATTACCAGAGGTCTTTGGGCCTTAAGACCAAGAGTGGACCCCTGCCAAGGCCCTGTCACCGAGGCCTCTGGCTTCCGCTGAGGACACACACAAAACCTCCCTCTGGTTTGTAAAAGACTCCAGGGAATAGCTTTCAGACCGACCCTCAAGAAGAAGTCATGTCTGACCACTACCTGAGCTCTCACCACAGCCCAGGTTCCCAGTCCCACCCTCAAGGATGATGAGGCCAGGGGCCTCTCTCAACAATACTCAATTCCCTCAGATCAGGTATGAGGGGCCTCACTCCTTTGCCTGTCCCAGAACACACCGCCCAGTTCCTTCACAGCAGATTTCCTGGGACCATCCCTACAGGACCCGGCTGAATAGGCAGACCCAGGGCCACTACCACCCCAATAACTTATCTGTCCCCTCGGAGAGAAACAAGGCCAGAAGGGGCGGCTGCCAGGGAAACTCTGCATGGAGTTTCACTATCCAGTGAAACGGAGAAAGGGATCGTTAGGCTCCTGTTTAGTGGCTCCCTTCTAGATATTTCAATGCAAAGCGGCAGATCTACCTCTTTTTAAGACCAGCTGGGGTTGAGCTGGCATTAGATGAAAGCACTACCCATGCCTGGGCAAAGGGACGGATTCCAACGAGAGATCATAAAAGCAAAAAGTTCAGAGCCAGGCAGAGCCTTCAAATGGCAGAACTTTGAGCACAGCTTGTTCCAACCTTTCTATCCAGGAGTTCACATTTAGCAGAGGCCAGACGCCTTGGGTATAACTCAGGACTCTAGTCCTCTCCTTTTGAGGACAAATCGGTCCCTGGAGTCTGAGTACACAAACCCAGACCATCAAAAGGCAACGATAAATTCAACTCTCCATGGGAAGGGCCACGTTGCTTGTTCTGCTCTCTGTTGCCTCTTCATGGAAAATAGATGCATCTGTGGAGGGAATTTCCTGGATGCAGTTTATGTTTGTTCCTGAAAGACCTCATCTAGCTGTCCAAAGCCAAAAAGGGTGTAAGGCAAGGTGCCCTTCCTAGAACAAGCAGCACCCCCAGCCCCCTCCCACCAGCCAATCTATCCCTGGATTGGAAAACCAACCAGCAGACAAGAGGGGCTCACTCGCCTGGGAAGGACAACAGGAGAGGACTTTCACCCTCTCCTTTCCTGTAATATCATCACCCTGTGAAGGAAATGGATGCACTTTCTATAGTCCCTGCTTTTAACCAACCAGTGTTTATGAAATACCAACTATGTATTCATAGTATCCTAGTAGTTCACAGATCCCAGTGTCCAACTATGCAGGTGGCTTAGTTCTTCTCATTATTTTTCTTTTATTTTATCCTTTTCAACTTTATAAAGGTACAAAAATAAATTGTAAGATATTTAAAGTGTACATTGTGATGATTTGATATCTGCACACATTGTGAAAGGATTCCTCCCATTTAGTTAATACATTCATCCCTCACATATTTTCCCTTTTTTTTCCTTCAGTGAAACTATTTAAGTTCTATTCTCTTTGCAGATGTCAATTACACAACGTTATAAACTGTTATCACCACATTATACTTTAGCTCCTCAGACCTTATTCATCTTATAGCTGAAAGTTTGTACACTTTTATCAACCTCTCTCCCTGTTTTCCAGCCCTTGGCAACCACTTTTCTACTCTTTCTGTGAGTTCCACTAGAAGTCCTAAGAGGGAAGACAAAAACTAAAACACAAGTGACATCATGGGGAAGTATGTTGGAATCCTGCCTGGGCCATTTGATAGTTATGTGACCTTCAATGCATTGCTCAACAACTCTGGGCCACAGCTTCCTCATGCCTAAATGGAAAAGAATACCACCTGCCTCATACCACAAATTCCGCTGTATGGTTTAGGCTAGATCACGGAGAAACCCAGGGAGCAAATGTTCAAAACTGGTCAACAAATCCTGGCTGGTAGCACAGTGGATAAGGCGACGGGCCTGCAAACTCAAAGGTCGCAGGTTCGATTCCCCAACCAGGGCACATAACCAGGTTGCAAACCAGATCTCCAGTCAGGTCAGTGGCTGGAGGCAGGTGAAAGGCAACCATACATTGATGTCTCTCTCCCTCTCTGCCTCTCTCCCTTCCCCTCTTTCTGAAAATAATGAAATAAAATCTTAAAAAAAAAACAAACTGGTCAACACCACATTGACTAACTCCAAGTTCTGATTTTCCTGGACAGCTTTCTGTGTAAGTTTAAAATTCTTGCATTAAATTAAAACACATACTAGTTTCCTTGGAGTAGGTCTGAAATGCAAGGGGATAAGGGATATTATTAGCTCTTTACATCTTTGTATTGCTTCCATTTCTTCAAGAGTGTGTATTATTGTCTTTCTTTCTCTCTTTCTTAACTCCAACAAAAGTTTAAAGGAAACCAGTTAAATTGTCTAGGATCTGTGCCTGGCACAGACATGAGGGTCAGTAACCATCAGTGCCCTCAGGCCCACACAGGTATGGCCTGCTCCTTTAGTGCTGGGTGGGCAGGTAGAGGACCCCACCCCCAGTCACATGCAAGCTCCCTGAGGACTAGAGACTACCTCTCGGTCATGACCCTTCTCCCTCCACAGCCTCCTCACTCTGCACTGGGTGGTCATTCAATTCCTGAGTCCCTCTGACAATGAAGAGGAGTGAGAGGCTGGAACAGGTGTGCCCAGCAGAGTCATTAAGGACAGAGAGATTTTCATCAGCCTGGCTTGGTTTAACTGTCTCCTTCTGGTACATGATGCTCAGGTTTCAGGGATGTGGCCAAGAGACACTGATTTGCCAGTGGCCAAACGGTGAGGCTTCTCCATGCTCTGGGCCCACGGGGTTAATGTTTTGAGTATTTTTCCATCTCCCACCATCCCATTTCCAAATGACTGGCCCTAATCCCAGAGTTTAGCGAGGGTGGAATTCCAGAGCACATCAGTTCCGGACCTTGTTTGGTAGGAGGCTGGGGGAAGAGACCATGGAATTGAGGCTGAGGAAGGAGGTTGGACAGGCACCTGGGGTAAACCTGAGAACTCTGCTGTAGACTGCTGCCTTTTCAGTCAGCACAGCCATGAACACATCCACCCAGAGACCACCTTCTTCTCTCAGCCTCCGCTGTAAGTGCTAGGACACTGATGCATTCAAAAATAAAGAGGGCCGTTTGCTTCCCTGAACTACCCTGACTCTGAGGCAATGTGCCTCGCATAATACGTACAGTGACTGGTAAATTGAGCACATGTGACATTGATGTTCTCTGAGTCACAGAGAGAATCAAGCTGGACTTTGCTCCCTATCACCACTGACCATCTCTGCAAAGAAAAGTGACCTTAAAAGAGTTCATCAGCTGAAACCCTGTTGACATTATTTATATGTTTTGATTCCTAACTCAGAATATATGGTTCGTAAGTTTCAAGTTTAAAAGTACATTCATCAACTGACATACATACATACACAGAGACACAGAGGCACACGTACATACACAGTATACATAGCAGAGTCACCCTTCCCAAATGCACTTCATCAACAACGTGGTTCAGATTTGGATCTGGCATGTAGCATCATCCTGGCATCGTGTTCAGCCTTCCCATCTTCCGAGGGCCCCTTTCAATCCACAGGACTCAAGAATGAATCCCAGCACCCATTTTACACTACAGCACTGCTAAGGACTGTACTGTGTCCCTCAAGAATTTGTATGTTGAAGACCTAAATGCCCAGTGTCACTGTATTTATTAGAAGGTAATTAAATGAGATCATAAGGGGGATGTCCTCACCCAAGAGGATGAGTGTCCTTATGAGAAGAGAAACCAGAGAACTTATATATGTACCTGGACCCTCCCACCCCAACAGCCATGAGGACACAGCAAGCAGGCAGCTGTCTGCAAGCCAGGAAGACAGTCCTCGCTACATCCAGACCATGCTGGATAGTTTTTTTTTTTCTTTTTTTTAAGATTTTATTATTTTCAGAAAGAGGGGAAGGTAGAGAGGCAGAGAAACATCAGTGTATGGTTGCCTTTCACCTGCTTCCAGCTATGGACCTGGCTGGAAACCTGGCTTGCAACCTGCTTATGTGCCCTGGCTGGGAATCGAACCAGCGACCTTTGGGTTTGCTAGGCTGGCGCCTATCCACTGAGCCACCAGGCAGGCTTCCATGCTGGATATTTGATCCTGGACTTTCCAATATCCAGAATCATGAGAAAGAAATTCTGTTGTCCAAGCCTTGCAGCCTGTGGTATTTTGCTCTGCAGCCCAAGCTGACAAGACAAGGCCCTCACCAAAAAGCCTTCATTGAGTGACTGGCCAAGGGCAGACACCTACACAAGCTTTATCAGACAGAGTCCTTCTCTTCTAGAACCTGGCACATACACAGGAAAAGTTCGATCCATTCCAGTCACATGTAAATCTAGGAATCCTGGGGTCATCATTTCTAGACTCCAGTCTGCAGAGATGAAAATAAAGTAGATGTACAGACTGGAATAAGGATGAGAAAAAGAAAAGAGCATACTGCCTGAGTTTTGAAATGCTAGTTCTTAGTTCCCTTCATCCACCTTTCAAAGGTGCGCTGTGTGCCTGCCCTTGGGCTTCATGAAACACTCCCTTATTATGACAGCAAATCCTCTTGTTTAGCTAAAGCTGGACACAGATTTTTTATACATTTACAACCAAAAACACTCTAAGTGATATACATGAATATAGACTTTGAGATCTTTGAGAGCCAAGATGGTCTTCCCCATGTTTATTTAACTGCCCTACCTGCCTCACAGCAAATGTCCACATTCCACAGAAACCACTAAACTGAAACCAACAGGCACATCTACCAAAAATGTTCCTTAAGAACCAGAAACCAAATACAACCCAAGTCAAGCTCCACACGAAAATCAGTCTTAAACAATACCTCTTTGCTGGGCCACAGATTTACACAGATTATAAGGAGGCCATGTTTTTTCCTTCTTCTGTGCCTCACATATAGGGCGTGCATACTGCACGTGAAGGAAAAAAAAATTTCCATTTCTGATCCCACTCTCTGCCAACCATACCAGGCACACATCTGCTAGAATAAGTGGTTGCTATAGAAATCACCATTTTTGGAACAGAAAAACCCAGTGTCTATGAAGAATGCAGCCATCTCAGTCCTCGGTGAAGCCTGTAAGCTTGGGGCTCAGGTATCTCAGAGGACAGCTGGTTCCTTGCAACCAAATTGACCAAACACCTCGTATCTCAGAGAATCTATCTTGACAATCCAAAATGAAGCTGCCATCAGGAGCTAAGATTTTGCTAGAGAAGCCTCTCTGGGGAGTCAAGTCAAATTTGGAGACATCTGTGAAATGTTATAAAACTAGCAGTACAATATAATGGGTGAAGATTTGGGATTTGGGATCAGACAATCCTGGCTTCCAAGTCTGGCTCTGTACTTAGAGGCCATGTAACCTTACGCAAGTTATTTCCCATTTGGTGTCTGTTTCCTCTTCTGTAAATGCAGATAATCCTAGTCCTTATTTCATGGGATTACTGCAAAGACTCAATGAGATAATGTATGTAAGTTTTCAACCCACGACAGCAATATACCCCGTATTCTTACTTAAAATCCATGGTGCTAGCTAGGATCAAGAACCACACACAGGAACAGCAAAGATAAGGATCAGAGGCCATGGTGTTCATACCTGAGTCTGGTGAGGAAATAACTTCCTCATGTTACTGCAGCCCAACCAAAGATGAGACCTTCACCCTGGGGCCTGACCGGGGTTGCCTGCATCTCAGTGCCTGTTCAGGGGCTGTGGTGCTCCGAAACCAGCTGCAGCGTGGTGGGCACCTCTTCCCAACTCTGCCTTCAGACATGTCACACAAGCAGCTGGAAATCAGCCATGGTGGGAGGCTTTATAACATGAAAATTAGTCAATGCTGCAAATCATATACATTTTTCCCTGGAGATTTAGTGTTAAATATTTCCTGGAGCTTCCTCACCAGGCAAGTGGGGTCAGAACAACACTTTGTACCTAAGACTTCTGATAATCCTCAGGTTTCTCTGTACATGGGTTCAGGAGGATTTCATAGGATCCAAGAACTGCAACTGGGTACCCTGGACCTCCTACTTTTTCCACCATTAAGCTATAGATGTTGGCTCCCTGACAAGGCCCTGTCAGAGGAGGTGCTGTCTTGGAGAGGCTAAGGTTACGTGAGTTTCCAGAAGAGGGAAGGGCTCTGAGGGACAGTAAAAAATGTAAAGATAAAGGCCCACAAGGGGACAGGCAACCTGGGGTCTGTGCTGGCCCTTCCTCTCAGCAATTTTGCTCAGCTTCCAGCACGTCATCCCAGTTACAGACCACCAAAACCCAAAAAGTCCTCCTCAAAACTCTAGGCCTGTTTTCTCCAAATCCTGTGTATTTTATAAGGAATCAAATATGCAATAGATTGTCCTGGTGCACACGTTAATTTCAGGCACATGCCTGGAGGCCTGTGATAAATTCAGTTTTGTCTACACAGCCAAGGATTAAAATTTCATAGTCATGATTTCATCAGTCACTAACTACAAAGGATTAACCAGAAGTGAGGGAAGCACTCATGGCTCAGGAATCCAGACCTAAGGAAAATACCTATCTCTGTTCCCCAGATGTCAGCATGCACACAAATAAAGGTCTTTGATGAAAACACTTTTTTCATTATTCAGGGGACTCCAAAAATACTTCTTTCTGCTATGGAATTAAGATACTCCTGATTCCTGTACACTCTAAAAAGTCATCAAGCCCTGGCTGGTGGCTCAGGGGATAGGTGCCGGCCTGTGAACCCAAGGGTTGCTGGTTGGATTCCCCAGCCAGGGCACATAACCAGCTTGCAAGCCAAGTCTCCAGGCAGATCCATAGCTAGAGGCAGGTGAAAGGCAACCATACAATGATGCTTCTCTCCCATTCTTCCTCTGTTCCTGCCCTTCTCTCTAGAAATAGTGAATAAAATATTTTTTAATTAAAAAATAAAAAGATGAAAAAAATTTTTTAAATAAAATGTCATCAGAAGTCAATGAACACAACAGAATTAGTATACAGGCAACTTCTGCTTGTCAAAATAGCTTTGACTTATTGCAAATACACAGCCTACTTCTACATAGTATTTCCATGATCTCCTCAAACAGCATGTCCAAAACATAAACTTAGTGATTTTTCCACCCAGAACTTCTTTTATATTCCATTTACCAGTTATATAATCCAAATCTCTGGAGTCTCTCTCAATTGCTTTCTCATAATCCCTCCACCCAATCAACAAGACCTAACCATTTCACCCTAGCAATCTACCCCTCCCTTTCCACCTCCTTAGCTACTGCCATAATACAGCCTGCATTATCTCTCACCCAAACTACCAACAGGTTTCTAAGTACTGCCCCTGCCTCCAGGCTGACTCCCACATTGCCATCCTCGGTGCCACACTTGGAATACTCTTTCTGAGACATATTTCCTATTACTTGTCCAGCCTGATGAAACTCTTTCAACATTTCATCCCAAATGTACAAAATAAAATCTAGGTCTCTTTCCTGAGCAAGCACAACCTTCACAATAGCCTCAACATTGCCTCTGACTATCATCTCTACCTACTTCTTCGCATATCTCAAGCTCCAGTGAAACTGAACAGCCTGCCATTCTCTGTTCCTCTTCCCCAGGCCTTTGCACAAGCTGTTTCTTCTACCAGTGATCTCTCATTTTTCAAAACCCTGCTCAGATGTCACTTTCTCAACTAGGTTCTGTCTGCAGCCCTTTCCAAAGCATGGGCAATCACTGCTTCACCTCCATTCCTTCTTTTCATGCTCTTCACTTAATTACTACTTTTATTAAACTATAATGTGGTGTTCTGTCTGTGTATTTGTTTCCCCCTATTAGCTTATAAGATCCTTGGAGGCAAGGACTACGTTTTGGCTTTCTATAGCTTCATTGACTGGTATATAGTAGGGCTCAATAATACTTGTTGAATGAATCAGTCAGATATGATCATGATCATGCCTCTCTTGGAGCTTCCAATGTATTTTCGAATAGTCTTAGGGAACACATTTTAGTCTATCTTTCATTACAGCCATTTGTGTAATAGCACTAACCCCAAAGTAAGAGCTAGGAAAAGAACTCTGCCTCATGTCTCCTCCATCTAAGCCAAACACATCTTGCAGGTATTCAGTAAATATTTGATGAATTGAATAAAGTGAGTTCAGAGTTAACACACACACACACACACACACACACACACACACACTGCTCAATCACCTACTTAGGAGGCTCTGAGAGTTTTCCAAATGTCTAAATATCTTCTGAGCTGAGGGTTACAGAAGGTCAGATTCCAACCTAAGGATGAGGGAAAGTTCAGCAAAGCTGAAAAGACTGTACCATTTCAGATCACTGCCTCCTAAGTTTTAATGTCCCCATCATCCCTCCCTTCACCTAAAATGTCTATTAAATACATTCATCAATACTCATTTCTTTTTTCCAGCACTTTTTGCCACCACTTTCAGCAAACCTTGGGGCTAGGAATTGGAAGCGAAAATTTCCTTGGCAAATAAAAACAGAACATCATACAAGCCCATCTCTAGTGTCTATTTTCAGTAGTTTCAATCCCTGAGTGGATGTGGCCTGCAGCCCACTGCTCTGAAAACATGACAGGCATCACATGAGCATACATATGACCTGGGAGCTGGCGTGGCGGTCCTTCTACAAAGCAGGCGGATACCGCCTGCCTCTTGCCTTTTCCCCATTTCCTCCAGGAAAGATGAATGAGCTGGCTGTCAGCAGAGGACAGCCAAAGCAGTGGTGTTTCCGTAAAGGTGCAGTGGAAGCATCTTTGATTAAGGAAACCTGTATACATAGCTGTTAGACAACCTCTCTTCAGTCTCTCTAAAGAAAGACAGATCCCTCAAAACAGGCTTTAAAAACACCCAGAGAAAGTCCTGGTGCACACCCCACCACCCATGAGGAGCTGGCCTGCCCTCAGCAGCCCAGGGCTGGGGAGGAAGCCTCCAGGCCTCCAGCACTTGGCTCCTACTGAAGAGCAGCCTGGGGCTGCCCCAGGGGGCAGAGGCAGGGGAGGAATGTGTGGGACCCACTCCTCTCCCTAGAAGAATGTGGGACTCTCGCCTGCTCACTAAAAGCAACACCTGCTCATGTGCTAAAAGTCCTCTTGAAGTCCCAACAAAGGACATCAAAGCTGATGTTTGGAAGTTGAGATAACAAGAAAAGGGAGTAAAAAAAAATTAGAGTAGGGAGAAAAACACCACCAACAAAAAGTTATCTCACCTTTGACCTGTGGAGAGGCCACAGGCCCCAAACACTTTAAATCGGCTGAGGATGCACTCCCTCTCTGCTCTGTAGATGTGTCTAGTATAGAAGCAATAGTTGCTTTCTCCACAACTTCTTTTCCAGAGGCAGGAAACACTTCAGCTCTTCCCGTGAAGATAGAGAAATTAAATAAGTCTACAAATTTACAGCAATATCTCATTCTTACATCACCCGCTTCTATCCCCCCATCCCCAAACAAATAAGGAAAAGAAGAGAGGGAGGGACCTGAGTCGCGCAGATCTTTATTTTTGTGCCCCTGTTGCTTAGGACTGGAACATTGCAGGGAACACCTTAACTTCCATCCTGACTTCCATCCCATGTACTGAAAAATAACATATGTTCTGTTCCTAGAAAGAACTCTGATAAGGGCTGAAGCAAACTTCTCTTTTTACAAACATACAGCTTAAATATGCTTCCTCTATAGCACTAAGTCAGGAACTTGGCAGCAAAGACAGTGATCAACCAGGTAGGAAAATAGTAAGAAATTTGAAAAATATTTTAGCAAATCAAAGGGTCTGAAAAAATATTACCACAAACCACGTCTGTATGCTGCAGCCACCTCTGTGCCCTCCCCATTACATTTCCCTGCCATCCCCTCACCCCAAAGTAATTTCTCTCACCAATTTCCTACCTTCAGTTTTCATCCACTATTCTGTTTCAGCAAACATTTCCTGGTCCCCTACTTTGTGGCAGATATTGTGCTGAGAATCAGGGACACATTCTCCAGAAATCATCTCCAACTAGATTATCAGGTTATTCTAGACCTCTAGAGAAGAACCCAAGTGTTTCTACTTATTTCCTAAAAATATGTCATGAAAACAAAAATAGTACTATTTTTACCAAGTCACCTGGAGGTTATGAGACAGCCCATGGGATGAGGTTTTCAGTTAACAATTTCATCCCTGCCATCCATTACTTCCACTAATAAATCAGTATTGCAATAGAAAAAAGAGTGACAGCTTATGTACTTAAAACTTGACTGAGCTGGCCAAAATTGATTAAGCAACTTTCTGTTGAATGACTAACTGAATAAATAAATGAATACACAAGTAAAAGAAGAAACGTAAGGTTTCAGCTGAAGACTAACTGGATGGCTACATGGCTAACTTATAGCTGCTCCCAATAACCTCAGTAGAGTTGGTCTGAAAAAGGACAGCACCAACAAGCTTCATTTAGGAAGAGGAAATGAGAGGATGGGTAATCCAAATAGAACGAGGGATAACAAGGGAGGGTCATTCACAGGATGTCTGCATTTTAAAACCCCTTTTCCTGAACAAATCCCAAGCTATGGAATACTTCACAAGGTCAAAGATCATGACTTATCTGTATTTGTGCTACATCATCTCACTCAAAGCAAAACACATGTCAGGTCTTCAATAAATATGTGTTGGATAAACTGCCACCAACTCATGTCTGGGAAAAGGTCATGATCAAATGCATTTTAGATTGGGAATATCCTAAAATCCATGCTAACAGCTCTGGAATTCCTTCTTTCCTGGTTCTCTCCCCTTTGTTCTTACCAAAACTCTAACTAGTTTCTAAGACAACCTGTAAGTCAACCTTATTCATGCAAAATACATGCAATATTGGACTGCAAGGCCCTAAATACCTCTTTTGAAGGATATAGTGGTCTCAGAAGCGCACGTAGAAAAAGGGTATAGATGAGAGCTGGTCGTCTGGTACACTACCTATTCATAAATGATCAGGTACACTGACTGCTGAAGACAGTGCAGAATTCAAAGAAGAGTAACACACAATGACCAGGTCTTTGCTCTCAAGAGAAACTCAAAGAAGGAGGGTTAGACAGGGAGAAATATTTATACCATGAGCTAGAAAGCTTTGAGGGGTAAAAATGAAGTACATGGAAAGAGGGATGGCTTTACGGAGATTTTATTTCAATTAAGTCTGGGGAGGACTAGAGAAAGAACAGGATGAGGCTGCCTTCTTGGACAGGTAACTCTTAGGAAGGCTCTTCATAACAGGGAAATCTTTGTGTTGTAAATACGTGCTAAAAGCACCAGAACAATAATCCCTTAGAGAAAAGAATCAAGGTTCTCAGAAAACAGTGGACTTTTTTACAGAGAAAAAAAATCAATCTTTTTAAAACATCGCTCGTTCTTTTCTTTTCTCTTCTGCCTCTCAATTTTCTGAATAGTCTCCCCAAATTCAAATTGTGAAATATGACTATTAAGGCTTTATACTATCCTCCTATAGATACTATTGTGACATTTTTAAATTAAATAAATTATTTAAAATATCCTATATTAAAGAAAATCAGAAGTATAGAGCAAATGATAGCCTGGGGAAATATTTTCTATGCGTTCAACAGGTAAAGGGTTAATGATTACGATTTATACAGAAAGAGGACGCAAAAAATGTGTAAGGAAAACATAAAACCCCAACAGAAACACAGCAAAATGTTTAATTTTTATGGGAATAAGTTTATCCATCTTTTCCTCTATATACTTTGGGTTTTAAATGACTTTTAAAAATTTATATTATATCACTTAAAATGTAGATTTCTCCCCAGACACATCCAAGAAAACACACCTGACAAGTGCTCACAAGAGAGAGATCCTTCCTTTACTGAAGTGGGTCTGGAAGCCTCAGAAAAGAACAGAGAGGGTAAAAAGGGAGGAGGAAAAATGTGTCTGAACAGTAGCCAACAAAAACACTAGAGATAAATAAATTCAGCATCTGGCATCTGTGGGCCCTGAAAAACTAGACCACAGATTAAATTAATTAGGAAAACCACCCACAACAAACCGATCACACCGGAGATGGAAGGAGAATGAAGGGCTGAAGTGCTGTCAAAACAGAGGTGTCAGAATAGCGTGCGTAAAATAACTCCCAGAGGAACTTCCAGTCCTTCAGAGGACACGGTGGTCTCTGGATCTCATTCATAATGTTTGCCTTGGCTGAGGTTCCAAACCACAAAAACATCTGTACAGAAGGAAGTAACTGATTTCAGTGAACTCATTCTGGAAACTTTTCACATATTTAGAGTCATTTCATGAAAGGACAATGAAGTTAATGTTACACACTGGAAGAACAGTCTTGTGGTTAGCAGCACCAGCCGGTTTCTCTCTCTTTCCAATCCCTGTTGGTGTGGAAATGAAAGAGAGAGAGGGAATGGGATGAGGTAGATCAGAGATGGAGAGGGAGGAGATAAATAATTTAAGGAGCACGGCCAATTATATAGGTTGGTTTTAATTTTGAAACCAATGTTGAAATACCAATGGTGTTGTTGCCTTTAGCTCTCTGAAAACTACAATATAATTAGGTTCACTCAGCTTAACTTAAAACATGTCCAATCATTAAGATTTTTCTTGATCCAGCCAAGTTATCACACAAACATGCACGTGCGCTCCCACACATATGCACACAAACCTGGATCTCTGGGCCAAAAGTACATCAAGTCCCCAAGAAACAGTAAAAGCATGTCATCACTTTTCACAAATTACACTTGTGTTTCAAGACCTTCCTTAAAGATAATGTTCTCACAATTAATTAATTTATGAATAGTTCCCCACCCCCGGCCCCAAAACATGCACAACAGGTTCCATGCAAATTCTTGAGCTTTTAAATTATACTGTTAATGAAAGCAAATAAAGGCAGTTAAAAGGCAATTTGCTCAATTGGTGTTAATATTTAAGCACAGCATGTGTAAAAACAAGATCACAGAATTTAGTTTTTACCAAGAAAACTTTAACCCAACTTTATTTCCAAAAGATCAGACACGTTACCAAGAATCTTTCCTTCTTCTACCCTTCAGCATCAGGTAATGAGGCTTTTTATTAAATAAATAACTTGAATTAACCTCAACAGTTTCTATCACTTAGAACTTCCAATCTATAAAATCAGATCAACTTAATCATGTTTAGATTAGATCCTGCATCCTGAAGGCAAACTAAACTGTTTACATCTTCCCTCTCCTTGGCACATGAATGCACCAAGATGTCAGATTAGAGAGGTTCATGCTGCCTCCCTGGTCCTGGGATCTTCCCTGATACTAGACCCTCATTCTTAGAATCTGCACCAGTAAAACCAACACACCAGTTGTGGCATCTCTGCCGCTTTTAAACCAGCTGCACACAAAACCCCTAAAAGTTCACTAGCTGGGCATGAGCAGCAGCTGTGGCTTTGCCTGGAGCATGCCTACTATCCCTTCCCAAAGAGAAAGCTTCCAGGTCAGACTAGCAACATGTAAGTTTCCTTGGGTGACCCTGGGTTATTGCTCTGATGGGCTGGGTTATGCACACAGATTGCTTCAGAAGACTGTTTTATGCCCAATCTTCCACCTTAGGCTCTGGGTGAAATTCCTAGGATCTCTCAGAAAGCCTGAGCTCCTCAAAGGAGAAGAAAGGGGGACAAGGACACCGTGAAGACGAACAGCCTCTATGTGATACCCAGGTTCTCATCAAGAGCGCTGAGCACCCCCATCACACACATATACGTGTAATTCTCCCACCTTCTTCATACCCCTTCTCTGGGTATCTAGTTCCCTCAAAACATAGTGTTTCAAAGTAGTACAATGTTGAATATGATGTCAAAGGCCTCTGACCTACTTAACTCAGTAGGCACTTCCCAGAAGTCTTCACGTAGCCCGCACCAGCTCTTTCCCCAAGTCCTGGCTCTTCCTGAGCACCTCCCTTTCCCTCACTGCCCAGCTGGTCAACTGAACCATGCCTTCCCTCAATATACCTACCAAACTGTTTAAGGGAACAAAGTCCCCTTCGAGAACCAGAGGGTCTGCACTGCACAAGCCCCGGAAGCCAGTTCATGCCCTGTGTTGACTAAGGACCCACTGGGAGAACAGTCAGTCATTGCCCGCCCGGGCCCCCAGTTTTTTAAATCAGTCGCTAAATTTCTCTCCCTTCACTCCATATTTCTTTCCTCCCTTTTCCCCCACTCCCAGCCCACTTATCCTCAAACCATTTCTATTCGATTAATAGGGCTGGCCTCAGCAAGGATGTTTACATTAGGCTCACTTCCAGGCCATAACCCTTCCCAAGCGAACACATTCCTATCAGGGCAATGGGGAAACCTATGCAAAACATCTGAGCCTCTCTGGGCTCCCAGTTCCAGCCTTGGGAAACTCCATTAACCCTCAGATCTCTCCAAGACCGAGCAGCACCAGGGCATGGGGAGAGGGCCTGCTTCAACAGTCTAGGGTGCTAGGGGAAGCTACAGACATTTTCTGTCCAGCCAAAGATCTGGCTAAGCCAACTATGTCACACCTCAAGGCACCAAGATCCAATCTCACTCGCCACAGACCAGCTATTACTTCTGGGGAACCAGCATCTTCCACACTAGTCAGCACTGCAACCAATTGTCTTCGACACCTGCCATATCCAAATGCAGAGATACTGAAAGGCCAGCAGGAGTTCCACTAGAAGAAACAGAGATTGCAATGATAGGGAGGTGCCCCCTAAGTTTCCCTTCCTCCACCTGGCTCCTCCCAAAGCCTCCCTGCCCAGTGTCAGGTCTCAGCTCAATTGGTCTATCATGGGTTAGGACTCCACTTGCCCCATCTCCAGACCCTAAATGGCAAATACAGGAGGTAGGAATAACTGCAGTTTGGTGAAGCCAGTCCTGTTTGGGTATCCCTGTCTGCCCATCAACATTGAAGCCAGCCTATTTCAGTATCAGGAAAAAATCCAAGAATGCATTAAGAGCATAGGCTAAGTAATTAGACAGCCCTGGGTTTGATTTCCAGCTACCCAACACAAAAGCAGGGTATATTTAGGGACTAAATACCTAACCTCTTTGAACATATAGGTTGCTCACCTCTAACTCCATGAGGCTTGAATGAGGTAATGTGTATCGATGCTGAGCTCAGAACCTGCCATGCCATAGGTGGTCCCCCGACGGAATCTATCTCCCCAATGCCATCTACCCTCACCAATTCCTACTAGCAATTTCCTAATAGCTGAAGTGTCTTTTAAAGGGTTCAGTGAGGAAGGGGAAGCAGGGAGGGGCTCAAAGTTTCACCATGATGTTAAAGAGAACTTCTTCCAGAACAGATGGCCAAGAGCCATGGCTGAGGAGTCCCATGAATAAGCACATGGACATCAATTCCACTCTGAAAGTCAGACACTGTGACCCTGTGTGCAATAATAGAAGCTGGCTTACTGATTCACATCGGGTTTTTTGTTGTTGTTATTGTTGTTGTTGTTGTTTTTAAATAGAAAAAGGCAAGGCAAAAGAAGATGCTGGCGATGATAGGTATTCTAGCTCCTTCATTCAAGACTCCAAGGCCACTTGCTAGTAGCAGCAAATATTTAGTGCACTCAGCTACTCTCTGTGTCTCTTTGTTGGGGACCTGAGTCTCAGAGCTCAAGCTGGCACCAAAAGACCATCTGGGGCTGCCGTCTGACACACAGAAGTTTAAACAGCTCAATGAATGAACCCAGGAATTAATGAATGATAAAGCTGTATGGTCCCCATCAGCCTCTCCTCTTGTCAGCAGCATTCAAACCCCTGGCAGTGTCTTCTAAAATAAATGCTTCCTAATATAATGCAATGATAATAATAATAATAATAACAAGAAGCAGAAAAAGGATCCTACTACAAGGCAGGCAGATTTTTTAAAAATCTAGTCCTATGTTTCCCACTATATTCTCTATTCATTTAAGATTAATTTGAAAATCTCCCCAAATAGAATAGAAAACCAAAAACGTGTTGTCTTGCACACTGTCTCCAGCCCTCTTACTCTAGCAGTTCTTTGGGAAACATCTACGTCATAGGTCAGCTTTACCAAAATAGTATGAAACTGAGAGTATATTCTCCCAAGATGCACACGTATACATCCACATCACACAACTGAGAAAATGTCAGTGTTAACTGATTTCCAATTGCAGGAAAGAAATTCTCTTTTAATCACTTGTAAAATTGTTTAGTCACTTCTATACAACTGTGTATGAGGGTGGAAATTTTTAACACTGCAATCACTTTGGTAGGCTCAGAAATCGTGTTTTTGGAGCAGAGATATTATGGGAGAGAGGTCCCTTTGAAAAGGGACCTGCATTGCAATACAGACAATCTCTTGGCAGGCTCACTGGGTTCATTCAGTCTAAACAGCTGAGTATTTCATCACCAGGGAAGCCAGAGCCTAAGAAAGCAGAGTTGATCAAGAGAAGTAAATTTAAACACAAAGTGTACAATAGTGCGTTCTGCAAGATCTATAAAGCTCTTTCCTGGACATCATTCATTATAAACAAAATCCGAAAGACACATAAGCAGGCTTCCTAGCAGGTGAGTCACATGACTCTTGAGATCCTTCCCAGGACCTGGATCGTAATCCACCAGAGAAAATCCAAGAAGTCAGACACACAAGCTAACAACTAGCTCGCTAAGCAGAGCTCATCAGGCTATGACCCTCGTGGGTAGAGAGCCCTCCAGCAAATCATAGACCCCTCTGGGGCTCCATTCCCTTATTTCATCTACAAAGTCAAAGTGTTCGCCAGAATCTATTCCACCACAATGCATATGGACACACCTCTCTGTGTATTCCTGCCCTTCCCCAAACCTAACTGGTGACCATAAAACTTGTCAAAGCAACTGGGCTTTCAAGAGTCCATCTACTGGAGACCTGACTAAGAGGGCTGGCATGAAGGGTAAAATTCTGGGCTCTCACAAACCTCCAACTGAAAAGCAGACAGATCAACAACATGAGGAATTCATATTTTTGGTGGTGGTGAGGGAACAAGAAGGAACAAGCAAAAGCTAGATTTCTTTTCAGTCAGAAAAGATGGTGATATCATCAACCTTCAGGCCCTCTGATATAGGCTTCTTCCATTGCAGTGGCCAAAGTAAATCAGAACTGTTAGGGCTTTCTTTTAGTTTTCTTTTCTTATTTTTTTCCTATTTAATTTTTTTTTTCTTATTTAATTTTATTGTTGTTGTATTACATCCATCCCCTTTTTTTGTTTTCTTTTTCCCATATAATCCATCATAATGCTTTTTGGAAAGGCAACAGGAGCAGTAGGGGCTCTATGACTGCAAAAGGGAATAAATCCAACCACAAAACAAGCCAAGGCAAAGGGATAAGGAGACAGGATGCTTCCAAAGGAGTGGCTGCTCCATCACTGCTGAGAGCTAGCTCACCAAGGGAACAGCGAGGCAGATGCCCCACCCAGACCAGCCTTTTCCTCCCAACAACCCTTAGCTGGTAAAGGTTAAAACAGAGTGGAGGGGTGGGGGGTGCAGGAGAGGGAGAGGACAGGAAAACATTATGCAATATTAGAATGTTACTTTTATTTTAAAAGCCATCATGTGTAAAGCATTAGTGTTTTTGAAATTGCATTCTTGAGTTAATTAAATGGACAATCTTTTTTATACATAAAAGTGAAAGAAAGCAATTAAAACCTAAATGAAGAAAAACTGCCTTCCCCTGGTGTTCCAGGCTCCCCGGTCCCTCTGTATTTATCACAGAGCACAGACAAGGATCTCCCAGCACCACTGTCCAAATGTCTCTTTTATGGCACCCTGGGTGACAGTTTGAGAAGTGTTTGTCTTCTGAGTTTACCTAGGAGACTGTCAGGATAAGAGGAGATGGAGAGGGCGGTGAGAAGAGGGGGAAAAAATCTCATTTAAGCAATTAATAAACAAACAAGGGAACCCAGAGAGCAGCCAGATCTCTGCCTAAATGAAACTGAAATAGGTACCACACCTCTTTTTTGGTCACCTGTACCAAAAACAGCCACACCCAGGGATTCAACCTAGAGCATTAATTCCGAGTTTTGGGTTGTCCAGCCCACTTCAGCTCACAGGCTTGTACAAATCAGAGACATACATTCAGATTACAACAAGAGAAACTGAAGTTAGTTGTCAGGAAGAACTTTTTAAATATATTGCTATGTCCACTTAGCAGGTGCCAAAACACCAACTGGTCTAACTTCTTACAAATGTGCCTTCCCAGATGGGTGGATGGCTTCAGGGAAAACTGTATGGCTGGCTCACCTGGCAAAATAAGTCGAGTCAATATGGCTGCCAGGCTGATAAGCAGCCTGATCTCAAGGGAAACACTAACAACAAACTCCCCTCTGATGCCCTGAAAGACTTACTCAAAGAGGCTGAGATTACTCTGGTGTCCCTCCAAGAATGCCCCAAAGATAAAAGGCATCACCTTTCTTGTTGGTGTCAACAAGAAGAAAAGCATGAATTAGTTCATGTTCATTCAACAGAATGGCTTCTCAATGGAAACACGCTGCAGAAGCTAGAATGATGTCCTCTGTCTTAGAGACCAAATGGCCTGAATTCCACAGTGAGTTGCTCCAAGGGCCTAGGCCTCCTTGCTCCCAGGCCACAAGATCTCTTACCTCTTGGCTTCCAGGAGGTCCATCCTTTCAACAAATATGATAGCCCCGCTCAGAGAGATTTTTGAGAATGTACATGAAACCACAATAAAACAGCACCAATCCATTCTCCCATCCCCACTCACCATCCACCCTGGTAACAGTGCTGACCATTACCTCTCCCAAGGTACTTTTCTTTCTCTTCCTGCTTTGGGAAAGGAATAGGTAAGGGGGGAGGGGGGGGGAGCAAAGTAGAGATGGCCAGGCCCACAGAAAGTGAGAAATGGCTTGTATCTTGAGTGTTGGACGTAAGGGTTGATGTCTCTCACCAGCTGCATCCTTCCCAGCTATTAGGCCCTGTCCACAGGCCAGGCATGCCTGCAACTTACTTGCAAAGCCACACTAAACTACTCTCTATTTTGGTTCCATCGTGTCTGCCTTCAAAGTAGGTACTCTTGTGGGATTGAAAAGTAGAACATGGTTAGTTGCCAGTTTCCTATGCATGTTCAACCTAGGCTAAGGCAGAAAACCTAAACCTCTATTAATCCAAATGCATCAGTGTAGAAGAGCTCATGTTGCTGCAGAGGCACTCAATTTGGTTTCGCCTCCCATCCCTACTCACCCTTGGCAAATGAACTCAAACAGAGCACCTTGACCAAAGTGCTGGTCTGAGAGGAAGGGAAGAGGATGAGAAAAGAGAAAAAAACTGGTGTGGCTATCCCACAAATTCAATTACTCATACCCCACACAAGAAAGAATAACTTGTTAAATTTCTCTTTGATTCCTCGGGCTCCAAACCCACACACGGGTGTTGGGAAAAGGTGTTGAATAAGCCACTGAAATGAAGCTCCTTGGTGCCACCCCACCGCAGGCGCCCACACTGTGGCCCTTTGAGATAGAGAGCCCAGCCTCGTTTGCTCCCTGTTGTGCCACTGAGCTCACCGTGGGCCCCCGCTCTTGAAAGAAATTCAGGGTGGGTTAAACGTTACCTCTATCTCCACCCAGCATCTCCTAAGCCATCTGATAAGCGCTAGAAAAAACATCCTGTGTACAGAGGTGGAGATGCTGACACAGGGTGGGGGAGCACCAACGACAAAGGGGCCATGAGGAGTTAATCCCCCAAGAGATAGGGGCCTACTCTGTGGAAAGTTCAAAGAAAGCAAAGAGAAGAAAGATTCCACCGGCTGTTACATGTGGTTACCAAAACTCAAAGCAAGTAGAGCCTTCTATGCCCCAAAGTTAAAAAATAAAAACAACCAAAACCTCTTCAGTCCTAACAAATGGTACACACTAAAAAAGAAATGGGGGAAAAAAAGTGTTTAAGGAGAATGCTCAGCCAACCTGCAGTGCTGGTGCATCCCTGCTCACCGTGCCCATCAGAGAGTTCAGCTGTGCTTTGATTTCAGAGTCCAGGGTGAGGGTGTAAGGGGTAGGGGTCTACCTTCTGAATTCCAGCCCTTATCATCTAATTTTTCTCCCCACACAACATAAGGCCTGGTTCAAACCAAGAGAATGCTCTCTAGGACATCAAGGTTCTCTCAGTGCCTACATTTTGGCCTCAATAATACAGTGTTATGGCTCCAAGCAGGAATAATTGCCAGCAACAAAGTGCCATTTTACAGATCTTCGGCTTCAGCATCATTGGCACAGTAAGGTTTGACTGAACTAGGTTTTTCAATGTTCCCAGCAGCTGAGAGGAGCAAGGCACAATGGTTTGGAAGGGCACCCACATTTGATTGGATCTATCAATATGGGTGCATGAAATGGAAGAGCTTTGGCTGACTATGGCCCCGGCCTGACAAGCGGCTGGTAATGAGGGATGTGATAAATGTCAGGGAGCATCAAAGGCTTGAGCCCAAGAAGGGAGTCACAGGAAAAGCTCCAGGATTGGCTTTTTCTCTAGAACTGCCCCAGGCTCTTCTGCCTGTAAAATTCTCCAGGTACCCAATAAATAATTAAATGACTGCTTACCTCTTACTTAACCACACCTCAGGGACACAGGACCAACCCCAGGGTTACTGCAAGAAGCATCCCTCTTCCTATGTATGCCAAGAGCATCCCAGAAACAATGACCCAAACATTTCCCAACTGCTTCACTTTCAGAAAGTATCCAGAAGGAAAAATGTGAACAACTGATTCCACCTGTTCCCTCTAACTACTCTCACTGCCGCTGTGATGGATGAGGAAAGTGATGACAAATGACAAACCATTCTCCTGAAAACCCCGGAGTGAAAAATTCACCAAGGATCCCGATGACAGGCCATGCACAGAAGGCAACAGCATGTGAGGCGCACTAGTTGAGCACCTCAAACCCCAGGGCGAGTCCACCCCAAACCTGGCCGCCCACCACACACCAACACCTCATAGCCCCAACTTTTTAAAGGATTGTTTTTTCCTGAAAAGAGAAACCACAACCAAGAGCAAGCCTGCAGGGTGAAGCAGCTGGGACCATGCCTCACAGGCCTGTGCGTGAGCATGTCCAGCCACCACTGATGGGCTCGGTGCCAATCCCAAAAGATCCCAGGACCCACCACAGAGCTGGACACAACACCAAACCAAAGGGATAGGTAGGTCCCTGGTGTTGAGGCCAAAGGCAAGGGAAGACGTAACCATCCCAGGGACTTCCAGTCCAGAAAGCAGTAGCCAATTTCCTAAGGAAGAGAGATTACGAGCCCACGGTAAAACCTGGCCTGCCGCCTCCCCACCAAGGTGCCACCAGCTCCTTGCTCACACCACGATGTATATTGAAAAAAGCCACAGACACAGGAATGTGTCTGCATCATGTGCAGTGACATGAAAAAACACAAAGAAATAAAAGTGGGTCCTCTTCTCTCAAAATGAGAAAGGAGAGTGAAGGAACAAATATTTATTGGGCACCATGGTATAGCAATAAGATCTGTATGTTTTTTCATTCATCTTCTCAATCACCTTACAAGACCCTTGATATCAGCCCCATTTTACAGAAGAAGCACAATTTTAAAAAGTGGCCAAGTGCTCAATCTAGGTCTACCTTGATTCTAGAATTCTGGTTCTTCCTACCACACCACATCATGTTCCTCTCTTCAGTCACTCAAGTTTCTAATGAATCTCTCAAATAAGTCTGGTTAAATAGACACATTCATCAGTCAAAGAAAAAATGCCTCTGTAGCCCCAAAGAACATCAATGAAAACTGGAGAATATAAAAAGAACTGGATCAAAACTGACTGAAAATTCAAAATCCCTTTATAGGAGGTAACTATCCACCATAATAAACAAAAACAAAACCCAAACAAAAACAAACCAAAAAAACCCCTCAACTTGCAATGTTCTGGCTGGAAGGGTCTCTCTGGTTCCTCTGAGATGCTGCTGGCCTGACGTTAAAAACCATGCTAAGGCCTCTCATTATCTCAGGGGTCCCTGCAGATTCCCAAGGCAGCGTTAAGTTTCGTGAATGCAGTACAAGTCTTTTGAGGTAAGGAATCCGAGAGCCGTCAGCTGGCCTCACTCTAAATTTATGATTATCCCAGCCTTATAAAAGGTTAATAATTTCATAAAGCCAGATGTGCCGTATCACACAAAAGGGTCTATCAGAAAGGTCAGAGTCACTGCAGGGCTCAGCATTGCCTAATGAGAAAATTCTCCTGGAAAACTAAAATAACTAAAAGGGTCCCCATCAAGTTTCATCTTTTTCCATCTGTGGTTGAGTAAACTCAAGGGGAAAGAGGCCAGCTTGCCAATACACCCAAATTAGCACACCGCTCTATGACCACACTCCTCTGACAAGCAGGATGAAATGAAATACCTGCCTGATTCAGTCTTGGTTTAGACACTTTTATCATTCAGCCAGGCCCGAACCACAAACATGAAATAAATATCAAATATGCACTAGCCACTTACCTCCTCAAAATAAGTCAACTATTACATCTGCTATGTTATTGGGGAACAAGGGTGGGGAGGGGTGGAACAATGTTTCCACTTGAATTCCTGGATGAGGCCTCTCAATCAGCTGTGCAGACAGAGCTTCAGTCCCCCTAGGTTTCTTTGGCCTGGTACAGCTCAACTCATCAAGCACTCCTCCAAGCCACCCCCATCTGATTGTAAGTGTCACCTTGGGCTGCAGAGAGAGATGCCTACATAAGCCTCATACCATCACATGGAGATGGAAAGGAAAGCAACACTTTGCCAATAGCGATTAAGGAGAACCCAGCAATCTGGGTTAAAAACACACACAAAGGAAAAACAGGTCTCAGGATGGATCAGCGTCATTAAGAGATCATCTCCCCAGTTCACAGGAATCCCAGGCAGGGCACCATCTCCGCTCAATAAGCCAGCTCATGCTTCTTATTAGACCTTTAACTCACTTTTTGGCAAAACAAAGCAGAACTGGCTGTTTACGTGTAAGTCCATTGAAAGCCACAGACCACTAACTAGCAGGGAGGCAGCTAAAGACTTCTTTTTTAAGATTATATTTATTATTTTTAGAGAGAGGGGAAGGGAGAGAGGCAGGGAGGGAGAAAGAGACATCAAGGTGTGGTTGCCTTTCACCTGCCTCCAGCTAAGGACCTGATTGGAGACCTGAATTGCAACCTGGTTATGTGGCCTGGCTGGGAATCGAACCAGCGACCTTTGGGTTCACAGGCCAGTCAGTGCCTTATCCACTGTGCCACCAGTCAGGGTTGAATACTTCTTAAAAAGGTACAGAAACATGAGGTGGGCGTGTGCCAGAGGCATCCCCACGTGCACCAGCACCCTAACATCCAAACCGATCTGAACACTTATATGACATTATTGAATCTCTAAGGCAGCAATTTGCAACCCTTTTCATCTCAAGGGACACATAAACTACTTACTAGAACTGTACAGTGGCCTCCAAAATATTTTGCCACTCTGACCAAAAAAAAAAAAAAAAAAAGTATAATTTTGATCCATTTACACAGGACAGCTATTGTTGTGTTGGCTGCTGTCTTTTTTTTTTTTTTTTTTAATTTGATGACCTGAACAGAAAAAGTCAGTGCCCCTCACTAAATGGCCAGGTATTACATGTCTTAAAAATCCTTGTGGCACACCAGTTGACAGTCACTGCTCTGAGGCAAGAAAGGAAGTTGTATCATTGCCGTTCTTAAAAAAAAAAAAAAAAAAAAAGCCAAGTAAAGAGGACCCAGGCTGCCTCCCTAATCCCTCTCCGCAAAGCTGACCACCTCATGTCCCCTCACCCTCCAATACACACTCTCCTTCAAGTTGACATTGCACAGCTCTGAGAACCACTGACTCACCAGAGACTAGGTCACAAGACAATAGTATCACCCATCAGTTAAAATAAAACCCCACCGGAGACTTAGGGTAAAAATGCTTATTTGCCTGCAATGATAGATAGCTATGTTTCTTGTGGCTTTTTATTGCTGTTGGAAAAGCACTTATCAGGGAAGATCAGAAGTTTGGAGAGAATGGAACTGATGGGAGCCAGGTACCCAGAGAAGAGATAAATCTAAACAACACCTCAACTTCCTTATTATAAACTACACATCATCTTTTAACTGACCACATCATAAATATTATAAAAGAGATTTATGATATATATGTTCAGAGTCTCAGAGTATCTACCTCCCCTCCTCAATGGGGGAAAAAAACCCAGGCTGTAAGATCACTGTTGAGAAGTGCAATTCCACACTTGGAAAAACTAAAATCAATATCTGTTGTAGAACCTCTCTCTCTCCCCGTTAAGATCATGGTTGTTTTAGGAGGATACAAGCTTCTGAAATGCAGCCTTAACAAACAGAACATTGCTCAACTGTTCCAGAGGCAGGTGTCATAAACAAGCAGCCACATGGCAAACATATTGATTTCCCAGCCCTTATCTCACAGCAACCAGTGCTCAGTTACCAGGCTACTTTAATATGTAATTTACTGCAAGGGAAAGAGAGCAGGGCCTTGAATGTCTGAAATATTTACTGAAGAATTCTGGAGGCTTCCCACAAGAGGTGGCAATGTACAAGCACACAGGAAGAATTCTGGGTTGGAAACCACAAACTCATTAGCATTATTAGTAACTTCATTAGTCATTAGCATTTCCAAATGCCCAACCAAAAGGCCGGACCCACCTCTCTCTCCCCAGCCAAGAACCCATTACTCTGGCAATACTGATCTTCAAGTGGGTTCATGCTGTGAAAAATCCGGCTCACCATGGCCCTTATTTAAATACAGATGTTTAATTTCTGCCAAAACAGCCCTGGCTGGTGTGGCTCAGTGGATTGTGAACCCAAAGGTTGCTGGTTCAATTTCCCAGCCAGGGCACCATAACCAGGCTGTAAGCCAGGTCTCCAGCCACATTCTTAGTTGGAGGCAGGTGAAAGACAACCATACACTGATGCTTCTTTCCCTTTCTTCCTCCCTTCCTGCCCTTCTCTCTGAAAACAATACATAAAAAATTTTTTTAATTTAATTTCTGCCAAAACAGTACAAGGAAATTACCTCCATCTATTTCATGGGTTAATAATTGGGCCCTTCATTTACTTCTTAGCCCACCTGACTCAAGATAAAAATAAAGAGGACGAGGCAGTTAAAATTTCAAAACCCCCCATACTGGTTTCTGCAGGATTCGTGAGAATGTTGAGTATGCTTTTACTTCTTTTTTTAAAAATTTAAGTCAGAGTTTTTATATATCCCAAGCTGCAAAAACACCACAAGAGAGCCAACACTAATTAAAAGCAATCAATGTATAGTTACATTAAGTGGCAAAGCAGCTCTGTGTCTGGCGTTAAAGGTTGTAGGTTTAAAATAAACATAGACGTGCCTAAATAAAGCTTTTCTAGATCAGCATCAAGGCGCCCACACACTGCCACTGTACGTATGTGAGCCCCATACCTTCGGAGGCTGCCCAGCGAGCCCTGGGCAGCGCAGTCCAAGGCTGTCAGCTGCAGCACCACCACCAGGCACTGGGAATGTCCGGCTACCGAACTTCTATGTTCATCTTGACCTTCTAACTTATTTGGGCAGAGACCTTTGCTTTGAATTTCCTTTGGAGTTTTTACATTTCATTTAAATAGAAAGCAAACTGAGAGGAAGAGAAGGAAAGCTGAAAACCTTTCTGTTCCAGCACTCACAGAATCCCCGGCCATCAGCTGCAGGGGACAGGGACACGGCAGACGGTGAACATGAAGCCTCCAACACCTGAACACGTAGTCTTTGTGATAAAATAAGCATAACAAAATGTACTTATGGTTTTAACCATCTGCAAGTGTGCAGTTGAGTGGCATTCAGTACATTCACACTGTTGTGCAATCATCACCACCAGTCATCCACAGAACTTTTTTGTCATCCTAAACTGAAACTCTGTACCCATCATACACTAGCTCCACATAGCTCACTACCCTCAGCCCCTGGAGAACTCCAACCTACTTTATATCTCCATGAATTTACTTCAGGTAAGCATAGGCACCTCGTATAAATGGAACCATGCAATACTTGCCCTTTTATGGCTGGCTTATTTCACTCAGAATGCTTTCAAGGTGCAACCATGCTATAGCAGGTATCAGTGTCAGAATTTCACTCCTTTTTAAAGCTGAATAATATTCCATTTCTATGTATTTACCACATTTTTATCTATCCATTCACTTATTAATGGACACTTAAGAGTTGTTTCTACCTTTTTGTTATTGTGAATAATGCTGCTATGAACATGGGTGTACAAGTAAGTTACCTGTTTAAGTCTCTACTTTCTATTCTTTAGGGTACATATGGAGAAGTGACATTGCTCACAAAATGTATTTTTGTTCCTTTAAAAGAAATCCAGGCCCTGGCTGGTAGCACAGTGGATAAGGTACTAGCCTGCAAACCCAAAGGTCGCTGGTTCAATTCCCAGCCAGGACAATATAACCAAGTTGCAAGCCAGGTCTCCAGCCAGGTCCTTAGCTGGAGGCAGGTGGAAGGCAACCGTACATTAATGTTTCTCTCCCTCTCCACCTCTCTCCCTTCCTCTCTCTCTAAAAATGATAAACAAAATCTTTTAAAAATACAAACAAATACATAAATAAATAAATAAGAAATCCATTGTTTGTGCTTTGGTATCCAACACCTTCATTAGACCCAAAGAAGAAAAAAAGACAGAGTTAGGTTGGAAAACTGATGTCTATAATGCTGCTGAAGCAGAGGGTCCCACACAGAGAGTGCACACAGGTCACAGTGTAGTAGGGTACTGGGAGTACAGCACAGTGACATGCAGCTTGGTGCAAGTGCTCTGGGGGCTCCGGGCTTACAGGAACACACAGGCTAGTTGAGGTACCCGTGAAAACAGATGCCAGGAGGCCCTGGCCTGTGAAAACTGTTGCTTCCACCCATACACATTCAGTGACCTGGTGGCACAGAACTTCTCACCACAACAACTTTCATTTAAGGACCTCTCTAGCCACTGCATACTTGATTGAAGGGCAAGCAGGTCTGAAATTCAGCCCCATCCAGCTCACCAGCCAAGCCATGGGTTCTGGTAGGAGCTGCATCCTCTCACAAGGGCAACCTCGCCTTGCATTGGGGGCTGCATCCGAAACCCCTCATTTCCTCACTTGATGCAGTGTAAGAATTCCGAGTTCTGTATCAGAAGTGTGCCTGGGTAAAGAAAGGATCGGTAGAGCACAGAAAGTGCTGCTGAATAGCTTAATGACAATCTGAGTAGCCCATTACTACCTGGCACCTTTATGAGCCAACAGCATTAAAAACCGAGGCATGTTTTTGACACGACCTTCTTTAAACCTGTCCAGTCTCACTGTGCTAGGCAGCATGATGACATTTTAGGACATGCAAGTACACAGAAGACCACAGAGATCTGTTTTCCCATCTCCCAGCAGCTTAATAACTTAAAATGCCAAAATAAAAACTGCATGTATACCCTTTAAGATGAGCATATCTTACCACAAATCAGAAATAACAGATAATCCACACCTTCCAAATTTTAATGAAAACCAAGACCACATCAGCTTTCCACCATCCCAATAAATGAATATCCATATACTTGGAAATTCAACTTAAGATAAAAACTAAAACAAGAGAAAAGGCATTTTAATTTTAGGCTCCTCCAAGGCAAGTCTGCAACTTTAATATTAAATTGTAACTGGGATGCTTAGACCACGAGGAATTTACTTTTTCACAGAATAAACTTTTATTTTAAACTCCTTTATTTTTTAATATAGTGACTTAAGTAGATCTTTTGGAATTTACAAGATAAATACTAGTAATTTGATTCTTATCTTCTCTAAATCCAATTCTAAGCCAATTTTGTGTAAAGGACACTAATTATAGCCTACAGGGAAAGAAAAGGTAACCTATCAGAGAGAATATGCTTGGAACATTTAAAAGGCTTCGGGACCCAGAAAAGTTAAGTAGATTTCAAATCTATTGGAGTAAGAATAATAATCAGTTAAATGGAAATTATTCTCAGGCCCTGGCCTACTTACCACAAGCACTTTGAAGTCTTGTCAACACATGTGTCCTCAGACCAAAGGGACCTAGAGTTTGCTCTCATCTCCCAGGCCTAGGCCAAGGCTCAGCAGTTGCTTTTCAAAGACCCAGCCTTGGTGAGCAAACCTATGAGAAGAAGGCTGAGAGAAGTGGACCTTTTGCAAAGGGCTGAATTCTGCCTTGTTAACCGGTCTCTTTCCCTCTTCCACATTCACGTAGCAGAAACTGGTTGTGTAAGAGGCTGTGTTTTCCCAAGCTAAACCCGAAAGCCTGTGATGACAGAAGTGACTGCATGTGCACCATTCTCCTTACCACTCCCATTCCTCCCCTGCTGGTTTTTTTTTTTTGGCCTTTGGTCACAAGAGACAGGTATGCTGAAAGGGTGTCATAAATGCCATCTGATGTTTCTGGCCGCTTTAGCAAAGGTGGAACCCATGGAGAGGCTCTGCTTCTGTGGCATTGAGGACAGTGACATGCAGCCTGGTGCATGTGCTCTGGGGGCTCCGGGCTTACAGGAACACACAGGCTAGTTGAGGGACCCATGAAAACAGATGCCTGGAGGCCCTGGCCTGTGAAAACTGTTGCTCCCACCCATACACATTCAGTGACCTGGTGGCACAGAACTTCTCACCACAACAGCTTTCATTTAAGGACCTCTCTAGCCACTGCATACTTGATTGAAGGGCAAGCAGGTCTGAAATCCAGCCCCATCCAGCTCACCAGCCAAGCCATGGGTTCTGGTAGAAGCTGCATCCTCTCACAAGAAGGGTCACCTTTTCTAAATGACACAAAAGCACCATGTGGAACACTACCAACCAGGCTTGAGCCCATGCAGAAACTTCCTGAGTAGCAATGGCTCTCTCTGAGGCTACTACCTCCCCTCCCATTGTCTGTATGTCCAAGTTTCCCAGTGACCCCAGAAGCCAAGTGCCCAAAAAGCCAGAGCACTGCAATGCACTGAGCAGCCCAAGTCCACACCAACGGGGAAAGTAAACCATTCCAAATGGCTTACTCCACTATCCCAATACATAAATGAACAAACCTTTCAGTGGACTTAGTTCTGTTTCAACGAAGTCTTAAAAAAAAAAAAAAATTTTTTTTTTAAGTGCCTATATTGAAGGCTTGGGCCAGAGACAAAGTCTGAACCAATGATGTCATCACTATTCTAAACACAAAATTCATAAAAAGAAAAACTGTCTTTGAAAATGCAAGAATCATCCAGAACCAATTCTTACATAGGACATACTGTCCCAAAGAGCTATTTAGAAAAAGGACATGGTTTAAGTGGTAGAAATCAGTTTTTCCTAGTCCCTCAGAGAAACCCAGCAACACAGAAATTAGTGCTGGCTAAAAGGGAAAACTTCCTTTACTGTGTCTTCCCAATCTTTTTATAGGTTCTGGATGCTTCAAGCTGCTGGGACAGGACACACAGAAAAGACCCAAGGTGAGCACATGATAAAGAGATTTTTATGAGATTCTAATTCTGTACTTCAAGCCACTGTGTCACTATCCTCATGCAGGCTTTTCACTCATGTCCTTCCAGGGTTCTTCTCCTTTTACTGGTCCCACTGTTTTCTCATAACTCTGGAAGAAGGGCAAGGACAGGAGAGAGGGATGCCCATAGGTAAGGAAAAGGAAGGAAGAGAAGGGAACTGGAGAACAAAAGGCTGCAAGGAAGACCAGCCCCCTCGCAGCTAGGGGATAGCAACTCCTACCCATGAGTTGTTCACTCCCCCCATTCTACCCCTGGCCCTGCTCCACTGTCAGGAGCAGAAACCACCCAAGGCTTCAAAATGGCCCGCAGCTCTCTAACAGAATAGACTGGAATCAACCATTCTGGGCCACCACTAATCTGTGGTGGTCTCTGGTTCTGAACATATGGTCTCAAAGATGTAATTGAAAGTCAAAGACAAAACTCTTGAGGTGTCAACACTCAGCAGAACTTGGCTGCTGGAAGTCAGAGCAAGTCAGAGGAGAGTGCACTGTCAGGCTGGTCAGGACTTATCCATGTCTGGCTGCAAGCACTGGTGAGTTTAATCTTCTTTTATTTATTTATTTTTAAAGATTTTTATTCATTATTTTTAGAGAGAATGGCAGAGAGGGGGGAAGAAAGGGAGAGAAACATCAATGCATAGTTGCCTTTTACCTGTCTCCAGCTACGGATCTGGCTGGAGACCTGGCTTGCAACCTGGTTATGTGCTCTGACTGGGAATCAAACCAGTGACTTTTTGGGTTCACAAGCTGGCACCTATTCACTGAGCCACCAGCCAGGGCTGTTTAATTGTCTTTTAAAGGACAATTCTGGGGTGGGGTGTGGTATGGGAGTGTTTTTATATATTCTACACCTCAAATGTTAATCCTTTGAAATGTTCTTCTGGAAAACTTCTCTTCCTTTTACCACATAGTGCAGATCAGAGGATGACAAGTACAAAGAATACCAAGAGCTAGGGAAGACTGAGAGATTAGGGGCACTACAGAGAGAAGCCCCATTTTGGCTCCTCAGGCTCACAAAGGGGCCATGGTGGGTCAGCTGGAAAGGAAGGAACCCTGTGCAAGCCAATCACATGTACCATCTGACTAAATCTCTACAACAACCCTATATATTAGAGGTAGGTACTGTCACTTCCATTTTTGAGATGGGAAAACTGAAATTCAGAGAGGTAATAATTGAACGAGAAGGGACCAAGAAATGACAGCTACAAGGATCAAAAAACTTAGTTCATCGCTGTCCATGAAACTGCTCTTTGGAGGGAAGAAAGTGGAGACCCCACTAACTCTTTATCCCCAACCACAGCTCATATAAGGACAACTGGACCATCAGGAGAAACATTAGGGAGAAAAGAGTCATTTGCTTCAACAAAATAAGAAGATCAGGACAAGATGCACCCCCCCACCCCCGCAAACGCAGACCACAAAATTAGTTTTAAGGAGAAGCTTAGAGCTGTCTACACATGCACATAATCAAATCCTAATAGCGGCCCCTGCACTCTTGCCCTTTCTTCCACCTCAAGCCAAACTGCCAATGACAAAAAGCCCCTTCAGTGCTCCGGGTGCCCCCATCTTTTGTAGCAAGCCCTGGAAGGCCTGAGTGCACAAACACAGTACCCTTTCACGGCAGCCTCTACGGGCTCCTGTTTCACTGGGGCCGTGAAAGAGAGTACTGTAAATAGAAGAGGCCTGTTTGACCTGCCCCTCCGGCCCCCAGACCTCCTTCTACTCTACTGTAACAGAGTTGCTGGTCACACAGCCCCAGAGGCCCTGCTCAGGCCCCAGCCCTGGGCTCACTGAGCACCAGGGGGCAGAAAGACAAAAGGATAAGGCCCCGGCTGACTTAGGGGTGACAGTGGACAGTGTCTGGGCCTGGTCAGGCCCAGTGACTTTTAAGCATTTAAGCCCTTTTATAGATGATTCCAGGAAAATCATCTGAGAGCACCACTGTTTGGTTTAGGAGAGGGGGAAGGGAGGCCATTTGGTTTTGTTCTTTTTGTCCAGCCAACTGGACAAAAACAAGGGGAAGGGAAGTGGTCTGAGAAATTGAAGTCCATCCTTGATCGCAGCCACAAGTCACTATCCCAGCAAACGGAGAAGCAGAGAGAAACTATGTCACCTTGGGTATAGCCACACACTATTAAAAATAAAATAAAATAAATCAAAAAAGGAGAGAAAAGAAAGAAGGAAGGAAACAAGATTGGAGGAAAGAAAAAAAGATTTAAAGAAATGCAGAAGTAGCAACTCAATTCTCATACATATAGAAAACGTAGGCCAAACCTCCGGGGCCACTCAGCCACTGCCCACCCACTCAGCACAGGCGTTTACACAACTTGGTGGGCACAGGTGTTCATATCTGTCCCCTATACTATTGGGCTTCGGGGTTGCAGGGAAAGACAGAAGATGGTGAAAGATTCTTTAAAAACATGTTTCCTTTTCTACTCCAGGGCCAGGTAGGAGGATATGAGTACCTTTATCCACCCCATCACACATGATTCCAACCCTTTCCACCCCAAGGTGTGTTAATACGACTTGCACTAACAAATCTTGGGGTGGAGATGGTTGGAAGGGGATGCAATCTGAAACTTGGAGGAAAAAAAAAAAAAAAAAGAAATAATAAGGCCATACACATTTTTCTTACATTTTCTACAAAGATAAAATGCTACAGAAAAAAGCAGAAACAATATGAGAGTTTGGTGGCAATAGCTACCGTTATCTCATGCAGAAGGGCAGGTGGCACCGGTCACGTACCCCTCTCCTGCTGGGAGAGCAGAAGAGGTCTCAGACCTTTCTCCTGCAGCCCAAGGTGGGCCACACAGCATCCCAAAGAATCAGGTCCTTTTCTAAGTTTTAAAGAATTTCCTAGGACTGAGGGACAAAACGGCTGGGTCTCTCTCAAGAGCACAGACCCCCAAACTATCTTCTCTCCCCCCGAAATTCCAGGCATTTCCGCAACGTGGGGTTGGCAAGGGGAGCCCGCAAGCTCTCTGACTAAGCCAGGAATCCTCACTTTGCTTTTCAAGTCACCAATGGCCTCCCAGGGCTAGCCAGGCAAGGCCTGAACTCAGAGACACCCGGAAGGTCAAGAGTCCCCTCTGGTATCCCACCATCCTCCCTACATTAGGCACCTAGGAATAAAGCCAGACCCTCTCAGGCCTCAGATACCTGAGTGACAAGAACGGCCTCCCCTCTCTAGAAGATGCACCTCACTGGCATGGTGACATCATGCCCCCAACCATCCATAGCATATTCTGGCAAGAAACAGAAGAGAATTGATAGGGACCCATGTTTAATGATGTGAAGACCCACTCTGTCCCTCTGGGCCTCCATTATTTGTCCATGAAATGGGCATGAGAAAAACAATGCCACTTCGCTTGACTAAAAGCTGCGAACTAAACTAGATGACCTCCTCATGTGCCTTCAGAGACTAACATCTTGATTATAGGAACAATCTCAGCAGCAAACAAGAGCGACCAAGTGACCCACAACCAGCCACTTCCTGCCCTGAGCCTGGCTAGCTGTCCCCGGGAGGCCCCAGGCAGGGTTACAGGCCTGCACCTGCCATCTGGATGCCTATGAAAGTCTTGGACCTATAACTTGTACAGTGCAAACACACTAAGTTTAGCTGCAAAATCTAAAGAAGGGGAAGGGGGAGACACAGGCCCCCTGCCCCTCTTGTCTCCAAGTCTATCTCACACCTACACCAGGTTCACAAATCCTACAGAGAGCCCCACAGCACTTTGGCAAGCATGGATGCAAAGGGACTGCCTCTTGATGGGTACCCGAGGACTGTAGCTACAGCATCACCCCCTCCGCCCCCGACCAGCTTACACAGAAGATTCTGTCTCCCTCTGTCCAAGCCCAATTTGGGAAGGGGAATATTTCTAAGAGCCTAAAGAGGGCAGACTCTCTGTGTGTCTTTTTTTTTTAATAATTTTTTTAAAAGATTTTATTTATTATTTTTAGAGAGAAGGTCAGAGAGGGAGGAAGAAAGGGCGAGAAGCATCAACATACGGTTGCCTTTCACTTCCTTCCAGCTACAGCCCTGGCTGGAGACCTGGCTTGCAGCCTGGTTATGTGCCCCGACTGGGAATGGAACCAGCAGCCTTTGGGTTTGCAGGCTGGTGCCTATCTACTGAGCTACCAGCCAGGGCTGAAGATTCTCATTCTTACTGAAGAATGGCATGGATATAAGCACAGTGGAGAGTAACTGCACTAACTAAGCAGAAGCCCTTGTCTGAGTCCTGGCCCTTGGGGTGCACTCCTTGCAGATCCCTTTCATCCACAGGGAAACTCAATGGTGGAAACCAGCATATTTGCCCCTTGAGCCAGGCCTCCTTTCCCAGCAAAGCTCTCCCTGACAGCTTTTCCTCAAGGGTTGTTTCTCGCTGGGATGTGGCGTAGCAGGGCGAGTCCTGAGATGGGGGAATAGGGGTAGAAAGCTGGGGGAGGATCCAGTGGCAGGGCTCTCAAATCTTGGCTCAGGGCAGCCTGCTCACTGTCACCTAGTAGGTGAGTGAAAACAGGCTGTGGTACATCAATACGTGACCCTGCACAATAACATATCGTGTGCATGGCTACCTGGCCCCCTCCTGCCTGGATTATTCCTGTCATAATAAAATTGCCAATTTAAATAACAACAACAAAAGACTGAAAAAAGAAAAATAAAAGAAAAGTCTCCTAAGCAAAGATGCCTTTGCTTTGACAATACCAGAATCTGGGCCTCCTTCTGGGTCCCACTTACCCACCTTTGCCCTGGTGGTTACCACACTGCCAAAACTCAGAAAGCCCAGCCCAACCCTGCCTCATGATAACACCACCACCCTCACACAGCTTCCAATTCACTAAGCCAGCAAGACTGACGGAACGCCCTCACTATTCAGGGCACTGAGCTGGACTCCGGGGAGAGAGGAGAGGAGGAGTGATGCCCATGTTACACAGTAGGACCCAAATCCTACCCACAAAAATTTAGTGAGGCAAAAGGAAGAAATGAACAGAAGTAATGATAATAAAAGATTAAGTTTTCTCTATGCCTTTCTCAGCATGAGAGTTCAAAGGATGGACATATTATTTCCGATTAGAAGCAAAAGGGAGGAATGCATTAAGAATGGCTTTGAGAAGGACAGGGCATTTACGTCAGAGCTTTAAAGCTTTGGCCCCACCTCAGTGAGTGGAAAAGGATATGGCAAGTGAAGGGAAGAATGAGCGAGTTCAATGCAACCACAGCACACACAGAGCTGGATACGGACTGATGAGGGCTGACCCAGAAGGGTGTACATACTAAGGTGTATGCAGAAAAAGAGAGCAGGGGTGAAAACATAGGCTCCTCGATGGCTTTGAACACCAAGCTGAGCATTTTTGACTTGATTCTCTGAAACAGGTAATGAAGAGCCATGGCAGGTTTTTGAGCCAGGAAGCAACAGGATCAGAGCTCTGTTTTGGGAGGATGTGGTGAGAGCCACAGTCAGGGGCACTGCAGTAAAACTGGTTAGGAGCCTGGGATAACCATCTGGTTAGGCGAGAGGGGAGAGTGAGGAAATGGGTCTGGCGAGGCAAATGGCCATGCGGAAGGCAGAGTAAGGTAAGTCCATGGATGACATCAGGGTCCGGGAGGAGGGCAGAACCTCTGGCAGAATGCGAGAACACAGAAGAAGACTTGATAGGGACAGTGTTGAACTCACTTGACACCCACCACGTTCTAGTTTCTGGCAGGACTGGTGCAACCCAGGCCTTTGGAAAGGAATGTGTGCAACGCAAAAAAAAGAAAGAAAAGAAAAGAAAAAACTATAGACAGATACCTGGACATCATCCACAAAGGTCAACGTGGACATGGTGAGACCACCCAAAAAGAAAGGAGAAACAGCAAGGACATCTCCCTGGGAAACACCTCACCGTGGGGTGACAGGGTCACATTTAGCATCAACCGGCACACTAATAACCCATCACTTTCCCTGTGAAGATGAGGAGTTACTAGTCTTTTATAGATGAGGAGGAAACAGACTGGGGCCAAAGTGCTTGCTGCTCAGAAAGAAACAGTGTTGGGATTCCAACCCAGATTTTGCAGAGCTCCCGGTGCCACATTACATGGCCTCTAGCCAGATTACATGGCCTGTAGCAAGGGAGTTGCAGGAAATACCAGAGTGGGGCAAAGGGAATTAATGCTAGAGTCCCGAGGGCACACTGCTTTCTAGAACTAAGAGGTCACAAGCGACCTTTCAAAGAATAGTGTCAACATAGTCACACTGGTGAAAACTGGTTGCAATAGACTGAGAAGCTCCTTGGAGATAAATGAACCTAAAGTTCCTGGTTGGGGAGAGTAAATTTGTGAGCACCCGATATGCCTCATGGGTGGTTATGAGGATGAAATGTGTTCATGCAGAAGAAGTGCTTAGTACGTATACAGTGAATGCTCAACTTGCTATTATTTACTGAGTACCTACTCTGTGTTCAGCACACCATCAGGTAGCACAGGAGAAGAGGAGAGGTAAAGCATGATTGCTGTGCTCACAGAACCTGTGTTTAGTTAGGGAGACAAAACATAAATTCAGTAATAAGGCAGCAGAGCTTATAATCAAACGATGCACACTATAAACATGGCAGAAGACAAACAAGAAGGCCACAGTGCTAAGGCAGTGGAACCACATCTCCCAAAGGAGCCTGACTTGAGTGGGTATTAAAGGCTGGCTGGGACCAGGAGGCCAAGTAGAAGGGGAAAGATGATCCAGGGTGCTGGAGGAGAGGTGGTGAATGCCAACAACAAAAGTGATGTTATTCCAAACCCTAGTCTCGTGGAACTGACCTGACCTGAGTTTGCACCGCTGCGTCATGTGTGCAAAGGTAGAACGTGAATGTGAAAAAGACAGGTGTTTGCCAAGTCTAATGTATCCCCATTCAATGCTGCTGGCCTGCCCCAAAGTGGAGCATGACAAGTGAGTGGGCATCAAAATGAGGAAGAACCTCAGGAAAAGGACAAGCACCCAATCATCCAGGCAGCCTACAAAGCTTTTTAGCAACCACCACCACCAAATACTCAGAAAGGCCAGATGACAACAGAGAAGTGTAGCATTCTAAACAACTACATGGCCTTACCACCCTCTTTGTCCTCCTCTAAAGTCTCAGTTCTCCAACCTCCAACAAACTAAGCCTTGCAAAGCCCAGAACGGCTAGCACGGCATTCAAAGCGCTCCAGGACCTGGCCCCAATTCATTTATCCTGCCTGTGTCCCCATCCCAGCCCCCATTCACTACACTGTATATGGACCTCCCACTGTAGCTCATATACTATTTGTTACACCTTTGCTTACCTCCTAGCTAGAAATGACAGCTCCTATTTCTATTTGTCCAAGCCCAGCCATTCTCCAAGGACTGGCCAAATGCCACCTTCTCCATAAAGCCTTCCTGAGACTTCCATCGGAATCATTCAGTTCTTCCTTGTGCTGCCCTAGTACCTCACTTACATAATTGAGCGTACAGTCTATACACACACGTAGCCATAATAAAGGATTTATAAATATCTCTGGGCTGCCCCCACGGCATTTAGCAACCACCTAGTACATGTTAGGTACTAGCAAGTGTTTTCCAGCCTAAATACCCATGGCTAAGTCCTCACTGTATTTAGGTGTTCTTCAAACTACCGGTAGCAATCATTAGTGAGTCTTCATTAACATTTTTTTAAGTAAGAGACAAAACAGAAGAGAAACTATCAGAATCCACAGCATGTATTAAAGATGAAGAAAGTTTCACTGAACCTTTGTTTTGAGGAATATTTCTGTGTGACCTAGGTTAGGATGAAAAAATGCACTGTTCACTGCAAGCCATGGCCTCCATTCTAGGATAGCCAGCAAATAAAAAGCAAAGTTATTAGAGGTTTCATCCAAAACATAACTTGCGAACAATTCCTCCGTTCATCTGCTGACACCTCACAGCTATAGAACAGAACCCTCATGGTAGGTAGGGTTTTGATATTCGGACCAAAGTCCTCACTCATGGATCAGTCCAATTAATTCATCAGTCCTCTACATGTGGCAGATGGAGGCAGGAAGGCACAAGGCTCCTGGAAGGTTTCACTTGCTTTATAAATAACGAGGATGGAGTTAACCCTTGGTTAACCAGACCACATGCCTGAGTTCATCTAAACATTGCATTTTAAACCCAACATTCCTGGAAGATTCAGAACAAGGAAACCTGCTCCCAGGTGAGCTAACTTGGGGCCCCCCTTCAAGAAGGAAATCTGATCTGGGCTTGGCTGCACAGGGCTCTGAGGTGATGCCCCTTGACCACTTTCTAAAGCCTGGCATCACTCCTTTCCTCCACTTCACTCTCATCAACTCCTTCCCCCCAACCTGCTACCCAGGGATCACGTCTGGCCACAGATCTCTCAATGGACTCAAAAGAGTCCCTGCCCAGGACCTCTTATTCTTGTAAATAATGCATTTCCTGGCCTTAATTGATACAAAGAATGGATGATATACATTTCTCTGTTGCTCTAAGTCACAGCCTGTTAGGCACCTTGAGGGAAGAGCAACCTCTAGCTAAAGGGTCAGATAAGCTGAAATCAGTATTAGCCATGGCCTCCAAATCTTTCAAATCACCACCTTTCTTCCCATCCCCTGACCATCACTAAGCCAGATCCCTGTGGCTGGCATGGAGCAACCTCCAAGCCTGCATATGACCATCCATTCTGGTAAATTTGAAGAGTGATCATCTCCTGATTCTTGTCACCCCATATGTCCTTTCCCATGCAAAAAATTAACAATATATAAATTAAAATAAAAATCACTGCAATCTCTGGCAGCAATCAGAGAGCCTCCAAGCCTACAATAAAAGGGAAATACTCAGAAGATATTATTAATGTTACTTTAAACAATAGGCATGAGAATCTGGTTCTTCTCAAGATTGGTCAAACTACACATAATCACATATGTCACTACACATAATCACCCTGATGTGATTAGAACAAACAATGATATAAAAATTTACATGACTGGAAGTATCTAAAAGAAGGCTTTGAGAATGATGAGAGGGACTGACATCACAGGCTAGGGGAAACCACTGCCTAAATAGGGAATGCATGTAGCCTCCTTACAAATATCTCAAGGGCTATGGCCCACAGTCCCTGTGACTACAGAGAGCAGAATTAGTGAGAGACATTAAGAACTCTCAGGAAACAGAATTACTGCTCAGCAAACAGTAACAACGCCGTCTTGGGGAGGAGGATGGTGAGGAAGGGGTGGTCCAAGCAGAGGCAAAGTAGCACAGAGTACATCAGGGTCTCACATGGAGACTGGCCACAAAAGTTCCTTCTAGCCCATCATCCTTCACAGCAGAGCGACACCAAAAGCCGGGATACTGGTCCGTCACCCCTAAAAGGGCAGGGGGCACAGCCCTAGGGTGCACCTATTCATTTAGAAAGGACAGAGGGTGAGAAAGATGGAACAGAGAGGATAGACAAAATACAATATATTTTCTACAGCTATTCCCTGGACCCAGACACTGGGATATTAGAAAAGTTCATATGGCATTGACATTCTGGGACAGGGGCATCTAGGCAAACCATAAGTCCCCAAAACCAATTTCTGAAAGCTGGCCTCTGTAGGTGTCAGGCAGAGAAGGAAGGCGGCTCTATTGCCTTTGAATTTCAACTGACGTTTAGGAATTGTTTTATGTTGTTTTGGGTTATGGGTAGTAGTAGGTGCCAGGCAAGACTGTCCCCCTTTCAGCTTCTCTTTTTTAAGAAAGACAAAGAAAAGAGAAAAACAAAACAACCAAACACCCGCAGCCCCAGCCCGTGTCTGCGCTGTGGGCGGCCAACATGAGTTTCCTTTATCCAACCACAAAAAGGCATCAGTGGAACCAGCGAGGGGCCCTGGAACGTCCTTTCCAAGCCAGAGCCTGCCACTCCGTTGAGGTTAGCAGTTACCCAGGGGCCAGGAGCCACTCGGGCAAACAGACCTAGCTCCTCATTTCACAACGCCGGCCTTATCTTGCCATGCCACTGTCGGTTTGCAGGCATTGCGTAGTGCTACAACCGCAGCCGAGACTGGCCCAAGGGAGATAGCCGGCCCTCCACTTGCTATCAGGGAGGCGAGAGGGTGTCCGGGACGGTTAGCCTCAATTCAGACATTCACCTTTCTATTAAGAGAGTCAGAGAGACGGGTAACAGTCTGGCTGGCCAGCTTCATAGTGTCACTTCCGTTGAACCTGATGGCTGAAGCCCCTCCCCAGTACTCCTCCTTCTTCTGCAACCAATGAGAAGAGATGGAAAGGGTCCACTTGGTGTCATTTAATCAAATCTTGGTGGAGTGCCACATACAAGACACAGGAAGAGGGACTGGGGAGCATTTACAAAACTCATTTTCAGATAGCCTCTGGAAGGCAGACAAGAAGCAGGGGCAGGAGGCTCAGGGGACAATGTCAGTGTGAAGAGCTCTGATGTCCTTCCTTAAACACCTTCAAAGCTTCCCAACTGCCCCAGAACGAAGTCCAAAAACTAGCAACAGTTACATTTCTTGAGCAACTACCTTGTTCCAGCCACTGGGCAGGATGTACTGAATGCACTCTATGAAATCCTCAGGGTATCCCACACAATGACCCACTTTAGGGATAAGGAAACCACGATTCGGCATTTGAGGCACAAGACCGCGATCATGCCATTAGCCAGTGACAGCATGAGAATCTGCTCGTGATTTCCCCACCTCTCCACACTGCCATCCCTCTTCCGGTCTGGTATTTGTGGCACCTCCACCTGACCCGATCCTACTCTTCCAGGATTAGTTATCTTCATTCCAGTCAAAGAGATCCCAGTGTTACCATAACTGCAATTTCATAGTTTTTCGTAGCATTGCTAGTTAAATCTCTCTGCCGTACTTGAAAAGCCATAAGGCAGAGGCTCTGCTTGTCTTGCTCATCACTGAATTTCCAAGGCCCAACACACAGTTAAGTATTTAACAAAAAAATTTTAACCTTCACCAGAGGACATGTTTCCACTGATTTTCGAGAGAGAGAAAGGGAAAGAAGAGGGGGAGAGAGAGAGAGAGGTATGGATATGGAAGAGAAACATCAATTGGTTGCCTCCCTTATGTGGTCCAACTGGGGATTGAACCCACAACTGAGGTATGTGCCCTGACCAAGAATTAACCTGCAACCTTTTGGTGCATGGAACAATGCTCCAATGAACTAAACCACCCAGTCAGAGCTAAACAAAATTTATAAATTAGAAAGCAATCCCACCCTGGCTGGTGTGGTTCAGTGGATAGGCGCTGGCCTGCAAACCCAAAGGTTGCTAGTTCGATTCCCAGTCAGGGCACATAACCAGGTTGCAAGCCAGGTCCCCAGCCAGGTCCTTGCCTGGAGGCAGGTGAAAGGCAACCATACATTGATGCTTCTGCCCCTTTCTTTCTCTCTCCCTGCCCCTTTCTCTGAAAATAACAAATAAAATCTTTTTTAAAAAGTAATTAATAAAATTCAAAAAAAAAAAAAAAAAAAGAGGAATCTCTCCTGGTAGAAGGCGTTCATCTCTGAGTTTCCTTGTACTTTTTCTGTATATCTACTATAATTTTTCCATTTTCTATTTTTTAATCAGAGATATCAACATACACACATTTCAAGTATTTAAAGAATACTTTATTTATTTATTTTTAGAGAGAGGGGAATGGAGGGAGAAAAGATAGGGAGAGAAACATCAATGTGTGGTTGTCTCTGATGCACCACCAATTAGGGACCAGGCTCACAACCTAGGCATGTATCCTGACTGGGACTCAAACTGCAACCCTTTAGTTTTCAGGCTGGCACTCAATCCTCTGAGCCACACCAGCCTGGGCACATTTCAAGTATTTTAACTTCATTCAAATTATGAGCTCCATAGGGGCAAGTGCCATGTCTTATTAATCTTTGTATCCTAAGCTCCTTACTATAGTGTATCTATTATCTATAAATCTAAGGACTTGGTGTACATTAGCCTACTCAAGGTGAGACAGGTGACAGAGTCCCCCAAGAGGTAAGTCATCAAGCCAAAATCCACCCAGCACTCCTTATCCAAAGATTTGAAATTACTCTCAAGTTAGGATTCTATTCTCACCTACTCCTTGGTAGAAGTTGGAAGCAGACGTGGGGAGTCCTAGGTATGTTTGTGAAGGAAGAATTAAAGTAAGCAGGGAATGACAGGCATGGGTTCTAGTCCTGGTTTTGCCACTAGTTGCTTTGTGACTTTGGGCAAATCACAGAGCCTCTCTAAACCGTCACTTATTATTCTTCCCTAAAAAAATCATGTTGAAATAAACCTTCCACTGGGCCCTTCAAGCTTTAACATTCTATGCTTCTTGGCCACTTTGAGAACACACACCTGCAAAGCAGGTGGCAAACTAGAAGTGCCTTCCTCAACAAGTGGCAAGAAGGGATAAAGGGCACTTATAATTCCCCTTGCACCATTCCTCAACCCTCCAAACCTCTGCTAGTAAATAAGCCAGTCAGTCCTCCTCATTAAGAAGGATGACAACCATGATCTGAATATGGATTTGAAGAAAATGAAAGGGAGAAAGCAGATACTAAAATGGATTTTCAATAAACTAACTCCCTCTAATTAAACCTGAATTTTTCCCATATACTTCTACTTTCACAGATTCAGTTTGGGAGCATTCACATTAGCACAACCTGGTCTTAAATATTGTGCAGAACACATAGTAAGCATTTTGCTTTTATATATGTCATCAATGGTTTCAATAGGAATGACTCATCCTTTCCTCTTTAACACTCTGTTCTAATATGGTTTACTATAAATAATGCAGAGGGGGGGAGAAGGGAAGAGAGGAAGAGAGATAGAGAGAGAGAGAGAAGAGAAAGAGAAAAAGAGAGAAGAGAAAAAAGGGGAGAGAGAGAGAGAGAGACTGTGAGTAACTAAGCCATGGACCTCTGCACAGCCAGGTCACAAAACATCCAGGTGGGACAGACAATCCCAAGGTGAATCCTAGCTCAACTGGCAACTGGGGAGGGTGGGAGGGATGTTTACTATGAGGAAAGGCAAACATGGCTCCCTCCACTCTCCAGGTGTTCAGGGCAAGTTAGAAAGGTGTATAAGACACCCTGAGGATGTGAAAGACACCTGGCTAAGATTTTAACTCAGGAGCTCTTTGAAGCTTCCAGAACCTTTCCAAGAGACAGAGGAGGGTCTCTCTGTGCCTCCTAAGCCTACTCCCTTAGTTTGTGTCAAAACTTAGTCCACTCTTTCTGATCCCATGCTACATCTATCAGTGGTGGTCTATATTTTTTTAACAGCAGAAATGTGCCACAGGACAAATACAAACAACAAACACAAAAACATTTCAGCAATAAGATGAGTCTGCCCAAGACCAGGCAATCAGAAGCAGCAACTCCTTCCAACCAGAGCAGTTGGAAATTACCAATCCCTTCGTTTGCCCACCTCCCACTTACAAAGTGAACTCAACATTCTCCCCAGGGCTGAGCTGACAAGTTCTCTACACATTCTTTCCAGAATCTACCTTCACAGTCAGACATGGTCATCCAATCTCAGCACTAACTATATTCACCAGATTTGTCACCAAATTATTTTGACCATTTTAAACAACCAAACTACCCTTCCAAAGGGCAAGGCAAAAAAATACGGCACAGAGCCCTGGCTGGCCAGTACAGTGGTTAAGGCGCCGGTCTGCGAACCCAAAGGTCGCAGGTTCGATTCCCCAGCCAGGGCACATAACCAGGTTGCAAACCAGGTCTCCAGTCAGGTCTGTGGCTGGAGGCAGGTGAAACGCAACCATACATTGATGTTTCTTTCCCTCTCTGCCTCTCTCCCTTCCCCTCTTTCTAAAAATAATGAAATAAAATCTTTAAAAAAAAAAAAAAAAATACGGCACAGACTTTGGAAAGGATTCCGAAAGAACATTTCCAAATGTTTGGGACCATGGCCACATCCCAGGATTAAGTGATCACTTATTAAATACATAGGCTTTTTTAGTTTTTATTTTTTTAGAAGTTATGCTTCTTATTTTAAATATCTTATTTATTTATTTATTTTTAGAGAAAGGAGAAGGAAGGTGAAGGAGAGGGAGAGAAACATCAATGTGAGAGAGAAACATTGGTTGGTTGCCTTCCATACACACCCCAACCAGGGACTGAACCCACAACCCAGGCATGTGCCCTGACTGGGAATCAAACCAGCAACTTTTAGCTTCACGGAAAGATGCCCAGCCAGGCCACACCGGTCAGGGTGATATGTAGACTTATTTAGAACAGCAGTTAACTTCACAAACTGACCTTTATTTTCAAGAGGCACTTACATTATTCACCTACGTATTATTTCATCTGCTGGTTGCTAGAACAGAATTAGTTAAGTGCTATTACCAATTTAACAGTGTCCCAAACAGAAGATTTCACAGATTCCTTTCATAGTTTCTCCCCTGAGCCAAAATAACAGGCTTCTAAGGGCCTGGTTCTATAGCTCAATAGTGCCCGTTTACAAAGAACCTTCATTGTGCTATGCACCTTTTACATATTTAGTCACATAACTAACTACCTTACAGGCATTGGCCTCATTGTTTACAGAGCAAGGCAATAGGGGTTCAGAAAGGCTAAGTAACTTGTTCAAGGCACACAATAAACTGTGGAGCCTGGGTTTTCATCCAGGATGCCTCACTCTGAAGCCTGTGCTCTTCTTATCACTTCACATACACTGCCCCTAGAAAATACCACCTCCCTGCTAGTTTCCCTTTTGAGAGAGGCAGCATCCCCCCGCGCCCACCCCCCCACCAAACAATTCCTGGGCTGTATTTCACTATCTGCAGCATCTCATGGACTTTGGGCTAGCTGTTTCAACTTCCCACTAAGTCTGCTTCAGTAGATACTCCTGCTCTAAATAGCCCCCTCTATGATCTGCAAACATTACAAGGACATCAAAACAAAGCTATCAGCTGTGTTCCTAGCTTGAGCAGCCCAGTCCAAACTCTTTTGTTTGATTCTCAGACAGCTTATTGACTAGATGATGGGGTCAGAAGTTTTCTTTTCACCTAGCCTCTTTCAGAATTGGGCACTCTGCTTGAAGAAGCAAATTCAGGGCAGATGGGAAAAGTCCACCTATTTAAGATTTTAGATTTGCAAATTTTTAGTAAGCAACAGTTACTTACCAGCCAACAACTTGTGGGAGTGAGAGAGGGTTAAGGGAGAAAAAGATCGGAACTGAAGGAGCTCAGATTACCTACAGCCTTTCCACTCTTGCATGAACACGGGCATCCACAACCCACTCAGTGAAAGGTTCTCAGAGACTCTACATGTCCACATGAAGGAGGAGAAAAGTAGGTGAGGGCAGGAAGCTGATAAACTGTGATAAATGCAGCTGCTGTGTTTGACAAGAGACTGTTTTCTTCCATCAGGTGCTTTCACTCATCTTCAACCACATTTGAAAGAGGGTCCTGCCTTCCCACCCGGTCCCTCCATCCTAACACACCACCCTTCACCCTGACCCCAACAGTTTATCTTTGCATATTGAAAAACTGGCATTTATCAAGTAATCTACTCCTCATAGATTGTTAAACAGACCACAGGGGTTATCAGTGGAGTTAATACAGAAAGATAAACAGCAACCTCTTACGCAAATAGCACTAACAATGTGGGACTGGCCACAGGACAAAGTTGGAATTTAGGAAAGAATATTAATCTTAACACTTCATGATTTCAACCCTTGCAGCCTGCAGGAGGGACCTGGAGAAGATTCTCTGGGTGGCTTTTCCTCTTCCTTTCTTACAAAGAGGGACAGGTGTGTGCGAAGCAGACTTGCTTCACACAGGAGCGTGGTGGCTGCACACCTGACTGATGTAACTCTTTTCTGTGACTACAAGCTTCTCCTCCTCATAACAGCTATTTCATTTTTCTGGGATTTCAAGCCCACTGGAATGTGTTTTGCCTAGAAAGGGAGAAAAAGATATTCCCCAAAATTGGGAGTAGGGGTCACAGGGCAGTAGCCAAAAAAGCCCTGGGAACCAGGATTCTGGGTTGAGAACATCCACGTGACCAGGAGAGCCGCCGGCTCCCAGGCTCTGCAGATCTGCCCTGCTCAGAAAGAATTAGGTCCAGGTGGCATCTTTTCAAACTCCTCTCACTATTTTAAGGGCAAACTTACATCAAGAAGCAAGAGATGAGTGGCTCCAAGTGACAAAAGAACTGCACCCAGAGGGACAGAACAAGCTGCTTCTCACACAAGGCTGCCGGCTGAGGAGGGGGAAAATGGGAGAATGACAGAATCCAGGGCTGATGAGAATGAAAGACTGAATGGAATAGGCTAATTTACACAGGAAGTAAGCACTTACCAGACCCTTCATCTCAACACACAAAACCCTCGGCAGTATCTGGAAGCAATTACATCCAGTTAACATGATCTGCTCACTGCTAAAATTAACTACAAACAGAAATATTTTTCACTTTTGCAAAAGGGGATGCCAAGGTTTGGCCTCTCCCCTCCAACCACCCTCCCTGCCCCATTGAATCAACTGCTGTGGAATATTTAGTAGCTACTCAGCTCAAAACAAAACAAAACAAAACAAAAAACACCCTTGTAGCTGTCAGGAGATAAAAAAGTAAAATAGTGGATAATTATGAAGCGGGGGAAAGAGGGGGGAGACATGGTCATGAAAACCATTGTGCTAAAAGCTGAGGCAAGGGGCCAGGCCCATGGGTCCCAAATGAGCCCGCAGTGCCCAGAAGTCCAGCCCTGGTTTTCCACACTCAACTTCAAGGGAAGAAACCTGTTTTTAGAGTCATTTGATTTAGCAGCCGCTTCACATTGTTTTTAGGTACCATCTTAATCCCTTCTGCCAAAAGGACGGGGGTGGGGGGATATAAGGAGGTAGACTCACAAATGTTAGCAGATCCTTAATTTAGCAGAGCATTTAGGGGACAACTGTCACGATTTAGCTTTTGCATTGAACATTTCCAATCCCTACTCTACCCAGGCCTTTGAAGCAGCCTTCACCTGCTATTTAATTGAGATATGCGGTTGTCACATGGAGGATGAAGAAAGGGCTGAGAGGAGGTGAGGGCTTGCCTCCCTCCAGAGTGTGCACCTGAAGTGGGCCAGTCAGTGCCCCAGTCTCCAAAACTCCAGGTCCAGCTGCCTCCACTCTCTCCGTCTTTCCCTCTGCACCCAACCCCACAATCAGATAAGAACTGTTTCCCCCTTGAACAACGAGGATGCCATAAATACTGGAGACAGACAGACAGATTTGTTTTAAAAGTTCCTGAAAGAGGCGTCATCTCCCACCCGCTCCCCCACAGGCCCATTTTTCCGGGACACATTCCACACGCCTCGCCTGCAGTGCAGTTCACTCCTTTGTCACCAGGGCCCTTTAAAACAGCAGCAGCGAGAGCAGCAGCAAGAGCAGCAAAAGTAACATTTCCATTTGCCAGACAACTCACAAACATATCTCCTCAGAAAGAATGAGGAAAAAGTTTCCCTCAAGAATAAGGTCAAATACTGCTGTTCTCTGAAAAATTCTCATTTAGAAACATTACTCGCAGGCCAAAAAGAAGAAACAGCTTAAGTAGCCTTTTCTTGAATGATTCTAGGCTATGAGGAGGGAAAAATGGTCTCGATCATTTAAGTGCTTTGCCAGGCTTTCCGATTTTTAAATCAAATTTACAGTGAGAAAAAAAAAAAAGAAACATGCATGGCTTTCAAACACTGTAACCTGACAGCACGCAGCACGCTTGACCCTGGGCTATATGTCCTGTATGCATCCTATGGACAATATCACAGTGACGTTATGAAGTTGGGGTTACTAAGTCCCCTCACGGAGGAGGAAGCGGGTGCTTAGGAATCTTGCCGCAGACACAGGCGCAGAATATGAATTCAAACCTAAGTTCAACTGCGGACATGATGCTTTCCAGCTTCCCACCATTCTGCAACTAACGCCAGAAAATTCTGAAGCTGCAGGAATGCAAAAGCAAGCAAAGAATCATCCTCCCCAAACCCCTCTCCTGGAGACAACCCCTGTTAGCATAGGGAGGTCTCTCTGTGCCATCCTCCCCCTCAGACTCCAAGCACATATCTAGGCACTGACACACTCAGCTCTGTCACTACACAGCCATCCAGGCATGGAAATAGTTAAGTTACCCTCAGGGAATAAATCAAAAGTTCAAGACTGCAACATACCACAGTGATTCCCTCTTTACATATGACAAGAACCAGAGAGGGGCTGAAATCCCAAGCATCCTGAGCGGGGTCTCCCTGGCCTGCGCAGGTTACCCCGTTAGGGTCAGGGCTGCGGACCTTTAGCGGCAACATTCATTTCCTGAACAGGACAAGTTCTCCTGACCATAAAGCTAATAGGAACTTCCTCGCACTGCGAGCTCCGGCTGACAGGGCTACTTGTCACTGGCCCATGCAGGAGGAGAGCACTGGTTCCCATTAGTGGATTATGATGCCAGGTGCTACTAATAAGGTACATCGGCAAGAAACAAGAGCCTGCTAAGTTGTCTGTCCAACTCTGGAAGTAATCAGGCCTAGGCCTCAGGGTTGGGGAGGGGCCTTACCTAAAGAGAGGGGTGGGGAGAGGTGGGCAGGTTAGCCACAGTAGACCCAGCAGCATCTAACCTGCTGAAGGGCTTAAATTAATACATTTCAAACACTCCCTCTGCATTTCCCCCAGCTACCATAACAGACTCCCCCAAATTAACACTAATAATGTTTCCCCCAGTGCTCCAGGCCTGATGGATCACCCAGGGCCATTATGGTCAGCCACATCTGCTTCTCACTATGGCAAGGAGAGTTATGCCAAAAGGCCTAATGACAGTAAGATCACAACGCTCTGCTAATCCTCTTAGAGACCAACACCAGGCGAGGGTGACAGGACTCATAGAGCAACTCCCTTGTCAGACTGGGGTCACAAGAGAAGCAGGAGAGAAGCAGGGAGGCAGCCTCATAAGAGAGTCCCCGCTGTGTGCTTTCTGTTACATGGTACCGCAGTTAACATGTTTAAAGCCACGCTGAGAGGTAGGTGGCTAACCTCACTGCATACGAAAGGAGCCTAACATTCAGACAGGTGAAAACATTTGCCCAAATTCACAACGTAGCTCTCATGTTTCAATTATTTCTAATGTCAGTCTTCGTGCCTTGCCTACTGACCTTGCTCCCCACTGAGACAATGGTCTGGTGGTCCATCTGTCTTGTTCTTGGCATGCCTGGTGTTGCTGGCTTGTTTGTGTGTATAAGGCCTTCCTTATATTATTTAGGGGAGAGAATGAATCTAAATGGCTCTAAAGCAGGGAAAACTCTACAAACCACTTCCAACTGGCCATAATTCTCTTCTTCACCAAAATTTCTGTGACCAAATGTAACGAATTACTTCATGCCTAACACCCTGCTGTTTTGGGAAGTTTTTTCTCTTATCTAACTTGGAGTCTTTTTATGGCAAAGCTGAACACAGACTGTTCCAGCTGAAGAAAATCATGCCTTGAAAACAGTCAAAAGTGAGTTAGGAGTCTAGAATTAAGCAGATTTTTGCAAGTTTTCAGCCGAAGTTTCCATGCTGACAACAAAGTATACCAGACCCCTCCTTGCAGCTGCAGACATAAGCCCCACGTAGGCAAAACCCAACCATAGCTTTCCCAGAATGAGCCGGCATAATAAGCACACCGGGGCTTTTAAGGGGAAATGGTAGAAAGGGGAATTTCTGATTAGGCTGGCATGAAATTAGCAGCATGGAATTTTTATTTTTGTAAGTGGGTTTCTTTTCCTCTCCTTCTTTGTCTTTTTCAGTCAGCACAAAAGGCCTCTATTGCTAGTAGATGGTCTCTCTGAGGGTAAGAGACAATCCAGTAGATATAGCTAGCTCTCTTTGGATCTGGCTGGCTCCGACCACCTACCCCTTCACAGTAAGCAGCACTCTCACCACTTTCCTTCTCTGTAGCCACTAGGAGAACCTGGGCCAAAGCAGGCCAAGCCCTGACCCTCATGGTCACTGGCTGCAGGGAACACAAGCTGGTCCTTCCTGCATTCCCCCTTCCCTTCCGATTTCATCAGGGGCCAATGGTCCACACAGGATGTTATGGAACGAGGAATGAACAGGGAGCCAAAAGACCTTAGCACAAACCCTGGTGTCACCCTTTACTGTCTTATCATGGACAAGTTCATTCATCTCTCATGCTTCCCTTTGCCCATCTGGAAATGTAAAATTAATATCCACCTTACAGGGTGGGTAGCGGGTTTGGAAAAATTCTGATCATGGATGCTCTTAGCCCAGAACCTGGTATGTATCAAGCACTCAAAGAATGTTTGCTGAGGCCACACTTAGAAGCCTATTGCACTAGGCCAGGAAAGGGATGGAGCCCTGGAATGCCTAGCATCCACAAGCCCAGATTTCCCTCAGTAGGTGGTGTTGGGGCTCCTCACCTACAACAGTGACCTGCTTGCCTAACCACATGAGCAGGCAACAGGACACTGCATCAGTGAGCTGCCTGGGTGTTTGGAACTGTTGATGGTGGAGAGTAGCCCAGCTATATTTAAAAGAGAACTGGAATGACTCATCAGGCCTCAGGTCAATGGGACAAAGAGTACCCTGGCCACCAAGGTGCAAGGGATCAGCTTCTCCATGCAAATGCCAGTGCTCACTGTGTATCAGCCCCAAACACAAAGCATCCAAGGCAGCAGTTTTTACGGTGCTGCATGAACCAATGCTTCTGGGGAAAAGCAGGACCTGGACTAACACAAACACAGTGTGCCCCACTTCACAATAATAATGGCAATAAAAATACAATAGCAAGCACATATGGAGCACCTACCTTGTGCCACCATTCCTCGAAAATATTTACTCATTAATCCTTGTCGCAAACCAAGGGAGTAAATACTGTTATTATTTCCATTTTACAAACAAGCAAGCAGCACAAAGAGGTTAAGTAACTTAACCATAGTTACACAGATGGCAAGTGGTGACATTGGGATTCCAAACCAAATAGTTTCATTTGCTCACAATATACACTTCTTATGTATAAAATATGGGGTCAGAGATGGAGGAGTGAGGATGCCATGGTAAAGCTTCCTTTCTCCCAGAATTACTGCCATTGAGTCAGAGCTCTCACCTAATACCACCAACACTGAACTTGACTAAGAAAATTCAGGAACCCTGCTCTAAACAAATTGAGACACACCTCTATTCATTTAACAAGACTCTTCCCACTTAGGCTTTCAGTTAGACTTGTTTTAACGTCATCAATTTAAAAACTTACAGTGATTTGAAATGTTTTTCTTCTGAATTAGCAACAAATCAAAGAGCTGTGAATGGGGTTTGACTTTAATAGTTTAGGCTAATCACTCTCTTAAAGATTCACAGTGTTCCTAAAACAAGCAGGAGGTTAAAGTGTTGCGGAACTAAATCCTTCATCCCCACTCCCTCCCATAATGAACAGCACCACTCAGTAGTGAGAGCAAGTCAATACCAAGTCAAAATGGAACTTTGCACTGAGCTGAGAAAGCCTGCAACCTTCCTTCACTGGAAGTAAAATAAACCATCTTCAAAATTTCTAAGAGTTCAGCCTCGATCCCAGATGAAGCAGGTTCAGGCAGGCTCAAACCTAACTGATCCCTATTTTAGCTGGAACCCAAATTCCAAAACAGAGCAGAATCCAATTAACCAAAAGGACTTCATGAAGATGGGAGTAGGTGCACAAGTGGTAAATGAAGAACTTCATAAAAAGCTCAAAAATCCGAAACAGTCTGGCCAAATCCCTAAGTTTACAAGAAAAGAAATTAAAGCTTAAGATGAAAAAGAGAACAACAGTGATGACCAGAACTAAAAAAGAAAGAAAAGAGAAAGAGAGAAAGAGAAAAAGAAAGGAAGGAAGGAAGGAAGGAAGGAACAAAGAAACGAAAGAAAGAAAGAAGGAAAGAAAGAAAGAGAGAGAGAGAGAGTGAGAGAGAGAGAAAGAAAGAAAGAGAGAGAGAGAGAGAGAAAGGAAGGAAGGAAGGAAAGGGCTAGGTCTGGCCTTCACCACAACTGGCACACCACCACAAAATCTTCTGCCATCTTCTTATCGCTATAGCCAACACCCTCTTCAAAAGACTAGATTTCCAAAAGCCCAAGAGCTTATAGACTTAAGTCATTCATCGCCCCCAAAAGGATACTTCCTAGAAATAGAAATGGATTCAGAAAGGATTTGAGCAAATCTGTGAATGACAGAACAGCCATAAATAGCTACTAAGAGAAGCTGGGCGCCACCTGACCTTTAGGATTGACGTCAAGGAAGATAGCTGGAGCCTCCTATGGTGGCATCTCAGGGACAGGGTTGGCAACCAAAGACTAGGTCAGATGGATCTGACCCAAAATGGCAATGCACATGTTCTTATATGGCCTGGCGTGCAGCACTCAGGGCTGTGAATTAGAAGGTGAGCTGAGTTCCTGGTCCTATCCATTTATAGCTATGTGACCTTGGGGAAGTCACTTAATGGCTCATCTGTAAATTGGGGCTGATAACAGTCCACAATTCCTTCTCCAAAACCCTAGGGTGCTTCAAAAATCCAAATTGTTCAGGTTTTAGAAAGAAACTATAGGACTAATAATGTTTGCTTAGTCCCAGAGGAGTCTAAGGAAGCACTCCATAATCAAACACGTTAATATTTTAATGTGCAGCAAAACATATGAATATTCAAAATGGACAGGATAAATATAGCCTCACATCAGTTCAGATCATGTTTTGTCCCTAAATGAGTTTGTTGCAAACTTACTCAGGACCTATCAGCTTTCAGAGCTTTTCAGACTTCATAATCACAAATATGGAATAATGGACCTGTATCTCCTTTGGGGAGGATGTGGGATTAAGAAAGATAAAGTTATGGAAGGTGCCCCACTAGGGAGAAAGAGCTACAAATGATAAAAGGTATACTTAATACTACTGCTATTGCTAACATTACTCCACAGCATACTCGTTTCCAAACAGAACTTGGTTTCACCTCACAGGTACCTAAAGCTGGTTGAATGATGAAAAGGGACCAAGCGTTCTGGGCAACTTGTAAATTCTCCAAAATAGCCAAAACTGCCCTGGATGGTGTGGCTCAGTGACTTGAATGGCGGCCTGCAAACTGGAAGGTCGCAGGTTCAATTCCCAATCAGGGCACATGCCTGGGCTGTGGACCAGGTCCCCAGCTGGAGATATGCAAGAGGTAACACTGATATTTCTCTCCCTCTCCTTCTCCCTCCTTTCCCCTCTCTCTAAAAATAAATAAAATCTTTTTTTTAAAGTGGCCAAAACCAAGGTCAGTGGCTACTGGTCCTCTATATGGTCAACCACTGAAAAGAGCAACTGGTCACCTGAGACAGACAAAAGCAAAGGGCCAGGTGGAACTCTGACATTTCACTTACATGACTCAGACACCCTAAAGCTGGGTGCAGGGAGCTGGCTAGGACCATTCCTTGTGGTTCCCAAGCATCCATGCAAGAACCAGGCAAGAGGTCCTACTTTGCATGTGGACACACACAGCAGCTAAGGGTTTGCCTGTAGAAGACCCAGAGCTCCTAGGAAACCACACCCCAGGTTGATCCTGCAGCACTGAATTCAAAAACATATGATGACCAGGCTGTGTGAGCCTAGAGAGACTGAGGGCTGTAAATGTGGACTATGCTCACACTCAAGTCAACCATATGGGTCGCTGTAACCTTATCACATGTGCACATAATTCTGAGAATGAGCAGGTGCACCTGGCCCACTTGAGCAAGTCCCTAAAGTAGTTGATCCAGGCAAACTTAAGTGCAGAACTGCTCCAGCCTTTCAGAGAAAGAGAAAAAGAGACTAACCCTAGTGTCTCATCTTCCAGAAGCTTAACATGACCCTCCCAACATCATCCTCCCTCCCTCAGTCATTATCTCCTATAACACGGGCCTGCTCAGGAAAGGTTTGGGGTCCAGAGTTTGCTCCTTCATTATCTATGCGGGGAATGCTGCAAATCAGGTGCTCTGACTTGACGATTTCTTCTGGATCCTTTAGGTGAGTAGGTCCCATTTGATTGACTCAAGTAGGGTCTTTAACCAGTCTTGCCATCAATGCACAATACATCTGACATTGCTTTTATGGCTCAATGTGTACTGCAGGAATCACTACTTGACTAAGTTTCATTCCAACTACCCGTCATGCCTACAGGCTTCTCTCTCACCAGATTGGGGCCAAGCCATGAAGAAACCTATCATGGCATACTCCATAACCAACTCTCCTTCCTGCATTGCCTCCCAGCACTCTCCCTTTCCTCCCTCTCCATGCCCCTCTGCTCCCCAAGAAGAAAGCAGCAGTAATTGCAAGACACTTAAGCTTTTACCAACACTCTAGCCTACAGGCTTAAAAATAAAACCTGTAGCCTGTTATTTTATCATGTTCATCATTGTTGTATTATAAGCAATTCCATAGTCTCCTGATGTCAGAATCGCCAACTCTGATTATTTTTTCTTGGCTTTTTGTTTTTACCAGAAGTTGGGATGTGGGGATGAACAGAGAACAGCAGGAAAAGGGAAGCAGCCCCTTAATCCAAGAGCTCTGCAGGAGAGGGAGATGAGAGGGGAAAGGCTTCCACAGAGCTTCTGATCAGGGGCCAAGGGGCTCCCTGCCTGAGCAAGGGCCGAGTGCACACAGGAACATTTTGTCCCCTCCTTGATTTCTTTAGACCCTCAGAACTTTCCACCCAAGGCTCTGCCCCAGGCTCTGGTTTCTTGAGATGCAGCAGCTTACTTTCCACCCTCAGTCAAAAGCACATTCTCCATGTCAGCAGCCCAGGGCGTGACACCAAGGATTCCAGGACCACAAGGATAGAGACATTCTTCACAATGCCCCCTGGCCAACACAACCCAGTGAAAGGCAGCTCTGTGGACACTACCCACTAAAACTTAGAGCCAACGGTGGGTTATGCTGAGATGAGACCTAAACAAGAATGGGAGACAGAAGGGTCAGTTCTCACCCTCACTATGAGCCAGTCACAGCTCTAGATATCATTTTGTTAATTCAGCACCTCACCCTGTCGACCACCTCCATTTTAAAATGTGTAAAACAAGGCTCAGAAAGGTTATGTAACTATCCCAAGCTTCAGTTTCACCACCCCTGTTCTGTGAAATATCATACAGCCAGCCCTCTGCCTCACCCCAGAGGACTGAGGGTCTCTCAGAATGAGAACTTAGAACCCCTAGGAGGGTGATAGCTTTTGTAGCCCCCTCAGATAAAGAGAAGCAATCAGAACTTGAGGAAAGCTGGACAAAATTTTACTTTCCACAACAGGCCATTTCCCATCGTTAATAACTGAAATAATTCACATCCGGCAATGATAAACCTACCTGCTCAACTTTGGGGAGGGGGTTTCCTCTGTAGGAAAATTTGAGCAAAAACAAACATGACCTCAGTCTATTTCTGAGCTCAACAAATACCAAGACACACCTTACTGGTGGTTATTTTTCGCACCCACCAGAAAAAAAGTTGGCTACATTTAGCTCAACAGCCCTTTCCACATGGTAAGTATGTCTCGCAGCCACCATTAAACACTGTTGGAGCAGGTTCTGGCTCAGCTTGGGGTAATCAGACGAATTGCCAGATGCCTCCGCTCTGCCCCACACCCTATAGGCTACATCCCCTTCTATGTTGAATGAGAAAGGTAGGAACAGGGTAGACAGAGAGGTGTGCAAAAGTGTAGAACCCCCCAAGATCAGCCAAAACACCACACTGGGAAACGTTACGATGACAACAGAAACTGGATCTTGATACCATTTATCAGACCCAGGGTCTGGAGGGTAAAATGATGACCTGCCATTATGACAGATGCAGGTGAACACCAAACCCATCACTGATTCACTCCATATTTACTCCACTTCTTTTTTTTTTTTTTTTTTTTTAAGATTTTATTCATTATTTTTAGAGAGAAGAGCAGGGAGGGAGGAAGAAAGGGAGAGAAACATCAATATGCAGTTGCCTTTCACCTGTTTCTAGCTAAGGACCTGGCTGGAGACCTAGCTTGCAACCTGGTTATGTGCCCTGACTGGGAATCAAACCAGCAACCTTTGAGTTTGCAGGCCAGCACCCATCCACTGAGCCACCAGCCAGGGCCTATTCCACTTCTGATGAGCAATTTCCAAAACCTTCTGTTCTACAGGTATGATCCTCTTCAACTGAATGACTCCAAGAGACAGCAGAGTGCAAGGGGGTCAGGACCTGACTTTGAATCTGGCTCTGCTTCCTACTTCCTCTATGACCCAGGTGATGGTCTTAGTTATTTTCCCATGTAAAAGAAGGACTTCGCCTATCTCAGAGGGTTCATGTAATAAAAATGTGACTCTACATAAAGCATGTATCGAACCAGACATGTCATAAGAGCTCGGGAGATGGCTATTTCACACAGAAGGAGACAGAGGCCAGAGCAATGCCAACGCTGGCCTGAAGTGGCATTTAATTCAACGTGAGCAGAGATTGGAGAAGAATACAGCCCTGCAGGCTGCAAAACCCACTCTCATGCCCGTCCTTCCCCTTGAATTTAAATTAACTCTTTCTGAACGTACTTGCAGGAACAGAGTGAGAAGGGAGAAGAGAAGCCACGTTCCTGGTAATGAATGTTCGTTACCTGCAGCTGCTCTGGAGGCCTATGCAGCACCAGCCCCTCCCACCCTCCTAGGCTGCAGCAGGTCTGCCTTGGCAGGAACCACTGATGGGAACCTGGGAACCCAAAACCTGGCAACATGGCCAAATCCATGCTGTGGAAGACCTTCAGCCTCAATCCCACTTTTTCCTCTCCCTTCCTCCACTTTACTAGTCACACCAGACAAAGAAAAACAAACCCAACAGCAGAGCAAGCAAACGGGAATCCAAACGCAGAACCTCGTAAGAAGCTTGGCCTATGAGTCCCCAGATGCTTAGGAAAGATCTGAGGTCCCTCAGCACACTGAAAAAGCATACCCCCAGTCCCAGAACTTAGAAAGAAGTGACTTTTTACAAATAGCAGAGAGGACAAGGGAGCCAGGCCCCAAGACTCGGGAGTAGGAGGTACAAAGGCAGGGTACCAGGACCATCAGTTGGGCCTGGATGTCAGGTGGGACCAGTGAGAGACCTACCTGTGCTGCTCCACAGCATCATTGTCAGGAAGTTCCACCCCACACACACTGCACTGTTCCCCGATGGTCCGGCTCTCCGACTTCATGCCCACAGCCAGCTCACCCAACTTGTTGAACAGCTCCCTCTGGATGAAGCCCTGGGGAAGCAGACCCCCGTAGGTGCTGAAGTCCATGGAGACTGCCAGAGCAGGCTGCACGTGGAGGCCAGAGGACGCTGAAGATGGCATGCTCAACACAGAGTCAGCCTTGTGGTTGGGCAACGTGGAGTAGATGCCCCGATGTTTCTCAGCTGTGGGCACCAAGTGTTCTGGCCGGCCTGGGGGACCCTGGCCAGCCTCAGCTGGGGGTGGCAGCTGCTCAGCGCTCTCCTCACGCCCATAGTGCAGCTCCCTAGCACTGGTGATGACGCTGCTCCGAGTCGGGGTCCCAGGCCCCTCTTTGCCCCTTTCCTCAATCCTATCTCCCATTCCACCTGAAATGCTGGACTCAGCTGCCCCAGGGCTATCCTGGCTGGGCACTTCATCCACCTGCATCATCTCTGTCTTCACCTCAGCCACCCCCGGGTGCCGTCCACCCCCAGCCAGAGTCGGCTCCTCAGGCCCTGCAGGCAGCTGAAGAGTTCCCTGCAAGAGAGACTGTCCTATGGTCATCAAACTGTCCACTGCAGCCTTGGTGGGACTCATGGCTGAAAGACCAAATGAGGTGGAAACTGAAGGGCTCTGGTCTGTCATGGGCCCAGGGAGGCTCTGTGCAGCTATACCCGCATACCCACTCTCCTCTCTGGAATGCTTCGAGATGAAGATGTTCTTGAGGTACCGAGCCTTGCGGTCCTCTTCTTCCTCCGCCCCGCCATCCGCCATGGTGGCCTCCGTGTCATTGTCATCTGTGGCCTGGATGGTCTCCAGGATCTTTAGGCACTGTTCCTCCAAGTACTCAATCTCCAAGATCTCAGCCGCATACAGCAGGTCATCCAGATCCTCTGCCTTGGCTTGCAGTGTGGCTGTGTATGCATACTCCAGAATCTGCTGGAAAGTCTTCGGAGAGAGGAAGTCCAGAGTATAGTGCTGGCTGTTGCGGTGGAAGAGGATCTCAAACATCTTGCTGGTGCAGGCCAGCACAGTCCGGTGGGCGTGGAACTCCTGGCTGTCCACCATGATGACCACATCACACAGCGTCCCGGCCAGCCGCATCTGGTTGGCCTTGCACAGGAGCCCGGTGGGGTGGCTGGGGTTCTGCAGCTGGATCGTGCCCATCTTCGTCAGATCCATGGTGCTCCCCTCGGCTTAGGCATGAGGCTCTCTTTCCTTCCTGGCTCTGTGTGGTGTGCCAGGTGGGTGTCCTGGGACAAAGGGGAGGGCTAGAGGAGAGAAACGGGAAAGAGAAAAAAGAGATGACAGAACAAAAGGTAGATTAGTCAGTGTCCCTAAAAGTAAGAATTCAAACTGTACAACACAATACCCTGCCCTTCAGTCAGCCAGCAAGAGAACCCTGGAGATTTTAATGGAGGAGAAGGGGATTTCCTAGAAATCTAGGCGTCCGCTTTTACAAACTGACGAATGGAGTGCAAAGAGAAATTTCTGCCATAACCTATACCTACTTCGCTGTTAGGTGAAGTAAAATGAAAATTACAGCCGAGTCTTCTGAGTCGTGATCTTTCTATTAAGCCCAAAAGTGGGGGCAAAGGGGACTTGATATAAGGCCAACATATTATGAGGAGGTGCCCAGCACTTATTGAAAATTAGCCAAAATTGAATCCCTTCTTTTAGTCAATTTAAATACTTAATTCCCCCTGTCAGCCCCCTGTGCAGCAACCTTCAACTTCAAAACAAAGTTTTTCTAAACCATGCTTCACTGTGGTAGTCCCAAGAATAAAGTCAAGCGTAGCTGGGCTAGCAGCCTGAAGTCCTGGCCCACAAAAATCTATGGCCCAGGCTCTCCTGCTCCAAGTCCATCCTCTCGCCAGCCGCCAATGTCTTCCTGGGCCTCTGTCTTTCCACTCTTCTCAGCACAGCAAAGGACAGACAGACCATGACCCACTCCCTTTTTAGACACTAACAGGAGCACATACACATCACCCACACACTAGCTTGGGTCACTTCCACTTGTAGGTGCCTCAATATTATTGTGTATACGGTCCAAAATCTGAACTGTGTGTGTGCATTCATGTGCGCACACACCAACCAGAGAGGGAGAGATAGTTAACACATGGGTGCACACTTACATAAGATGCTGCACTTACCCCCTGCCCACAGGTGCCCAGTGGACAGAAGGATTTATAAAGTGTAGAAGGACAGGTCATGGAAGATCTGAGAGATTATAAGAAATATGCACCCTTGCAGCCAGGAGTGTACATGCTAGGAACATGAACTCCAAGTGCATCCTTACAGGCTCTGAGGAGTGGGCAAGTCCTGTGACCAAGGAAGCGGCAACTGATGCTGGACATGGCTCCAGAGGACTGCAAGTGATATCAGCATCAGCATCTACAGTGCAAGTTATAACCAGTATGAAGGGAAGACAGGGCTGGGAGACAAAGGCCTCTCCCAAAGCACCAGCTGTTCAGGATCAATAACATGGCTCTGGGACTCCTGAACCTTTTAAAGTGTTAGATAGACCTCACAGGCCCTGTTCCCTCCCACCTTCTGCCTTGCTGTGGCCAATATTGTAGTAAAATTAACTAGGAGCAAAGCAGAACAAGGGTTCTCCCACTCTCTCCCAACGCTCCTTGCTTCTGTCCTCAGAAGAAGCCTCATGCGTTCCAGAGCCACAAATCTCACGCAAAGAGAGTTAACAGTATGGCTAATCAAGACACTTTTGCTGCCCATCCTGGATGAGGATTGCGGCCACCAAGGGTAGGACGGTCGCTCAACCCCACCTTGACACTAGGCGCTTTCCTTCAGGGCTCTCAGGCGGGAGGCGGGAGGCGCGCGGGGGGGGGGGGGGGGGCCGGTTTCGGAGAACCAGAGGGAGCAATGAAAAGAATAGAAGCTGGGCTACCTGAATTCCTTCCTAAAAGGAAGCTCCTTGGGTCCTAAGGGAAATCGCGATGCCCTCAGTCAGCCCTAAACCCTACCCGCTCGGCTCAGCACCAGTGATCAGGACCGCGCCGAGCGCCGCGCCGGCCACCGCACCCAGCCAGCGGCGTGCTTCGAGGGGAAAGCCGGCACTAAACTCGCTTGAGCTCCAAGGATCCATCACGCACTCACACACCCCCGCTTGCCAGCCACCCCTACGGACTTGGAGATGATTTCAGCAAACTTGAAGAGGCAACTTTTCCCAGGGACCTAGATGGTAGAAGGAAAGGGAGCCAGACTAGGGAAGAGGAAAAGCGAAAGAGACCTGGATGAGAAGCTGCACTGGGGCAGGCTGGGTGCCTAGGCGAGGAGATAGACCCACCCTCCCGGGAAGGAGACACACAAAAGCCTCATCCAGAGTTGTGGGAGAAAAGGTGAGAAGAAATCCGCCGGCCCTTCTCTGACCCGGGCCTGTAACTCCCGGGAGCCAAGGGCAGGATCCCTGACCAGGGGCCTGCGCCGCCAAGTAGCCCGCAAGGCGGGCCCAGGTACCTGCGCCCGTTCGGGGAAGAGGCGCCTGAGTTGGTACAGAGTGCTTCTGTGCATTCCAGCGTGTCTGTGGGCTAACGAGACCATGCGCCTTTCCAGCGCCCAGGGGAGTGTTCCAGGGGCTGTGCGAGAGAGTTGCCGGCGCACGGGGGTGGGAAAGGCATCCCGAACGCATCAGGTGCAGAGCTAGGCACCCACCAAGTGCGACATGGTGCGCACAGCGAGCTCCGGAGTCACGGCCAGTCCCGCCAGAGAGCCGAAGAGGGCCCGGAACCCTGCAGACCCTCCGGAGCTTCGCCACCGCTGCCCCTCCCTCCTAAAAAAAGGGAATCAAGTCCAATTAAGAAGGGTAAAAGAGGGGGCCCACCACGTTCTTCAAAGAAAAACAAACCCAAGCGAGTCCCAGTCCTGCTTCTCTCTGCCCTCAGATCCACTCTTCTGATCCTCTGATCTAGCTTCCCAGCCGGCCAGCGAATAAACACAAATAAACCACCACCCTATCTCGCGCCGAGCACCGGTCCGCATACATATGAGCACCCACCGGCTCCGGGCTCCTCCTCCGGCCGCCAGCGGTACAAAACCTCCCCATTCCCAACCCTCTGATCGCGCCCTCAGCCCCAGCAGACCACTCAGCCCCAACCTCTCACCCCGACTGTACCCGGGAGTGTAAGGGTTGGGGTGGCAGCTGCGCCCAAGCTGACTGCCAGGGCTCCTCATTCTACCCGACCCCCAACCAGCGATGGCAACGCCTGCAGCAGCAGAAAGGGAGCAAGCCGAGTAAAACCAGGCACAAGCCCAGCAGTTGAGTGGCCAAAGCGAACGCGCCCCCCAGACCTCTCCAACCCAGAGGCACCTCAGCGCGTGGCTTCCGTTGGGCAGTGCGTACCTCCCCGGCCCCTCAACTCACCGCTGCCTAGCCTGGAGCTTTGGGGTGGTTTTGCTTGCCTCTGGGGGCAGAGGGGGTGTGCCAGTGCCAGGGAGGGGTGTTCCAGGAGAACTGTTGCTCTCGGTATCACGGCGGCAGCATCGTCAGGCAGTTCGCAGTACCCGCTCTCATCGCCCTCAACTCCTCTCTGCTGCGAGGTTAGCAAATCACCACCGGCCTTGGCGCCTCCGCGGTGTCCCACGTCAACGCCGAGCCCCCTCCCCTGCGAGGCCCCGGCGCCTCTCCATCTTTAGTGCTGGCGGCAGAGCCGGGATCTCTGCCCACAGCTGCCCCCCTTCCCTCCCCCCCTCCCACCTAGTCCTTAGGCTCTGCCCGCCCACACACACACCCCCATTCCCCTCACCCCCGCCCCACCCCCGGCACTGGCCTAGCCAGCGCACGCTCTGCTCCACCCCTTTCCCTCTCTCCACTCCCATCCGCTCCCATCCCCTCCCTTCCTGGCATGCAGCAGCGCTCCAGGCTTTGCCTGACATCTAGCTGCTGCTGGGGCACCGGCGGCCGCCGCTCACTGGCCAAGCGGAAAGGAAAGAAGGATCTCAAGGAGACGAATGCAAGGGGTCCGGAACCCTTAACGGAGGCAGTGGAGTTGAGGTGCGAGGAGCAGCAGCCCCCAGCTTCAACCTTCAAGTTTTTAATTTCCACTGGACATAGGTTTTATTTCCCCTGTTTCTCTAGGAGCGGAGTTTTTCCCTGGCTCCAATTCATTGCGTGTCATCTTGCCTTCCACTTTTCCTCTGGACTCAGGGTTGCATCCTCAGTACTGAGAAGGTTGGTTTTGGAAGGTCAATTCCCTAGCCCTAGCTCAGGCCTTCTGTGCTCCCGGCCGCGAAGTGCCTGTAGGCTCTGAGCAAACGAATTGGGAGAAGTTGCCAGGCGCAGGATTCACCAGGCCTGGTGAACCAAGTGGAGAGGGTCCCTGAGGATCCAACGCTGGAGGTGGATTCGTGAGTTTAGCTGTCGCGGGGTCTGGGGGCTGAAGCTGAAGCCCAAGAGAAACTTTTATCCTTCTCAGTCTTAAGCAAGCCATCAGCTTTAACCCCTGAGGAAACTGGTTGGAAGCAGTTCCTGAGAACTGCGTCCTGTTCAGCGCAGTCTTGAGGGGCGGTGAAAACTTGCAGAAGCTCCAGATGCCCCCAGAGTGCCTTTCCGTCTCAGCTGCCTGCCTCACTTTAGAGTGGTGACCACGAACCACAGGGTTGCACGTCAGAAGAAATCTGCCCTTTCTAGGCGAGGGAAAGACCCCTTGCTGAGTCCCCTTCTCCCCCCTTTCCCTAGAGCTTGGCGACAGTAGGAAACAAGAGGTGGGAAGTGCTCTTCTGGGTGCAGGCTGTGGTAGCCAACCCAAGTTCTAAAGCAGAGTGATGGGGTCTCTGGACAGTCAGCCCCTAAGGTCATGCCGTCTTAGGAACGCTGGGTTTCAATCACTGAGTCCTGAGTCTCCACAGTCTGTCCCTGATACTCGGGTGGGTCAAAGGTTTTCCGCAAGACTCAACATATAATCACATCCTGATGTGTGCCTCTGGCACTGCCCCAGACGGAGAGTCAGGCCCCAGGAACTGTAGGGTCATGGGAGGTGGCAGAAGCCAGCTAGAGACCAAAAGAAAAGAAAAGAAAAGTCCACTTCCGGCTGCAAAAAGCTAGCCCGGCAAAGTTTACAACTCAGAACTGATCTGGGCACCCCAGGGCTACTAATGGAATAGTCCCAAGACAGGCAACTCCATGCCAGCAAGCATTGGTCCTATCTCCTGTTCCCAGGGAAAGTACTGGGACTTGCAAGAGTCAGGGAAGAAGAGAGGACAGCAGAGGGCAGAGGAGGGCACTTGGAACTGCTCCGTACCTACCTGATGCACGGCAAAGCCCAAACCCTGGGTTCTTGATTAACAATAAAGAAGATTTTTCTATCTAGGGTCTACACAGTCTGTAAGAGCAATGGGTTGTTTTTTTGTTTTTGTTTTTTTTTTTTTAAGTTTATAAAAAGAAAACATCTGTGCAAGGGAGAGGAGAAAAGACCCTCCTAATGCCTCACCAGGAAAGTAGAGAATCATTAATCTTATGTCTCTGCCTAGATGATGCTTGCTGAAAGTTGCTGCCTCACTGTCCACATCTATTGCCAGCCCCTCTCATGTGCAGAAGCAGGAGAAGCACATAATTAACCCTTGGTCCTAATCTCCTATTAATCCTCAAATCCGAGAAAGAGAGAATCTCTGGGGAAAATGGGAGAGAAAGAACAATTCCTCTACAGTCCTGGACTCCCCCACCTCCATTCCATATTCACTCTATGTGAAAATCTCCCTTGCTTCATAAACTCTGCCCATTAAAAAGCCCAACCCTTGTTAGTAAGTGTTAAAGGGAGATTAATGTCTGAATTTAAGAGGTGGAGAAGGTAACAAAAAGGAGGAAGGCAAGCAAGGCTGTGGGCTGAGCGCCAGCATTGGGCACCCAGCATTTCCACTTAGTGCAGAAGGCTGGCTGCACAGCAGTTTGATAAGGTTTATTGGGCCCAGGGAAAGCAGCAGCAGCTCTACCACCACAACTGGCACCATTAATAGCCAGAGCTGTGTCCTTGGGGCCCCTGAAGGCTGATGAGACTCCCCAGTTCAGAGACGTCATATGACAACAACCAAAACCAAGAAGGATAAAAAAATTAGGAAACTAACTCTCTCTCTCCCTCTCTCCCTCTCCCTCTCTCCCTCCATCCCTCCTTCCTCCTCCCCACCTTCTTGCTTGATTTCTTTTTCTTTTTCTTTTTTTCTTAAAGGGTATGGTAAGAGAAGGTGGGACATCAGTTCTGACAGGTCCTAAAAATAGAAGAGCCCTCACTGTGGGGAGAGGTAATTTTGGAGACAGGGGAATGGATGAGTTGACCTTCGGATGGAATTCCATTGCTAAATCTTCCTATTCCTATTCCTTCACCTCCTCTTTTATTCATATACCACCTACTGGTAGCAGCTGGTCAGAGCCATTTGTAGAAGAGGAGGGTGTATCAGGTCTAAGGGATCCTACAGGAAGGAGACAGTGGGAATAATAATAACTCATTGTGAGCACTGACTCTGAATGGTAACACTTAACCTATGTGTAGTTTTATTTAATCCTCATAACAGCCCTATTAATACAAATGCTATTATTTCCCCCATTTCTGCAGATGAGAAAACAGGCTCAGAGAGGTGAAGTGTGTTACCTCAGACTATAGAACTATGAAACATCAGAGCTGAGACTTAAAATCAGAAGATTTTGACTGCAAAGCTCCTGATCTTAAATTTCAGATTCTACAGCCTCTAGCAGGATAGAAAGGGAAACAGGCTTTTCATGTTACTTCTCTTACTCCAAGGAGGCCAAGTTCTGTGCTACAGCCAGCCTAGGGCCAAATAGTTTTCCACTGAATCAGGCTACCAGGTAAATAGACTTAGATCCCCAAGGATCTTTGCACTTTCCCTTCTTCCTCAAAATCTCAGGCAGAAGTTGAGGAAGGAGTTCTGAATTACAATAAAACTTGAACTAAACAGATGCTCAGGAAGAAGCTTATAGTGGTGTTCTAAGTCTTCTGACTGAGTGTTAATGGAATGTTGCAACTCATTTTGCTCCACCTCTTCATTTGGAAAATAGTTTAAAATTTTAAAGGTACACTTTCCTATTACATAAATAAATCAAGGACTCCAACCTTTTGGGAGAAGAAGCTACTTTGCATTTCCCCAAAACCTCATGATGAGTGGGGAATGAATGACGCATTTTCAGAGAAGGATGCAAGCAATAAATCCCCTGAATAGAAAAAAAGTAGTCCCTACTGCCACTGAGAACTCTCAGGTTGCCACTGGAGAATGCACCAGGCTGTCACATGAACTCGCAGATCTTTACCTTACTAGGGACCCTTGGGGGAGCCACAGCAGACCTGTTGGGTCCTTTTCTAAAGGCAAAGAATCTTACAATGCTTCAAGGTCAACATTGTAAATATCTACTAGCTAAATGCATATGATGTCAAAAATTAGGCAGAGTCATCTGGAAGGGTGGCTCATTTGGTTGAGCATCATGCCATACAGCAAGAGGTTGAAGGTTCAATCTTCAGTCAGGGTACATATGTAGGTTGCTTGGGTTCAATCCCTTGTCAATCAATCAATGTTTCTCTCTCACATTGATGTTTCTCTCTTCTTCTCCTCCTCCTTCTCTCTTTCTCTCCCCCTTCCTCTTCCTCTAAAATCAATATAAAACATATCCTCAGGTAAAGTTAAGGTGAGGATTTAAAAAAAAAAAGTAAGCAGAGTCAAATTTGCCCTCATGTTTATATGAAAAACAATGCAATACTTAATAAATAACACAAGAATAAATTGTTTCACAACTGTAAACCTACTTTTGCCTTATCCTATACGTTGATAGTTTTCTAGGTTTTCCCTTTTTTAATGTTTAAGTCTTGTATGTTACTTCTTTAGATGCCCCCTCAAAAATCAGAGGGTGAGAAACAATCAAGTGATATATGTGTGTATTCCGTTTAGTTGAAGCCCAGAAAACTATATAAGAAGATTATTTCTTTGGTAAGTAATTGCCATCTTTTTTCACACACACACCCCACCCCCACCCCAGTCCTGGTTAGTGCTGCTGTTCATCTTTAGGGCAGAGAATGACTTCAAAGGGAGGTGAAGAGGGGTCATTTCTTTTAGCCCCTGAGGCCTTGAGTTGCCATGACCCCAAGATCTTTGTGATTGAGGAAGAGAAAGCTTTTTCTACTCTCTCTCCCCAGCATATTGCAAATGGTGTTGGGACCTAATGTCAACTCAAATAGAAAATCTGAGTTGTTATTAGTGCAAAGATACCCTGAAGGGGTAGGCAGTGGGATGAAATCTGCAACGGATATTAGGGGAAAGTGTGTTTATAATTATAATGGGATTTAATGTACACTGGGACCAGATGATGGCAGCCATTTAAAAAAGAAAAGCTTAATAAGAGAGGTCCTTAATGACAGGCAGCAGGGCTCGGGTTATTGTGGAAGAAGCACAGTATTTCACTGGGTGTCACAAACCATGTGCCAGGTTTTATAGGGTTTCTAACAAAGCTTTGGGATGAGACACAGCAACTGTTGCTGTCAGCTATTGGAGATAGCTTTTTAACGCTGTCTTTGAAAGGGCACCAGCAGCCTGTAAGAGAAAGGCCTGTTCTCCCTTTGAATACGCATAAGTACAAACACATAGATCCCAGGCTAACACTTAGTTTTTGGAGATTCTGGAAATCTGCTTTGCTCTGACAAACTTGGCCTTGATTTCAAAACTAAAATTTTGTCACTGTCAAGAGATGGTTTATGGTTTCCATGTAGTGTGCATGAACTGAAGCAGCCTGACTCCCAGAGCTCCCAGTCAAATTCCCAGGCATTGGTGGGGTTGGCGGGGGGGGGGCTTTTCTAACACCTTGGTGTTGCATTGTGGAGAGACCTGGAAGAGGAAAGTATATAACATTTTCTTAGGCTATTTAACTTGGGAGGTGTTTGAATTTACAGATTTCAATCCCTATAGATTTCAGTCCCCTAGCTGTTTTATAACCCAAGTCACACTCACTGGAGAAGGTGCCATCAGAAGCACCCTGGCCCAGAAATACAATTTGTGTCTAAATTGCACTATTCGAGATGCTTCTCCCCTGATGTGAGAGAAGTATATGAAAACTACTGTGTTCATCTTGCACAAGGCTCATCCATGGTTATTATGCTGTCTGTGCACACTGCTTATGGTCAGTCTCAGAGTTTTAAAGCAGAGTATTTCATTTATCCAAACAAGGAGAAAAGACCAGAGGTAAATGAAAACTGTACTTCCTGTAGTATTCTCTCCAAAGCTGAATTTCTGGAGAAGTTACTCTTCAAATAGAAGGGGTGAACAAGACGAAATTATTTTACGCAATGACAGATGACTTAAGCCAGTTATATTAAAGGTATTATAACAAAAAAAAAAGTGGTATTCTGTCAAAATTTGATTTTTAAAGGTAAAATGAAAGATTGCCTTGGAGTTATCCCTTGAGATAAGCTCCCTGCCTTTTTCTTACAAGCCTGTTGGGGGCTCTGAGCCCGGCCTTCGACTCCACCTCCTGGGTCAGGCAAGTTCAATTGTCTCTTTAGGAAAGAAGTCATTGTTGGACCTTTGATGGAATCTTCACCCCACCCTTCAATCAGAACTCATATCTCCCTCCTTGTAGGTCCTTTAGTACTGAATGTTTATCAAAGTATTTACCATGGTCTGTCTTGTGTCTGACAGAGTTATGTGCATTCTGACCACCCTCTCCACTATGGGTTTCTGGAAGACAATGTCTCACTTTTTTAAATTTGGTATTCCCACTCCCAACCGTCAGAATTGACTATATCTCTGCTTCTTAAATATTCATGAATGAACTAATTGAATGCCTACATGAATGAATGAATGAATGAATGAACGAACAAACAAACATATAAACCAAGTATTTTAGAAATTCAGAAGAAAAGGGACATTATGTATCCCAACATTTAGGACAGAATTTTTTGTCCTAAAAAACATAGGTTTTCCAATGACCCTAAAAAAATAGTAGGGGATAGCTATTGAATTTAATTGTACACAAGTCCTTGAGGTTATAACTGGGTTTCTATTTCAATTTCTGTCTCCTTCAGGGGACTAGAACCAAGCTTTTCTCAATATTCTAGGAACAAGTAATACATATTTACTAAATTGTATTGAATTCAAATGAATTGATTTGAATTGCACTGCTCAGTATCCCCATAATGGCCTTTTACCCCCAACCCCAAATAGGTATTAGTTAACCAGGCCAGGGCTGAGAAGGGAGCATCTGATCTCCTGCTGGGGACACCAGTGGTATAGGGCGACTGGCTGAACCCAACACTGGCATATGACACATGTGTGAGACGCAAGTGCTGAGAGATTAGCTCTGCTATTACCAGGTGGGGCAGAGAGGGGCCAGGTGTTCTGCTGGTGCCTGCTTGAACACCCAGTAGATTACATTTTTCAGTTCACCTTGCTGTTGGGTACAGGCCATGTGATTGAATCTGGCCAATGCATGGACTGTGAGCAGAAGTCCATCATGCCACTTCCAGGACTGGCCCATCAAAACTTCCATCACAAAGGTGTGGAATCCTCCATGGCCTTTGCCTTCTGTAACTTGACTCCATGAGAATATGAGATAGTTACCTTAAGAACTGAGCGAGGAAGGTGGTAAAGCCAAGATGGAAAATGCCCAGATCCCTGAATTGCAACTTTAAGGGGAGATGCCTGCCTACTAAGAACACCCATTCTGTACTTCACATAAACAAGAAAGAAACCTTTAATGTGTTGAGTAAGATTGCCAAATTAAACACAGGACAGCCAGTTACAGTTGAATTTCAGAGAAGTGACAAATAATTTTGTAGTAAAGTGTGTCCCAAATATTGCACAAATAAGTTATACTTTAAAAAATGGTGTCTAGCCCTGGCTGGTGGCATAGTGGTTAAGGCGCCGGCCTGCGAACCCAAAGATCGCAGGTTCGATTCCCCAGCCAGGGCACATAACAAGGTTGCAAACTAGGTCTCCAATCAGGTCTGTGGCTGGAGGCAGGTGAAGCGCAACTGTACATTGAAAAAAAAAAAAAATGGTGTCTAAAATTAAAATTTAATTTGGTATTTAAAAATATCTGGCTACCCTAGCCTTTAGCTATTATACATTTTAGGGTTTGTTCATTATAGAAGCTAGCATTACCTTGATTATTAAGAGACGTTGTTTCTTTTGACAGAAGCAGCAGGGCCAATGTCTGAGCTGGTCTAGGACAAGGACCTTCCCTCAAGTCCTCTTGACAATTTGGTTATACATAGGGGAAGCCCATCTGGAGCCTGAAGCATCCTGTGTGGACAGGGCCAATGGAAAAACTAGGAAATACCAGAACAGTTTCTGTGAACTTCTTTTTGTCCAGCTCCCTTTGCCACTGGATTATGAGCTCTATGGAGAAAGGGATGATTGTGGGTTTTAGCTCTGTGTCTGCTGTAGTTGGCACATGGTAAAGTTGAGAGTTCTTGTTTGTGGTGAGAAAGAAGATAGAAAAGCATCATAGTGTGGACCTATCCAAAGACTTAGTGTTACAGAGTGGGAGAAAGCCAAAATCCCTCACTCTGCAGTTTGGGGATGAGGGTGGGGTGAAGGCCAGGTGGACTAGCCTTTGTTCTTTTCACACCAAGGAAAGAGGAGAGGCCTTACCCAGAGAGTAGTGTTGAAAAAGGCTTTATACTGTAGTGCTGTGAAAAGTTCTGTCAATGGTCAGAACTGTTTACACATGGGATTTAAAATAGGGGGCAGCCATCAATCTCAGGTTCTCCTCCCCAGGATAAGCAACCTGGGACTCTCTTTCCCTGGGATGAACGTGCAGAGAGCCTTCCCCAGATGAATATGAAGAGGGGCTCCCCCAGAATGACATGCAGAGACACGTGGTCTCTCTCTGCTCCCCTGGATGAACATGCAGACAGGGACTCATTCACTCCCCTGGATGGACCCATAGACAGACACTTGGCCTGAGAACCCACCTGGTTTGAAAAGGGGTGAGGGGGGTGTGGAGCAAAGCAGGGGGAGGGAAACATGCAGCTTGCGCAGAGATAGGGAGTTACCTGTGGTATAAGAGTTGGGGAATGAGTGCAGGATACTCCCCTAATTGGGTATAATAGCTGCTGGGAACTTTGAATTTTTAACTGGGATGCTATGCTGTGAACTGTTGTGTTTCTGAAAGATGGTATCTTTCACTTGTTTGCTTTAAAGCTAGCCTAATCAGGCAGGACTGTATATTGTGGGTGTTTTTAAAGGGAGTGGGATTTAATGGCACAATTGCACCTTTAATATAATTTATGTAGCCCTCAAATAAACAAAATACCTTTCCTTTTTACCAAACTCTGTTATTAAGAATCATTCCTGGTGGTGCGTAAATCTAGCCCATTGAAACTGGGGACCACCAAGGGTCCTGTTACATTAGGGAATAGAACTGTTGGGAACACTGTCAAGTTAATGATCTTATCCTCCGTTGCCTCCTTTGTCCATAAATACCCAGTGTTGCATGAAAGCTGAGAGCTCGAACTCCAATTTATCCACAAGGGTCTGTGTTCAAATAGTACCACCTCTTAGGCCCTGGGGGTCAGTTACTTGAATTCTCTGAGTTGCAGTGTCTTCATCTGTATTCTAGGGGCAATAATGGTATCCACCTTACTAGAACTTTCTAGAAAGATGCACAAGGCTGTTGGCCCACACTAAAAGATCTGAAAATATGAAGTATTCTTAGTGATGACATTAGGTCATCTTTTTTCCCACTCTCCTCCTACAAAATACCTTATGAATATTGAGGGTAAGATCTTGTGGATCTTTTTCAAAGGGTGAAAGGTGACCAGTGCATATTGACACAAGTGTACGCAGGGAGTACAGGGGTGGTGATAATTTTCACCGCATAGCATGACGTGTTTATTAGTGTGTCCGTATGTTAAGCACAGCGGCCCGGTTTCCTTGTGTTAAATAGCAGTCATGCCCAACTGGCTCTCCATGTACCATTACTCCAAGTGATTGAGCCAATTTCTTCCTCTGTCATGACTTTAAGTTGTAAACCTCTCAGCCAGACAGGAAAGCAATGATGGGCTGCCTGTTGTGATTATTATTAACCTTTTGGGTTATGCTTACAAGAGCAAGGGTGGAGAGGCCTGGGATGAGGCAGGCATGGACTGCAGGCGCTCACCATCCACCTCTGTCCAGGCAACATGTATGTTCACTTTGCCTTTGCAGAGACCTCCAGCCCACCAGCCTGGGGTGAGTGATTCCTTATGCTGGGGAAAGGTGGATTGTTGGGTGTCCTTTATTCCATGTGGCTGGAGATAGGAAGGAAAGTTATGGGAAGGCTGGAAAAGTTGTAAGAAGCTGGGTACATTGGTACTCTGAGGTCATTTGCCAGACATAATTTTTTTCTCTTTCCCAAATATTTATTAGCCAAACCTTAAATTACCCAGTGGAAACTTGCAGGGATAGCGACCACCTCCTAGTTTGGCCACCTGCAGCTAATTCTCCAGGCCCATGTACATTTACCATAATGATACAGGAGAACACAGGGTCACAGAGGGTTGCAGGGCTGTTAGAAAGTGTTAAGCCCTGAAATCAGACTAATGTGGGTCTCAAATCCAAACCTGTCACTTAATAGCAATGTAAAATTTGGCAAACTTCTTAACTTAAGCCTTGACTTCCTCACCTATATAATGAGGATACCCAAGGTCTCCGTAACCACAACAAAGTTAAGAAACTTGGCCAAGATCCCACAGTTCCTAAGGGACAGAGCTGGAATATATAAACCTCAATCCATCAGATTCGCTTTCCTGGGTACCCCTCTACCTGCCCCCCATGTTTAGGGAAGAAGAAGTCAATTCCCTATGAGGAAGTGGCCATGAGGATTGGAGAGGAGGTCCATACCTCCCAGTCTTTGCTTTTTAAAGTCATCCCTTATATGTACCTTGTGTGAAAGAAGCAAATAGTCTAAGATCACATATGGTTCTTAGTGATGTGTATGTTGGATTTCAGTTAAAAAATATGGCTTCTCCTACTCCTTCACCCATGTCTAAAATTAAAATGCCAAAAATATTTCCAGGAAGAGAAATTTGGTGGAAAGAAGGAAAGATGACAAACCAACTGCAGAGGCTACTGCAAGCAGAACTTCTCTGGTTTATAGAAGTCCCATTTTATAGGAGCCCCCAGTCATGGCAGGGACTTGACTTCCCAGGGAAAACACTCAAATAAAATAAACTGTACAATTATTTGACTATTTAGAAGCTTCTTCAAAGACTTAATATCTTATCTTCCCAGGAAGAGAATTTGTCTTCAATTGAGTTTACTGTCTATTGAGTGCCTTCAGTAACAAGGCGGGGTGGGGGGTAGTAATCATGAAGGATGGTAATTTTTTTTCTCTCCCAACAGCTCCGTGGACTGTTCTGGAATGTTTATGTATTGATCTTCTGGTAAAATTATAAAAACACTAGATTTTCATCAGAAGACCTGGATTCAAGGCCAGCTCAGCCAAAAGTTACCAAGTGACCCTGGGAAAGTCACTTACTCTCTCTGTGCTTCAATGCTCTCTGTTTAAATGCAGGTCTTACTTGGAAAAATGTATAACCCTTTTAAAGTGCTTGCCAATTTCTTTGAGAAGAGCCCTGAGGCCTGTTTCTAGCACACTGTGTGGCCTTGAGCAAGTTACTTTCTCTCCTTAGGGCCTCAGATACTTTGCAGAAGATGTGAAAATACTGGCCCGAGTTTATGGTTAAGCCCAGTATAGCTTATGAACTTGTACTGTGCTCTGTGAACTCTGTCAGATACTCTGAACTCTGGGGCTAGTACCTTCACTGTGAACTCTGGGGCTAGTACCTTCTGGTTGAGAACAGGTATGTGGGTGTGTTTAAAGTAAGTGGTCTCTCTTTCTTACAGCTTCGATTTCTGTCATGAGGGAAGCCAAGTGTTGGGGAAACTCCTACCTCCAAAACCCAGGAGCAGGCAATATGGAGAAGGAGAGAGAGTGATGTGGCTTCAGCCTGGGCAGGAAATAGTGAGGTGCTTCTGTTGATGATGGCTCTCTGTGTTCTAGAAAGGAGAGGAAACAGTGGTGAAGCCATGGCCAGGTCATAAAGGAAGGAGTGGGGGATGGGGCATGGCAACTGTAGTTAGGGGATGTTTAGCTGTGACCCAAATAAAGTGTCCTTGGTACAGAGAGGGGGATGGAGAATTACATGCAGATGTAAATATAGATATGCTACTTTGAATCAGGCCTAGAAACACATTTGTTCCTCTCTTGGTCAGAAATCATGTCCAGAACATTGTACACCTGACTCAAAGCAGGTTAACAGAACTAAAGGTGACTAGTTCCCACTTCAGGGCCTTTGTACTTGATACTTGCCTCCCCCCAAGCCATACAAATCTTATCTTCCATCATACAAAGTACTTGCTTCCATGCAAAGATCTCAACTCAAACAGCATTTCCCCAGAGAAATCCTGCAACTGCCTTATCTAGAGTTACCTCATGCCCCTTCAGGCCCTCTGGGCAGAAATTGTTTCCTTTGTTTAAGTAGCTGCTTGCTTATTTCATGGCCCCTCCCTGGAGATGCCCCAGTGCTCTTGTAATTAACATAAACTTCATGAAGGCAGAGGGATGGGCTCTTTCTTTCTCTTGTATCCAATGCACCAGAAAGGACAAAGCTTGTATATGGTAGACTCCTGATAAATATTTGCTCAAAGAATGAAAGAACAAAACAAGAAAAGTGCTTCCTTCTCCTCCCTCCTTTCCTCCCTCTCTCCCACCCCTTCTTCCCTTCTCTCTCTCCCTCCCTCCCCCTTTCTCTCCCGGAAGATAGGAAGATCTTTAAAGAAACTGGCAACTTGTCCTTGAGAATGAGGGATTCAGGCCCGAACAAGGACCAGGCTGGGGAGTGAGAGAAGTATGTCCTTTCACTAGGTCCAAGGTAATGTCCTGATTAGGAGGTAGATATTTTTACTGCTACTGCTTCCAAAAGAAACACCCTCATGTGGCATCACGCGGCACATTTTCTCTCTAGGAACGTACCAGCCAAGGTGCACACAAGACGAGGGGCAAGTCCTGGAGTTTGTCCAGCACTGTACCCAATATTTTCACACCATTTTTACCATCTTATCAATGAGGACACCCAAGCTAGTGAGCTTGGACTTAGATCCAGGTCTGCCCACAACTAGGGTTCTTGCCTTTGCAAGAACACAGGCTTGCTGGCTCCTAACAGGGCTGCCCACCTCAACCCCCCACAGCGGGGCAGGACTACAGTGAGACAGGTAAGACACCTAGAGTGCAAAGGTTACAGAGCCATCACCCTTTGGGCATTGGCCTGGTTCTAAGAGTGGTGCCTTGTTAAATTCTATACTCTAGGTACCACACTGGCCTCATCTAGTCTAGTCCTGGCCCTGCTCAGGAGAGCTTTGTGCAAATTTTCCCCTGTGTCATATGCGACACCAGTGTCTAGAAATACCAGCAAAATGACTAGATGGTAAATTGATCTGGGGAGGATGTGGCTCACTTAGTCTACTTGTTTCTGGATACTACTTGGCCACCTCTCCTCCAAATAGCCACTGGAATTATTTTTCTTAAGGACAGATCTGTGTCACTCCCTGAATATGAAATACCTTCAATAGCTCTTCTCATGGCCTACACACACACACACACTCACACACACACACACACACACACAGAGGCCTAAACTACTAGGCATGGTCTTTAAGACCTTTACAATCTGGCACCATTCTGCATCCTGAATACTGTCTTGCTTCCAGCTTCCACAGCTTTGGAAGGCTGTGCATTTTGTCCTTTGCTGTCTGTTTGGGACAAAGCCATTTACCTGTCAAAGTCTTATTTCCAAGTCACTGGTGTTCAAGGTGGTTTAAGAATTGGAGCAAAGCTGATGTGAACAAAGCTCATCACTGGCGGCAGATGGGTGGCCTGACCTAAGAGTGAGTGTAGTGCTAGTCTGAGGGACAAGACCTAACAAGCCCGCCAATGCCCCCAGGGTTCCTTCCCACACCCTCTGAGCTGACGGGCTGGGGCTGGGGCTGGGCTGGGGAGTCACCTTCAGAACTCAGCCTGAGCAGTGCTAACTTTACAGCCAACCTAAGTGTGACTCCAGCCTTTGAACTAACTTGTTTATATTTTCCTGTGACACTACAGTCCGTGTTGTTGATAATGAAATGAAACCAGCTTCCCAAATCCTGGAACCTCCTCATCCACCAGGGCCTGTTTGTCAACTCTGCCCTTCAGCATTCAGGTTCCCCAAAGTCATCGGGGTCAGGGATGTTTAACTGGTTTGTAGCTTTAATAAGTGGGCTCTGGCAGGCTGGCCTTCCTCTTGGCTCCCATTCTCCTCACTTTTTGTCTAAATCCCCATCTATTTGTTTTCCTTCTGTTTCTGTGTTTTAACTTGGCTGTCTGCTTTGCATGCATGATCTTGAGGTTCAAGCCAAAATCCAGGTGACACTTTGGCCCAGCCTCCCCCAAAGAACTCAAATTTGAGATCTTTTTTGCTGGAAAGAAAGTTTATGCATGTTTTGATTTGGGAGAGACATTAGTGAAGAAAGAATATGCATGTATGCTGTGATAGTAAGTATATCAATAAATAATAATGACATCTACATTATGTGCTGAGTGATTTTTCATGCTTTTTCTATCAAACCTCACACCATTCCTAAAAGATAGGCTGTGACTACTACCCTTTTCCAATGAGAAGGTTTGGGCCTTGGGAAGTTCATAATTAGTCTAAGGAGGGCTGGTGTCCAGGTCAGTCTTACAGATTTTAGCTTTAAATATTTGGGAATCCATGAACTAGTCACTTCTCTTTTCTGCACCTGTGGAATAAATAAGAAGAGATAGTCCTGCTTAGTTTATAAGATGGGATGGCTGCATAGGATAAGAAATATAACATCAAGTGCTATTAAACCAGAAACCATGTGAGATCTGGGATAGGAGAGAATTAAATGAGATGCTGAAAATCTTTTTCGATAATGAAAATTATTTATATGTCTTCTCATTTTTATTTGAGCTTGTATTTTCCATCTTAAGAAATTACCAGTTTTTTTTACAATCTAGGAATCTTTGATCTTTCTATAGGACTTTATGTTCCTCAAAAGATGGCTTTATCTGAGCCTATGACTATTTGGGAGTTAGGTAGGACAAATATACCATCCCCATTCTACAGGCAGGAAAACTGAAACAAGTGGCAATCAGAACATTGCTGAGAAGCAGGATCTTCTGACATCTACCCTTTTGCATTCTTTCATGTTTCTATTGTGGGGCCTGAGCAAGTGAAAATGATCATAGACAGATAGGACCAGGTGGTGTGGAGGATAAGGAGCCACCCCTAGTTTATCAGAATGTGCATATGCTGCTCATTAAATATCATTTGTATCAAACTCCTTAGGATGTGCGCTGTGGTTAACTACTTGTTATACTGTGTTTTGTTGTCATTTTAATAAGTGGTTTTAAACATTTTAATTTTGTCATTGTCTCTGTGTATTGTGGAGTCAATGAAGTTTTTCAAGGGTCAAGCAGTTTCTTAGACTTTTGTTGTCCCCAGGCTCTTTGCCTGAAATGCCACAAAATATCCCCCAGCAGAGAGAGTACAAAGAGGCTTTACCTTTTCTTCAGTTTCAAGGCTGAGCTTTGGAGCTTTGGCCAGACAGATCTGAGTTCAGTTCCTATCTCTGTCACCTACTGTTGCTGCAGGTCCTGGGAAAACTGTTACCTGTCTCATCTGTAAAATGGAGAGATTAATACACAGGGTGCACACTATAAAGTGGCAATAACTTTGCATCTCCTTAGTTCACATACTTATTAATTTTGAAAAACTATGTTTCTTTTTATTTATTTATTATTTTTTAGAGAGAATGGCAGGGAGGGAGGAAGAAAGGGAGAGAAACATCAGTGCATGGTTGCCTTTTCACCTGCCTCCAGCTACGGACCTGGCTGGAGGCCTGGCTTGCAACCTGGTTATGCACCCTGACTGGGGAATCGAACCAGCGACCTTTGGGTTTACAGGTCAGCTCCTATCCACTGAGCCACCAGGCAGAGTGAAAAACTATGTTTCTAAGCTTATCATTTAACATCATTGTTTCAGACATAAAGTATTAAATTCTGAGAGCAACCATCATGTCGAAGGAATACAATGTTAGAGCAACCATAATTTCTGGACCGTGTGCAGGGTGAACTGCTAAGGAAATTTCAGACTTCAATACATCCCTTTATGTACAGTTGACAATGTAAAGGTGTATGATGCTGATCCTGATGTCACCACACCAACAAGGAAAACACATAAGGTACACAAGGATTACACAAGTCCAGATATTGTACACAGAATCCAGGAGATCATCAATGAAGGTCCAGGAAAGTCCATGCACTCCATAGCAAGACAACTGCAGATGTCGGATGCAAGATTATTGCTGAAGATATCAGATACGGATAGTATGTTCTTAGAAGAAGTCAGTTTCTGACACAGCAGACAAAGGAAAGGTGCTTTGAAAAAGCAAGGGAACTGCTAACAAAATCGAAAACTCCTGGAGAAAAAATCCTCTAATTTTCTTCTCTGATGCAAAGATTTTTCAACAGGACCAAATAGTCAACAGAAGAAACAAGTAGCTCTGTGAGAATCGTAATGAAATCCCAATTGTCATGAAAACAAAATTTCCTGCTATAGTGATGGTGTTAGGTATTGTCACCAATGAAGGAGATATCATGATTCCGCATCTTTTTCCACAAGACTTGAAAATGACTGCTGATGTTTACCTTGATGTTTTGAGAGAAGTAGTTGTACCATGGATGAAGCAAGTCACAAATGGACGTCATTTTGTCTTCCAACAAGATGGTGCACCAGCACATAACGCCAAAATGGTGCAAGAATTTCTTAAGTGTCAATGTTCCTGAATTTTGGTCAAAGGAAATCTGGCTGCCTAGTTCACCAGATGCAAATCCTTTAGACTATAATGTATGGAGCATTTGTGAGAGAGAAGTTAATAAACCTCATTCCGATAAAGAGGCTGTTAAAGCTAAGATTGAAAACATGATGATGTCCATGGATTGGATAAAGAAAAGTTAATGAAAGCATGCTCAAGATTCTGAAGTTGAATCAAGTCTATTAAAGCAAATGGAGACCTTTTTTGAACAATTTAAAAAATGATTATGTTTATGTATTTACATACATTTACTTGAAAATGTAACACTTTTGTGGTATGTTGTTTATTTTACTAAAATTTTGCCAATTAATCGCACACACCATGTATATGTGTGGCTACTTTTCAATGTTGATATGAGTTTTCATATACTGTCTATTAAGATGCCTCGTCCAATATTTGCAATGTAGTAAGTGCCTAGCTGGACTCTCAGGAATGGCTCCCTGAAGGGTGGCTTTACAGTGTCTTTGTGAGAAGGGAGAATGGACTATACGAAGAGGACAGTGGCCAGGTGAGTACTTGGATGCTGGTTAAGCTTTAAGCCCTCAGACCCTTCTTTCCTCTGGCTGCTCTAAATTCCTTCATTTCATTAAGACCTGGAACCATATCCAGAAGAGCCCCACATTCAGCCCATGTGTCAAGTTTTGAGGATCCCCATAATAGCCTTATACTGGGTATAGGGGCTTGGCATGTCTGACCTGCCCCAGCTGCTGACATTGGTAAGAAAACCAAGGAAGGGAGTAACATAAAATAGGAGGAGAAAAGAAAGAAACAGACCAGGTGGAACAAGAGAAGAGAACCCTGAGTCCTCTCTGCTGGAGACAATAAGAGCAATTTCCAACCCACCTTGCTAGGGGAACAAAAGGACAGAAAACCCCTGGGGGTGCAACAGGAGCCACCAGGCCTATCTCCCTGGACTGAAGTTAAGGCTGGGTAAAGAGCTCAGCCCAACGCCCTGGCTGGTGGCACAGTGGATAGGCACGGGCCTTCGAACCCAAAGGTCGCTGGTTTGACTCCCAGCCAGGGCACATAACCAGGTTGCAAGCCAGGTCTCCAGCCAGGTTTGTAGCTGGAGGCAGGCAAAAGGCAACCATACATTAATGTTTCTCCCCTTCTCTGCCTCTCTCCCTTTCCCTTTCTCTGAAAATAACAAATAAGATTAAAGGAAAAAAAAAAAAAAAAAAAAAAAAGAGCTCAGCCCAGAGGTGAGGGGTGGAGTTGGGAAGGGTAAGTTTCATTCCCCTGACAATTGAGAATCACCTGAGGCACTTGTCCAAAATGCCTGTTCCTGAACTCCACCCTAAAACCTACTCAGTCACTGCCTCTAGGCACAGGAAGTTCAGTCACCTGAATTTCAAACGAATTTTCCCTAAATGTTTTAGGGTTAGGAATTGGGGTGAGGGGGGATTAGCTAGGTGGCTCAGTTGGTTGCAGCATGGTCCCTTTCACCAAAAGGCTATGGGTTCAATTCTTGGTCAGGGCACATACCTAGGTTGCGGTTTGGAGTGTGTACAGGAGGCAAGCCATGATGTTTCTCTCTCCCTTCCTCTCTCTCTCTCTCTCTCTAAAATCAATAAACATATCCTTGAGTGAAGATTAAAGAAAGAAAAACTCACACCCTGGCTGTTAGCACAGTGGATAAGGTGTGAAAAGGTCCCTCCTTAGATTCCCCAGCCAGGCCACAAAACAAGGTTGAAAGCCAGGTCTCCAGTCAGGTCTGTAGCTGGAGGCAGGTGAAAGGCAACCATACATTGATGTCTCTCTCCCTCTCTGCCTCTCCCTTCCTTTCTCTCTGGAAATAATAAAATCTTAAAACAACAACAACAACAACAACTTACTTGTCTTCTCATTTCCTCAGTGTTTATCAATTTTTTTTAAATGGACAGCCTAAGTGCCCATCAGTGGATGATTGGATCAAAAAACGTTGGTACATTTGCCCTGGCTGGTAGCACAGTGGTTAAGGCGCCGGCCCGCGAACCCCAAGGTCGCAGGTTCGATTCCCCAGCCAGGGCACATAACCAGGTTGCAAGCCAGGTCTCCAGTCAGCTCTGTGGCTGGAGGCAGGTGAAACACAACCATACATTGATGTCTCTCCCCCTCTCTGCTTCTCTCCCTTCCCCCCCTTTCTAAAAATAATGAAATAAAATCTTAAAAAAATAAAACAAACAACAACAACAAAAAAAGTT